>OY748291.1:5440657-5843889 GCA_963556515.1 Nudaria mundana
GTGTTGGTGACAGCACGAACCCCTGCGGCACCCCGGCATTCACTTGCAAAAAGCGAGAAGCCTGGCCATCGCAGAGGACCCGCGTTCGGCGTTCGTTCAGAAAGCTGGCCATCCAGCTGCACAGTTGAGGAGGTAGACTATATGCCAGAAGCTTGGAAAGGAGCGAAGCATGCCAGACTCTATCGAAGGCTTTGGCGATGTCCAGGCTAATCGCCAAGGACTCGCCGTGCCTTTCCATAGCCTCACCCCAGACATGCGTTACGAATGCCAGAAGATCACCCGTTGATCGTTTTTCATTAATTAGCGAGTGATCTTCGAGGTATCGCATGAGCTGCTTGTTGATGATGAGCTCAAACACCTTGCAGATGACTGAGGTGACAGCTATGGGTCGATAGTTGCCTGGATCAGACCGATCCCCTTTCTAGGGGATCGGTTGTACGTTCGCCTCCTTCCAAACCTCCGGCACGATTCCTGTGAAGGGCGCCCAGACGGTACAGACGAGTTAGTACAGGAGACAACTCAGCTGCGCAGTTCCGTAGTACCACCGCTGGAATGCCGTCAGGGCCACTGGCTTTCCGCGTGTCGAGTGATCGCAGCACTGCCCGTACATCGCATTGCCTGAGTACAATGTCAGGCATAGTGTGGCCACAGTTGGCGATGGCGGGGGACTGCAGGCCACGATCGTCGACACGGGAATTAGCCGCAAAGAGGTCTGCGAGCATATCCGCTTTCTCTTGTGAGCCAGTGTTCCATCTGGGTAACGCAGCGGTGGCAGCGAGGGCTGACAAAAGTTAGATTGCACGGCTTTGGCCAGTTGCCAGTATCCACGGCTGCCCGTGGGATGGGAAGTTAGCTCCTGACCAAGCCGCGCGACGCGCTGGGCATCCGCTCTCTTAAAGGCCCTTTTGCTGGATTTTGTGGCCCGGTAGTACGCTGCTTTGAGGTGGCCCACGTTTGGGTCGCGCACAGCCCGGACCCTGATCCAGGCGCGATATGCCGACTGTTTTTGTCGAACAGCTTTGGCACAATCTCGCCCGAACCAGGGACGGGCTCTGCGGATACTGGCGACATCAGTGAAAGGGTTGTAATATTCCATCCCTAAACTGATCTCGCCAGCAATCGCAGAAGCGCTTTCCGAAGGAGCCTTTCCTACAAAGCAGCGCTGGCTCCAGAGGACGGACGCATAATAATTGCGTAGACCGTCCCAATCCGCTGACAAGTAGTGCCATAGACGTCGTGCCATTTCTACAGCACGTGCAGAAGGTGACACCTTCATGCCAGCGTGAACCACACAGTGGTCGGAACTACCCAATGGGGCTCCTACCGAAACACTGTACTGGGCTGGGCGATTCGTCAGCAGTAGATCCAGCAGAGCGGGCGCGTGATCTGACCTGTCTGGTATCCGGGTGATCCCGCATACCATCTGGGTCAGACCGTGGGAGAAAGCGAACGCGTGGGCGGCCCTACCCGCATGATCAGTCCTGAGTGACCCCAGCCATTCAATGTGATGGCTATTGAAGTCCCCCAGAAACACTAGGTCAGCCTTTGGGAACCGCACCTGCGCATCATCAGCCGTCTCGCTGAGGTACCGGAAGAGCTTTGTTGTCTCAGAATCCCCTGTGTGGGAACGGTAGACGCACACGTAGATCTGGCTCATAGTGCCATGGTCTGGCTCATAGTGACGGAGTTGGAGGGGTTCTCTAGGCAGCGCAACCGGCGACAGCAAACATCCGCCCTAACGAACACGCACACTCCGGCTTTATCTCGAAATTGTTCCTCGATGACATAGCCGGGGTAACACAGGTAAGACGTGTCGTCAGGGCGGCGTATTTGTGTCTCCGTGAGGAACATCACAGCGGGCCGTGCCGTCTCTAGGTGATGTTGGACGGCATCGAGGTTCGCATGGAGTCCACGGATGTTGGTGAACGCCACCTCGAAAAGTGAAGTTGTGGGGTTTCCTGGGACTGCTGTGGAACGTTTTCTTTTTTTATGTTGCACTGCCATAATAAATTTGAAGAAGAAGCGTGAAGACAGGGCGACATTTGGTGCAGCAGTAAGTGACAAAGCGCAAGGGCTAGCTTCGTCTGGAACCGTGTGGTTAGGTCGGAGTCGACCCGCCGGACGGAAGGGCTCCCAAACCCCCCTGATGCAAGGCCGCCACTACCCCACACCGGTTACCACCCGGAGCGGCGATCCCACATCAGGATTATGCGCAACATGTGGGGCAGCCTCCTGGGGTGGTTGGTCCTAGGCGGGCCCCATGACTGTGTTGCGGGCGGCCGCGGCAACGCCGTTGCTAAGGGTCTCCCTGGCCTAAGGGACTCCGCTTCGTCCCCACTGGTCCCTTGCCTGCTGCACCATACATCGCCCCGGGCCCAGCAGTGCAGCTGCTGAACCCCTAACGCAACCCAGCCTAGGCTGGGTTACTTGGGGGGCTTTAGCACAGCTGCACGGTGGTACCCCCCCCGGACCAACACTGTTGTACCACCTGGTAACCACGTAGGGGCCGAAGTAACTCCAAGGGGACCGTAAATTAACGAGCCTCGTCTCTTACCTGTATTCTAGCTTCAGTGAGTCCAATTTTCAGGGCTAGTTCTTCCCTGTAACAAACGAATGAGATGAATACCACGCAGTAAGAGAATTATGACTAAGGGTACCTCGTAACACTGTGATAGCAAAGGACAAAACCCACAAGCGAACATATCGGTAAGGGACTCTCATATATTTTTTGAATCTTAACACGCCTTTTGACAACCCAGAAAGCCCAGAAGGGGCTTATCTAGAATTACCTAGTAATACATATATATATATATATATATCTATCTATCTATTTCTATAAAAATCAATTGCTGTTCGTTAGTCTCGCTAAACCTCGGGAACGGATGGACCGATTTGGCTAATTTTGGTCTAGAAACATTCCTGGAAGTCCAGGGAAGGTTTAAAAGTAAAATTTCAGGCTGTACGAAGTTCGCCTAATATTTAAAATAGTATAATATATATATAACTCCGAACAACAGTTGAATTTATAAATCATACACACACATACATATATCACGCCTATATCCCCTAAGGGGTAGGCATAGGTGCATTCCACACCCACAATTTGCCAGTATTTTAGTCCCACGTAATAGGGGACAAGCCTATTGCTGTCACCGGGCACATTTATAATGGGTTATGTCCAAAATGGCCGAATTAATTTAATAAAGTAGCAGCAATTTTGTAATTTTGAAAAACTAATTTGAAACCCGTTGCTTTACGATGAAATGTAAGTGAAAGGCAACAAAATCTTACGTGCCAGCCACTTAGGCACAGCCAATTAAAATCTTGGGCATCTCGGACTATGACTATTTTATTGTAATAAATAAATGAACTCTTTGTAACGCTTAGATCATTTTTAATGCAGTTTTTGACAAAAGCAGGTATATAAAGATTACAGGCGGGCGGAGCTTAAAGCGGAAATTATAATCCTACTAATATTATAAACGCGAAAGTTTGTGAGTATGTATGTATGTATGTTTGTATGGATGGATGGATGTTTGTTACTCTTTCACGTAAAAAGTACTGAATGGATTTTAATGAAACTTTACAATAATATAGCTTATACATTAGAATAACACATAGGCTACAATTTATAAAGATATTGTGTGAATTATTCAAAATATGACGCGGCGCGACGGGAACGGGAAAAAATCCAAACTACCACGCGGACGAAGTTGCGGGTGACCACTAGTTAGACATATTACTAAGGCTTACCTAGTAAATACATCCGGATAATGAGTTCTCCCAAAAGCTTTCTCAAGTTCATCCAACTGATAACTAGTGAAGGTAGTCCTATATCGTCTCTGTTTTCTTTGAGGAATATCCTCATCATCCAACCCACTCCCGGAGCCGGGGCGCTCGTGTTCCATGGGAGGAAGGTCCGGGGTTGTGGAAGAGCCAGGGTCTGAGACACCCATGATGTAATGTGATCGGTAAATGGTGATGGTTTTGTGTAAATCTGCAACAAACAAAAAGAAATGATTTAGTTGTTGCTTAACTGTCAAGCCACCTTTTAGTCTTAATATAACTGCTGATTTCTGATTATGTGATACATACAAAATAATAAGCGAAATATTGGGTTATAAAACATCTTTACCTATAAACTACTTTATCAATATTACGTACTGAAAACGTTAAGTAATTTTAATGAAAGGGTTCATAATACGCATTATGAAACCTCATTTATATTCTTTACCAGATAATCAAAGGTTAAATAATAAATAATAATTGTAACTCATCAAAAACCTTCAATTACAAACACATCGATTTTAGATTATCTCCTTATAATTACATGTGAACCAAAAAAAAATATTTACGTTGATTACACAGAAGATATAATTATATTAAAGATAATGTTAGCAGTTATTACAACGCAACGGGCTGTGTCGGGCGTCGGGCCCTTACATCAAGCGTCAGTCACAATTAACACTGTATCGTTATTGCCCATCTAAATTGCAATACGCAAACATCCGCTTTCTTACTCGGTATTGTTTATGGTAGACGAGAAATGACAGTAAACTGGCAACCCTAAAATAATATTATTATTTCGTAAGCAAAAATGTTTGGAAGTTAACCGAAAAATGTTTGAAAAATTTATTTTAAGATCACTGATTTAATATTTTTTGACTCATTTAATGACTCAAATAAAAGGTATTAATTACTTTATACCAAATTGTTTTGATTTTTTTAAAGTCACACATTCATAATCAACTCTCACAGTGTCTTTTCCGACCATTTTCAAAGATTCAGGATCTTTGAAACTGCCCCCTTCATAACGCTCGGACGTATTATGTCGGCAACCAAGGATATTGAAGGAAACTTCATAAAATTGTGTTGATTGGGTCACGTGAACTACATTTCCTGCAATATTATTGGTTATGGATTGAAGTCGACACTCCATGCTCCAAGGCTGGTCGAATAGATGGAATTTTGAATTAATTAAGCGTATATTATAGTATCCTCATCCATTGAGCCTTTTCCCAACTCAGTTAGGGTCGGCTTTCCAGTCTAACAGCGATGCGGCTGAACTGATATTTTCCGTGGAGCGATTGACATCTGACCTCCACAAGCCATGGGCGATATCGAAGTCATGTAGTTAGACCAGTCGGATTTGGATTTAGGGCTCCAAATACCCGTAACGACTGCTATGACAACCGTGACCGACGGCTTAACGTGATCTCCAAGGCATGGTCTTAACTTAAGAAATGGTCCCCCATCCTAAGACCAGCTTAGCTAGGTATTGCTTAACCTTTGCAATGTGTTAACCTACTCGGTTACCACTAGACCACGAGCCCCTCGAACTGCGCGTCTAGTATAATTATTACGGATAATTGAAAAACCTACACCTACTCGTATTTGCTTGGCTATAGTGAAAAATGTGAACAATTCGTTTCACTTCGAAGATTTTACTGCTTTTGTTACATTAAAAGTGCAATTGAATTTTGTATCAGGGCAAACTAATCAGTGATAAGTATATTTAATATCAACTTTATGTATTTTAAATGGTGAAATGAGCTCATAAACTGAACGTTCGTAATCATGAAAATATAAACTAGAAAAGTAGATCTTTTTTGACTATTTACACAACGCCATCTAGTCTTAAACTTTGCAGAGCTTGTGATATGAGTACCTACTAGATAAATTGATTAAATACCTATATTCAATTTTTTTTGTTAAAACATACATATATATAGGGAAACACACAAACTTCGGTACAAATGTATGTGTCATCACACAAAATTTGTCCCGACCGGGAATCGAACCCGAGAAGAAAGCGGATGCACTACCGACGACGCCACCGAAGCAGTTAAAGCAGTCTGTTTAGAATTATCCTATGTATAAATCGTACTAAATGCAAGGATATGATATTCATATCTTATCCTTGCATACGGTTTTTGCGGGAGGTTTTAACTATGGTGATGTGTAAACTCAGTGCCGTTAGACCCGGTTCCCACTTCGCCGGACACGGTGAAAATGCCGCCGGACCTGAAAAGATCGGAAGGCTAGCGGCAGTAGGATGTCTATAGAACCAGACCGGTTATTTCTTACTTCAACTATGGTGCTCAAACTCAAACGTTGTTTCTAAAAATGTATATAGAAAGTGGGTTGAAATGGCTATTCGCCTTTAATGTTTAGAGAATAAAAAAGAAATGGAGTACACTAGTTCCTGTAGAAATTCGATTTCAATTATACATATTTGACAACATCAGACTAGAGCAGTTGCCAGTTAAATTTAATTATAAATTTATATCGATAACAAATTTCAAATATTTACTTTGCCCATAGAACAAACTATTGGCCTTAATATTCACGAACCGTTAGTTGTTCTATTTAAGAAAATGTAACGTTAAATTCCGATAATTTGCTCTTAAAATTTTAATTATAATACCGTAATAATTAATTATCGTACATTCATCTTAACTAAACGACAACAATTCGTTTAACCAAGAAACAATTTACACAGTTAATCAACTATAAGACCTAATTAAACGAGTGTTTAATTAAGTTTCAAAGACAAGATAGGGTTGTCAAGTGATATTTTAAAGTGTTAAGGTTGATTACTGTATGATAAGTTGTACCTAGATCAAATTTACTCAACCGCAGCCCGGTAGTTAACCGCAGTAGCTATGCATAAACTAAGTTACTTTAACCCATATTGTACCTACATACTATTTGTTCGGTTGGAAATTATGTTCTAAAGTGAAAATGATATATCGAAGTGAGCGAACCGTCCACATTTCGAGACTGGTCAATATTGCTTTTGTCTGTCATGGAAGTATGTGTGTTCCAGCCTAGTGGACACATGTTTCATCCGATCTCCATGGAAATTGGTACTAGTGGTTGGTCCTTAATTGAAAACTTTTTTTTTTGATTGGTAGGAGAAACGCCCAAATAATATTCTTTTCGACCATATGGCAACCACTAGTTTTTTTTTTACATTTATCTACTTAATAATTCTTTCCAGACATATATATATTAAAACCTTATACTTACTTACTTAAATCTTAACTATCATGCAACACTAGTTTTGTTGCAGATGTTAAAAAACTAAATCTATACACATAGACCTTAAAACTAAGAATACGTCAGGTATACCCATACCTATAACTAGGAGCTGCGGTCGCTGCCGTGGTACTGCGCTGCAGCATGTAATTGAGCGACGCGACTATTGTCATATTTTTGGTCAATAACTTTTTTTGAGGGTCCTTAATCAAAATTCGGTCTCGAACAAAACCTGCTCCTGAGAATGCTTGATTTTTGAGTGAAAAAATCATGAAAATCGTCCCGGGGGTGGGCCGGGGACGAGCGGGGGGCAGGGGGGCAGGCCGCCTCAACCCGCGCACAAGCTTCTCCCTAAAGATAAGGACGATAAACCTAAGGAAGAAGTCAAGGTCGGTGAAGATGCGTTTTGTTTTTAAGATGACTTACTACTTTGGATTCGATGTTTTCGGTTGGGTAGTTGTCGAGAAACAATTTCACATCGAGTTTCTCATATGAGTCACCTGATAAGGAGCTCCGGTCGCTACGCTCGCTTCGCTCAATAAATATAAATACCATAACCTAAAATACATATATATGAAATAAATCGAAGGCTAATAAATAAATCTTATAAGGAGAATATTTAATATTGAAGTATTAGAAAGTGAGTTACGAACTACTACGATAGTGTCCATTCAAATTTAAGCATACTCATAAATTTTACACGAAACAATATTACCACAGTATAATATTAACAGCTTAAAAATAGTTGTTCATTATTCTATACTTTCCATTGTTGAAAAATACTAATGAAATTGTATTGTCCACACAAAAGTGTGGCAACCCTATTTCTTACCCCCAGTATATTTTTCCAAACACTTTTGTTGTGCCTGCTAATAACATAGCATAATGGCGCCTGAATAGAAGTCAATCGAAAGTGATTATGGGCTACCTGACTTAAGGGTGGATTAGCGCATTGTTGTACTACCTATCGTAATCTAAGGACTGGACATTTTCTTACAAAAAATGTAATAAAAAATGTATCAGTTTCTGGAGAAGACTATTGAAAGAAATCGCTCAATCGTTAAAGTACTCTCAATGTAGTTTAACATGGAGATTAGCGAGTTCAGTGATTGTCCTAAAATAGGTACATAGCAACCCAATCCAAAAATTTCACGATGAAAAAAAATTTTTACTAATTCAAATAACACTTGTGCCAAGTTTCCTGAAGATCGGATAAAAACTGTGGCTGCTAACCACACGCTTCGCTCGTTCGGTCAATTATTTGTACTCTACGGTTTATTTTATTTACTGTGCCTCGTAATTGGCAGAGCGAGCGAGGCGTCTACATTTTGAGACTTAATTTTGCTTATGTCTGTCTGTCTGTATTTGTGTTGCGGGGTAGTAGATGCCACATTTTTCATCTGATCTCCACGAAACTAGGTACAAGTGTTCCGTGATTTAAAACAACAAACACAGAAGTTAATTCCTTCGTGTCATGAGGACTCTTCTTCTTTAAATTGTTTTAAGTTTACTTGATGCTCAATAAAATTAGGTATAGTTCATGATCGATTAGGCGAATCAGTATTGTGGAAGTGGTCACTCTTTGGCTAACTGCAGAGCGTGACGCGACACCTGCGCCAGCGCATCTGCCGCACGCGCCGGTAATCGCGATCTACGGCTCACTAGAGGTAGGGTTTGCGGTTTTCATGTCAGCATTGTGTATCTGTTAATAGCTATATCTATTACGTATCAGTTTTTACTGATAACGAGTTGCCAGCTCATTTTGTTGATGCAAAATAAGACTTATGTATTAATTATTTTCTAACTGAACCTGAATCGAACAACCTGATGGTTGTACAGCCCATTTTCTTTACATTGGAAGAGATCGCTTCCTAGACGTAAGACTGGTCTATTTCGTCAATTCTTTATTGATTGTCTAGGTAATATATAACACTAGTACCTATAACATAAAGCAAAAAGCAAGTGGTCCAGTTGTCTATGGTAAATACGAAATAAATGCATACATACATGCTCGTAATTTTGTTAGTCCCGCTTACGTAATAGAAGACTAGCAACTACGAAATACGTTTCGTGAACACCAATTACTTTGTAACATCTGAATTACCGATTACATTTAACAAATTTACTGAAAACCTTAGTGAAATTCGTGTACAAACTTAAAAAACGAATTAACTGTAGACACGGTTGAATGTTTCCTATCTTTTATATTCATAAAAAATAACTTCAGTAAATTAAATAAAGCAATCAAGATGTAAATTTTAACGCTCTGACGATCTCGTGGTGAATATTGATGAATATTAGCCGCTGATTGGCTCTGCTGAGCGAGTAATCGACACATTGTTCAAAAACTGTTTTTATTTACTACGAGTAACTAGCGGGACCGAGTTCGTTTGCCTCTAACTGCGAATAAACCTTGACTTTTTACTAAATAGCCACCTTAATTTTACAATAAAAAAGTCGTTTTACACAATTTTTCCAACACCGTCACTTATTGGTTTACTTTTACATATTTGGTTATGTCAAAGTAAGTTATAGACATTTTAAACGGCCAGTTATTTATTCACTATTCCAGTATTTGAGTAAAGTCGAATAAAACCTTTTATTGCATTACCTATAGTTATTTTCTGCTTTTAACCTAAACTTTATTAGACTTCAAGGAAGAGCCACTGGAAATACTTTCTGGTGCATACAAGAGGCGCCCGGCAATGGACGTGAGAGCGGCGGCGCCTGCGCGGACTTAAAAAAAACGACTTCAAGGTAAGTAAAAATAATATGACTAACAAAGGCCTAACTGGATCTTCTTGTGTAATATACACTGTTATGAAGTGTAAGAAATTCTGTTTGCACATATCCATGTAAATTGTAACTATGATGCATTACTTATAATATGCATACATTATTTATAGCACTTGCATTGTTCTTGACGAGCCGATTTGCGTGAGAAAGATTACAAATATTTTTATACAGGGGAAAAAATACTTTACACACACCACTTTTTTCATGAATTAATAAAAACCTTTAATTAATTTAAACAAATATTTATTAGGCTAAAACAAATGTATTTGTCTATGTCAGTGGCATAGTCTGTTTAACGTAGGACATGTTAATAAGACTTCAGAAGTTCCGGTTTTGAACTGGTCAAGTCAAATATTTACAACAAATATAGTACGGTCTGAAAAAAATTGTTTCGGAGTTTGGGTGTTTTTATATGAATACTAACTGTCCCGGCAAACTTACCAAACACGTGAAGATAATATGTATGAGTGGGTTACATTAACACTAAAGAGCACCAGTGTGAATGTGGCTTATCACCACAAACTATCAGCCACATGATGTCATGCCCGGGTTGCCCAGAGTCGTGCACTTTAGATGACCTGTACGAGGCGAGGCCAAATGCGATTCGCGTCGCAGAGTACTGGGCCAAGATAATATAATCATCATAGTGTTGCCCATCGACACGAGAAGAAGAAGAAGAATATCATCATCAGTAGGTACCTATATTTTTTCTAAATATTATAAACATAACAACACTAATCCAAACTTCTGAATTTCCATTTCGCAGTTTATCTTTAGCTCTAAGAAATGAGGGATTAAAACGTTTTTGTCCATTAGGTCTGAGCCGAATGTTAATGGCGTCTCGGATTATATCGGACCCCAGATAAGAGCTGGAAGCGTTGACTCAGCCATCCCTGAGTGATATCTGTCTGCTACCTGATAATTCTAACACATTCTAATGCTATTATAGTAAAGAATACCTTACCTTAATACACTTCACGAAATCAACAATCATAAGCTAATTATATCTTTTGGTAAATCGATCTGTACTAAAATAAGGGTAGTATTTAACTGGTAATTAACCTTCTTTTTGTACTAAAAAGAAACCCTTTCGTAAGCAAAAATACTGCGTGAGCAGCAAATAATTACCTCAAAATGTATTAATTTTAGCAGGAATTTAAGTTCGTGACGCAAAGCTATCCACTCAATATATTTTGATACACAAATCATATTTTATGTACGTTAAATATCTTTTATTGACGCATTTGAAGAAAAAATACAATACACTATTGATGTATATTTTTGAATTTTTTAAAAAATAATAGCTGTAAAAAAATGTTTAACTGATGCTTATAAAGTGAGGCGTGATAAGTTTTTTGTTGTTCATTTAAATTAATCCCCTATTACGTATTATAAGTTTAAGAGTTTGTTTGGTTAAACAGCTACTCTTAGGAAAATTTGTTAGAATTGCAGAAAAATCTTTTTGAACAGAATAGTCCAGTAGCTACCAAATCTAGAAACTGTGTTGCATCATGCTACGGCAATAGCGAAGCAGTAATGATAAATATTGTAAAACGGATAAAATTTAGTTCTTTCAGTGCTTGCATTTAGTTTTGTAACGATATTTTGTCGAAGTGTGGGTATATAATTAATATTAATCTGCCTACCCACACAAGGTTCTGTATGTGTGTGTTGAAAAATAATGAAGGTACTCGTATTTAGGTATCTATCTTAGACATAGGTATTGCTTACTCCAAGAATAACAGCATTTCTCAAATTAGGTATTACCTTCTAATAATTTAATTCCCGAAGTCAGTCAACTAACAAAAAAGTTCGTCACGAGCTAATAACACTCACAGAGCTAATATTATTTATCGTAATCGTAATCTCGAAAACATCCGATTCAATTTCATCACTGCATAGTGAACAACAGAGAATCTTCCATTTTAATAACGTGTACATTCAAAAAATAATCAAGATACAAACTACACACATGTAAATGGACATTCCTATTACCAACGCGGCTAGTAGCATCGAGAACCGTGTAATGAGAAACCAGAATGTTAATTAAGATCTAATTAACTCTAATACAATCAACAATGCTGCTCGCGTTCCGGAGGCATCCGCAAGTCATCGAGAAGGTTTTATATCGACCATTATACAAAGATCTATAACCTTCGATCGCAAACTCTTTTTTATAACATATTTTCATCGGGACTTTATAGTAGCGTATATCTTTTTGGCTGGTCATGTTAATCGAATGAGACCGGCCAACCCTTTAGTAAAAAATCGGTTAAAATCAGTCTTTCTGAAGCCTATTGTGATGTGAGAACTCAATTTAGTGCACATTGCAGTAATGTAGACGTGAGATCAGTTGAAAGGGTAATAAAGATTAAGATATCTTTATCCAAGTATTATTATAGAGATTGCGAGCTACGAATAAATTGAAATGACATTAAGGAATAGTATTCAAAGGCATGATGAGTTTTGAAGCTGAAATAACCTAAGGTCGGAGAAAGGCTTTTTGCCTCCGAAGGGTCGTTCCGGACGTTCTGTTACACTTCCGGTCACATAAAGTTGCCCATGCAGTTATGCTAATCAAGCACGACAATATGCTAAAAGAAACTGTGCCATTTTCGAGATATAGGCACACCTATATCTCGAAAATGGCACAGTTACTTTACGACGAGCTTACAGGCAGCAAAAATTATGGTCTCCCCTTCGGAGATAAAAATAATAGTAAAACTTATATGATTAGGTTTGCTAAATTTTCTCAAATAACTTTATAATATGAATTGCAAAACAATAGCCTCTTCGGGCCGGACTCGAACTAGCGGCTGTTCTCTGTTCAGGAGGACCATTCTATTAATTGACCAAGACTTCACTAGCCTCAAACCACAGAATAGGGATTAGTAGATAGACCTCAAACTTTGCGATCATATTATTCATGATTCTGGTATTAATACTCGTATTATAAAATTAGGATGCCCTGCGCTTCGCTGTCTCGTTTGGCCGGGCCCCCACATCCCTTCTTTTTTATTTGGAGAATACGACTAACGAAAAAATTTATAACAGTACCTAGGTAACTATTTAGTATTTTTACCGTTGACACTGAGTAATGGTATTATTACTTTATGTCTGCGCTTACATTGTTACGGTTTATATTCTAAATGTGTATTCGAATGGAATTTTGTTGTTGAGGTAATTATAATTTTATTTGTTTCATCAGTAATATCAACACTATTATTTTAATTGTTTGTTACCTTTATTTGGAGACAGTCTTGAGAATGCCTCGTGAGTATAATGTCTTCTATTTAGCGAAATTAGTGCAATTATATAAAAAAATCCAACATCATATTTTATCATTGTTTTATCATGGACTTTCGCCAGGTAACGCCTGACTCCATTCAGTATTTAAAGCAGATATACTTATGTACTACATATTTATTATTATTTTTCATATTTTGCACCACGTCATAATACCTATTTATATAAATAAATTAATAAATTTGTAAAAAAGTACCACCCGCTGTCCGACGGTATTCAAGATTTAACATATTTTATAACTATTTTAATGATAATTTAAAGTAAATTTTATGTTTTTTTAATTAATACATGTAGATTATTAAAATAAAAAAAGATCAAATTGTAATAAAAAGCGACAAATAACTTAGCGTGGTTGAAGCTACACATACAGCAACAGATGTAATATAACCCACACATTCCATCGTAGACGATAATAAAATCAAGATCAATAACATAAATACACTATTGTTAGCCATCTTAACAATATCTAACAACGTTTATAGTGCTTGAGGTATGAGAATAACTTCCAAAGCTGACCATAATACAAGCTATAAACAAAATTAACAACACAAGGCCCCCTGGTGTTTTCAATTTTGAGGCTGACATCGGCCCTAATTCAATAAAGCAATAAAATTCACCTAATTATGCAAATGCCTTTGAAATATCAAGCATTATGCCTTTTTTTCACCAAAATATGAATCGAACCGTCAAAATGGGCCCGTGGGATTTGATTAATAATGCCGACCCTATTTATATATACTAATGTCATTACTTAAATAGTTTCATATAAATTATAATTATTAAAGAACAAGACGTTAAATAAGTAGACATTACATTTAATGAAACACAATGTTACATTAACTATTCTAAAATTAGAGTTTTATAAGTTCAAAGAATATATTATAGTAGGTACTTGATGCATGATGTCCGTACTAATAATATTAAGAGGTAAATTTTGTATGTACCATAATAAAGATCCATAAAACCTCTGAACAGATACACTTTCGCTGATATGATATGTAGCTGGATTATCTCGGAGTGCTACTATTTATTTCGGAAATGCATTCCCTTAGAAACTGGGAACGAGAAATCGGGTATAGGAACTGGTATGAAAAACGAACATTAGGTTTGTTTAGTTACTTACCTAATAAGGCCTACCAGTCTTTGAACCTGTTCATATCATTATTTTTACTTCATTCAATACTACAGTATTGAATGAAGTAAAAATTTTAAAAGGATAATTCAACCTAATTTTAAAAGGATAATTCACATTCCCAATACATCCATACAGATAAATAAAATTGAAGTGTCTGTGTGTAAATTAAAATTACCAGCTTTATACTCAATGCATACTATAGGATACACGATACTAACATAAAAAATACAATTTTTTAAATTTTTGTCTGTTTGTTCCATCTCTGGAACGGCTCGACCGATTTTAACGGGACTTTTACTAGCAGATAACTCATGTTGTAAGGTGTAGTGGTTACTTTTTATCCCGGGAATGTATTCCCGCGGGAATTGTGAACCATCAAACTATTTCACGTGGGGTGAAGCCGCGTGCGTTCGCTAGTAAATAAATAAATATTTAGATAATACCTATATGAAACCAACAATTGCAAAGAACCAAAAAAGAATTAATTAAAATCTTGGTAACCTATTTCTACTGAATTATTTAGAGTGAGTATTTCATGTAAATCATTGCAATACTCGTAAATCCGGTTTAACAATTATCTTTTAATTGAACATTATATTCCAACTCGATTTTGATAATAACAACCACAGATAATAAACAAAAAATAATTAAACAGTAATAATAAACTAAAACACTTACCACACTTAATTATCACTTATCAACTCCAAAAAGTTCTCGTCTTAAGCACAAGACAATAGAAAGTAAACACGTTTATATTGCCGTTAATATAGGCCACAATTTACATGACACCCCGTGACGTTTCTAACGACAACAGAGCAATAAACTATAACACACCAACGCCTTCAATCGACTGGTAGAGAATAAAGCCGGCTAGGGTCGCCTACGCTCCGCTCGAAAATGTATAACAAAAAATTAGCGCGCTCAGACCACTCCCCTGAGGCACACCCGACCAATAGCAGCGCAGTGATACGACCGCTGCCGTGATGGTGGGTTGAATCACTTGATACGGGTCCCTACTTCGATACCGCTAATTGACTTTATCAACAAACTGACTTTACTGGCCGAAGTCACGATATATGAGTTTGTCTGGCGTGTCAAAAGCCTAACTGCGGCTCACTAGCGTTGTAATTAAATGCGCTAGAAATTTACAGAATGATTTCAACTGGACAGAAATAAAATATCAATTAGTTCCTACACAAGTAGAGACGATAAAATTTACAAGCCAACGACAAGAGAAGAGAAGTTTCCATGTGTGGATATAGTTATAAAACTATGATCATAAGAAATTACGATTCATAAACACACGACAAGCTAGAAATATTGTAATGAATACTATTAAATAAATATTTCTTATAAACTTAACTTTTGTATCTTTTCGAATTTATTTTTATGGTTGTACGAGCTATTTTAGATTTCTACTTACTTGCATCTAGGATAAATGCTTACAGTGGATATCCAATTAGATGCAATGAAAGTTGTTGTCGGGAATTTTATTTAACTGAGTGTCGGCATCTTTGAACTAATTGCACCAAGGTTATAAACCAGCATGCATAGCCTTTGCAACTAACTGCAACTTAGTTATCGAAATAACTTTGGCAGTCAAACAAATTGCTATGGCTATACAGAAAGGTCATAATACTCGTATATATAATCTTCATAAGTCATATCTAAACTGCCTCGGTGGCGCAAGGGTATGAGTATGCGACTGCCGTCCCTGAGGTCCCAGGTTCTATTCCGGGTCGAATCAAATTATTTGTGTGATCCACAAATGTTTGTTTCGGAGTATGGGTGTTTTCTATGTATAATATGTATTTATTTAGAAATATATAAGTATGGTTTATCAGTCGTCTAGATCCCATAACACAAGCTTATATTAGTTTAATTTGGGCTAGATGACATTGTGTGAGAATGTCCAAAAATATTTATTTATTTATATACGTTTATTGGCGCAAGAGTTTCATTATAAGTACATCAAAGAATGAGGAAGTTTATTTATACTTCTATAAGTACTAATATTATAACAAGGAAAGATTTCATTGTTAATTTGTTTGCATTTAATAGGTTCCATAACTACCTACTGAAACAATTTTAAAAATTCTTTCAATAACATTTATCCACGTTATTTCCGAGTGGCATAGGCTACTTTTTATCCCGGTAATATGATCCCGTGGAATTGGGTTAGAGAAAATTTTATTTTATTTATTTTATCGCAAAAAAATACGTGACGTCAGCTACAACTTGAAGTTGTAAGTCAGTAAGGGTTGTCTCTTGTTTGTGACACGGCATTGACCATAGAGTTGATATTGAGGCATTAACGTACTAATTATTGGTCAAATTATGCTGGTACTTTCCTGTCAACCCAGACGTTCAAATTATGTTCTCTGTAAACAAAAGAATGTGCTTTAATTAACGTCGGAGTGCAAGTTCTGTATGTAAGTACTATTCCCTATTTTTTTTTTTTTTTTTATAATCGTTTTTTTTATTTACAATGTGTAACATACAAAATAGCACAATAAAAACCACAGAGGTTTGTCCTTATGCTAACAAAAATGAATTTTACATAATAATTATATCAGCTTACTTGAACATCTTAAAACCATCTTAAGACCTACATACACAATAAATAACAAGCCTTGTGAGTTCGGCAGACAACCACAATTGGTGGTACCTACCTCCTACCTACCTACACAACTGTGGCTATCCACCAAATCACTTAGGTATGTAACAATATTCTGTGCCTATACCACCTATAGGTATGTACAATTGACTAAAGTGAGTTTAGAAAGCGTGTGTCTGTACATAATTATATCTATCTTATATTTACATTTTTGAAAAAACTCACTTGTAAACTATTCCACAAATATTATATTATATTTGTGGAAACGTGTACAAGTGAGTTTTTTTCAAAAATGTATTACTATAATTCCACCAAGTGCCAACAATCGAAAGCATAAATTATATCTATCTTAGAGTATACATAATATTATTTTTTAAGGTAAAGTAGTGTTCATGGTTCGATTGAAACCGATTGTAAAGCAAAAGCGAATGAATCGCCAAACATCGTCTTTCATAGTCTACCTCCGCCATACATTTTCTGCTGAATACATTTGTCTCCATAATATTTTGTAACATAACTTGTAAATTACGAACCTTTTGTAGAAAAAAAACCATTAATTTATACTATAAAGACTGTTTGAGCATAAAATAAACAAACAAGCTCTATGCGTGGTTTATTCAGCAGAGATTTTTTTCTGAGGTTATTTTTAAAAATCCTTTCATAGAAGGTAAGTTTTAAGGCACAAAGTCGTTAGGTACGTTTAAATTGTAGACCTAAATAAGAATTTTCCAAAAATTGCAAAGTTGAAAAGACCTATATGAAGTAAAGAAACTAGGTGAAGTTTCATACGGAAATATTTTTGAAAAAGAGAATGAAGAGAATTGAGCCTTCTCTAAGAGACAAGTAAACTGAAAAACACGTTATCTACAACGAAACAAAATAACTTATTGAAAACTAAATCCTCAACAGAGGAAATTTATTGTCTTTGATTCTAAGAACCTCAAATCGGTTAAATTTAAAAAAAATATGTTTCTTCATACAGGTAAGTTTCCATGAAATTGTATTATGATAAAGAGTAATGCCTCTGGTACCTAGAGTAATCAGCAACCGTGCGGATACGCAATAAGCCTCCCACCATAGTATAATTAAAACTATTAAAATGACATTTGGTGCAATCTAGAGACTTCTATTGCTCTGTTCCACGTACAGTCATATGAAATCGCTTTACGGATTGTTATTGTAACATAATAATGTTTAACATAATTTTAAATTCAAACAAAGGAGGATGTTTGAATAGAAATTGTCGTAGAAAGTAAACTGCCGTCGTTAGATGATTTAGATTGTAATTTATGTTGTGTGAATCTGAACACGATTTTTACCTCATCATCTTCATTGTTTGAAGCTATTTTCATGATTTCATTTCACGTTACGACAAAACTTGATGTCACTCTAATAGACATTTCATTATTTTACGGATGTACCATGTCAATTTTTATATGATATTCGTTTCATGACACTTAGATCTTACTGTGACATGACTTGTTGATTGTTGAAGCTAGTTTATGATCCATGGTGTTGGTCCATTAGTGTTTATAGACTCGAAACTAATGCTGTTTTGGTTGATGGCTATGATGATGGCTAACATTCTGTTTTTATGATTTATGAGTTTGCATTTGTTTTGGGCAAACGGTATAATTTTTACCTATAAGGTACTCGTACCTTTAACATTGTAGTCCAAGAACTGATTGTGTATTTTAGAGTTTACGTCTGACTATAAAATACTGCTGGCATGAGGTGTCTGGTAGTATTTACTTCAAATTATATACAATATTTCCTACAAAATGCGGCAAGAATCAGTCTTCGGACTGAAAGTAAAGTGAGCAGAATTTAAGTATACAGTTAAGTTACCATAGACAGCCTCGCCTCATCACTTGTCAACGTCGCTGTTAGTATTGAATTAAAATAAATATTTATTATAAATGTCGTACAACAAGCTATGGAAAGAGCCATGTTCGGTGTTTATCTACGTGATCAAATTAGAAATGAGGAGATCCAAAAGATTCAAGGTAGCTGATATAGCCTAGCAAGCTGAAGTGGCAGAGAACCGGGAACCTATATAGGGCGAAGTCGATAGGTCAGAAAGATTCTCGAGTGCCGACCTCATACTGGCAAGCGTAGTGAAAGACAGCCACCTATTAGATGGTCCAACGACTTAGTGAAAAGCGCTGCGTCTCCTTAGATGCAGATGGCAATTGGCATTGGACCCGTTGAACATGAAACTCATCGAAGAGACCTATGTTCAGCAGGGTACACTAATATACTGAAAGTATGATGAATATTCTGTGTAGGCACTCGAATTGCCGGGGACAAAGGTGTTTTCAACCTACTTCCAAAAAAGGAGGAGGTTCTCAATGCGACTGTTTGTTGTTTTTAACGTTTGTCATCATAATCTTCGGACTGGGTGAACAGAATTTTTTTTTAATAAGAAGCTACTACTTCCGAAGTGGTTTCAATTTGGTCCCATTCCGACAACTATTTGGTCCCATTTCGGTAGTTTGAAGTCGGTTGCTGTGTCAATATTTGACGTGTATTTTTTTTTATTTCCAGTAACAATATTTCTTTCGACATCCCCCGAAACTACTTCCAGCATTTTTCATTTATCCGCAAGTGTTAACTTGAATGTTTTAAACTAGCAATTGCTAGAATTATTTTTAAGAACATAACGTAAATAGTCGAAATTATACTAATCACTACAATAAAATCACAATTTCCTTCTATTGCAGTGTCTCGGTTTCGCTATTGTATTTACTTAGGTAATGGTTATGAATCATGCCAGTTAAACATGACAAACATTAGTTACACAAATGACTTTACACTTGAGGCTTTTTTATTTCAATACTTTGTTCATATTCAAATATAAACGCATAATAATGAAACACAATCATCATAATAACGTTATATAAACAGAGTCTGGAAACTGATTGCGCATTATCTACAACTGATTACAAAACAACGAGGATTTCCTCCCAACAATAATTACACAAACGACACAAATTACACTAGTAATAACACATGAATAAAATAAACAAGCACTAGCTAGTCTGCCCTTACTTCACTCGCAACACGAAAAACTAAATCACATAAAATTATAACCAACAACGTAATTCCCGCGCCGAGAGTAAATTGGCCCATATTTAATTTTGGGAAAATGTAAAAATAAACGTTTTTATTTGTGTAAATAACACAATAAAACTGCGGTGGCTATTACGTGCGGCAACACGAATTTGTAGTTTGTACGCGCACCAAATTACATAGATAAAATCTATGTCGATGTAATTGTTATTTTACTGTCGTTAGTGCCCCGGATCGTGTAAATTCAGTTAGGGGATATGATTTTTTTTCAAAATTCAATATTTTAACGTTTTGTTATTACCGGAAACGGACGCGTTAGAAAAAATTACGCACATCCGTTCTGTGCTTTTGCGCTTGCAATAACAGTAATTAGTTTTTGATGCGAAAGTGATAAAAAATGATTCGTCCGTCACATAATAAATATGACAATATTAAAAGGTGCACGAGTAATAACGAAGAATTTGTCAACTCAATTTTATTTATATTATCTGTGCGAAAATGATTCCACAAAGTTGTAAAATAGGAGCCTATTATGGTTCTCACCGGATATTCAGCTAATGTGTCGAATGGATGACCAATGGTGTTCATTTGCGGTTTAGTAAATCAATGACAATGATTATATTTTTTCTGTAGGGTCACCAATGACTCGGACCAATATTCCGGATGTGACGGGACCCCGATTCTAGTCGCTGGTTTCCCTAATTTTTTTATTTTGCCGACACAATTTAAAACAAATTAGTTAGGACGTTCACTCCGCTTCTAGCTGGTCGTTTCTTGTCGAATTGTGATTTTACGTCGGTTGTTTAACAAAACGAACAAATTCGATTCGAATTCTTTGTTTTATAACAAAAGGTACGGTTAATTGACTAAGTCCGCGGAGTCAGTGACTTCATTTTGAATTGGCGGTCAAAGGAAACTCAATTCGATTCGGATAAATGTTAACTAAATAACTGTTTATTTAACTAGTTTCTTGGTTTGTTTTATAACTCTATTGGTTAGAGAAGATTCGTTTAAAAGTTAAATTAATTTGAACGAACCGACATTAAATTTCTTAGTTTACTTTGTTAATAACGAACTTCGTAATACTCACGATCTTTGAATAGACATCATAATTTACTAGCCATTACAATAATTTCAGCCAGTAATTTAATACCTATGTCATGATTTAATAATTTATTAAATAAACCCACGATGTTGAAATGAAATACGGTTTCCAATTTAATGTTATAATTAAGATTTTGGTAGTTTCATCTATACAAAAGGTCAATGATTATAAAATTTCTTCTTAATCCGTATAAAGATACAAAAATATATCTATTAAATATTATGCAATAAAAAAATAAACAGTATAGGAACGTAATGCCGGTCTAGGTACTTATATCCTCTTTCCTTAACAAAGTTGATCATAAAGTTTATGCAAAATAAAAGATTGGAGGTCAAACCAGTACAGAGAGGTCCTACCGTGAATAATTTCTGCTGAGGTCAAAACTTACGAGTACGTCACCATTGGTTCTGGACTCATTCATATTATCATTATTCGTGTAGGTACCTAAGTGTAATACTTCATTTCTTATGGTTAGTGGCCTAACTGGTGCCAAAGTTGAGTTGAAATGTATGGGGAATACGAAAACGTATTTCGAGCAAATTAACGTAACGGACTACAGATCGCACAAATGGCTTTCTGGATACATCGTTCATAGATACGATCAAAGCCTGGAACACCTGCTTCATACTTGTTTCCTCTTACACCCCTGAGCTCATGAAGAGGAACATCATCCGCCAACTTGAGGGCCCTTTCAATAGAACTGTGGACTGTGGGCTATACAACCATCTATAAACCACACATGCGTGTAGCCATATGTAGGCAATAAATACTAAATCGAGTAGATAACCTATACCTAATTATTTAATTTATATGACATAGGTAAGTTCTCAAGTGGCTACCGCAATGGTAGACGCAGCGGGAGTATTCCTGCCTGTGCTGTGGTGGACTGACGACATCCTAGTCCTGTCGCAGGAAGTCACTGGATGCGGGAAGCTCAAAATGCCCAGCAGTGCCCAGCAGTTTGCTGAAATGATGATGATAGTAGGTAGGTAGTTACTTGTCCGGTACCTACTAAGGGATCTCACAAATATCGGCGAGCACAGATCATCCTGAAAGAACGAGAATTCTAGCCAATAAACTAAGGTTTTCGAAAAAGGCTCGCTCTCGCATAACATAAACATAACATAGCATCACGCCATTTTCCCCGAAGGGGTAGGCAGAGGTGTGCAAACACACCCACATCTCGCCAGCTATGTTAGGTCCCATGTAATAGGGGGCGAGCCTATTGCCATCTACCGGGCACAAGTTCCAGACTCTGGGATAATTATCTGGATAAAATTCTAAAGAGAATTATACATTATCCACCAGACCCGGGAATCGAACCCGAGACCTCGAGTGTGGCAGTCCGTACATAGTACCATTGTGCCACCGAGGTAGTCTCTCGCATAGAACCAAAAAATAGCAGGAAACATTTGGGTGTGAGTTCTACTATCTTAGTCTACTATCACCCTTCAGTGATAAAGACGTGGCTATGTAATTATCGTAGTATACATAATTCGGTAGGTACTTCTATATATCGTAATTTTGTGTATCTAGGATTTTTAGTGTCAAGTTTTATTTAGAACTTTTTTTTCGTATGTTACTTTATGCCCTATATGTATAGGGAAAATCTATAATGGAGTACCTACCTACTTAACAACGTGAAAATATAATGATAAGGTATGTGAGAAGATTTAGAGATGAAAATTAAAATTGCGATATTTAAACATTACCGTGGATGAAAAGCTTCCGCTTCTAAAAATAATGATGGTTCCTAACCAGCGGTTTCAGTTTATCTTTGATAAACCGCTAAATCACTCTAATCAGCAGCTTTAATCTCCGTCCGTAGCCAAATCCTAACTCAATATTTGTAATAACGACGCCTTCAATTGATTCTACACGCTCGCCTCGTGGACCATCTTCCTAAAAACGTCACGACACTCGCCGACACGACCGAGAAATGACTTACCAACAAAATTTAGTCGCCTTTGTATCAATAGAACAAAAAGCAAATCGAGTTACAGCCCGAAAATAGAGAAAATCAACAACACAAATACTATTATCACGGCCATTTTCGAACGGGACGCGCTCGTGATGGTAGCGTTTTTCACAATCTCCATTGATACATAAAAATTTATTTTATGCTCCACAAAGTACCTTCACAAGAAATACACTGCTTACTTTATCTTTACTCTATTTAAAATTTCTTTTACATAACATGCAATGGATGCTGAATAGAGAATTTTAACGCGTCCACTTCGTTTGTCAGAGCACTGCCACAGGGATTCAATTCACGACTCCTCTTTTTGGTAAGATTCGGTCAGGCTATGGGCTAAACAAACTGCTCGGAGTCATTTCATAAATCGATTTGTCTCGGTCGCGATGTTACTGGTCTCTCTGAAAGTAAATATTATTCCTTTTTGGAGTTTTCTTATGGTGGGAACACACAGAAGCGTAGATATCCCTAAATAATAAAACAAAATTACTTAGATGCGGTAAGTCGGTTTATAAGAAAATAATGTACCAGAAACATTCTTCAAGGGTCCACGATAAGAGTACACAAAAGATCACCCTTTTAATATCCTACAGAAGAAGTAATTTGGGTAACAGGTACCATACCTTGTAAATTTTGATCAAAAGCAAATTTTGATTTTAGAGTCAATATCCTCTGGAGCCACGTTTTCGTCCTCTGTACGGATATACTTCGTCTTTCTCGTGGTAGATATTAATCCACAAATACGCGGACGAAGCTCTAACTAAGTAACACACTCAAACTTCCAAGCAACGGCCAAAGTATTCGTTCTCTGAAATACGGTTTATACATCCTATTCTTTGTTCCTTGGGTGGGAAAAGTCGTGTCATGTCCTATACATAGAAGTGGCTCCTCAAATATAACTTGCTTAAAATTTATTCGTGTGTGGCCATTTCTCAAGAACCTTACAAATAATTACACTTTTTGCCCACCAAAAACAGACGTGATTAATCTTCCAAATCACTATTTACATTTAATCGTTAACAACCGTCGATTGCTTACGATTAACCACCCGAAACTTTAAACTAATTACGAGTTAATACAGTTTCATCATAAAAAGTACCCTCACTCGTGTAATCGCCATCATTAATTACTCACAACTGTCACTTTAAACATTAATCATACAGTAAAAAGGATTCGCTTACTTTGACATATTATTAGTACAACGTTTTATATATAGGTGTCACTGTACCCATTAGAAAGCTCGCGCACAAATCGACTTTTAATTAGTTAGATAAGAGGCTCATTACATCGACATTAGTTGTGCCAACTAACGTTTTTTGTAGGACCTTTTTTAGGGTACAGTAGGCTTAATAAGGGGGAGTGCTATGTAATTATATTGTATAAACACCTTTACCGTGTATTTACCAAATGTTCGATATAAAAATGATTGCCCTCGAAACTATAACTTCAACAGGTTCATACATCACGACAGTTTCTCCGCTATATAGACTGTGGCGTATTATAAGCCTAATCTTCGCCAGCTACTTTGTTGTACCTGGAATTGCAGGTGCACAACTTGCAATTGGTGAGATCCCACTGCTGTATTAGTGGTTCTTTAATGAGTTGACCACAGATTTTATAAGAATCTTTCAATAATATGACGGTGTTCTGCATGTAAATCCCGAGTGGTTATCTCATTTGCTTTAGAAATAAAAGTCACAGGGAACCCACGGCGTCTTGTTTTAATGAGGTACAAGATTATAATCGATGGTTTAACAGTTCAACATGAAGTAGATAGTAGTCTGCTTTGTTCACCAACTGTGCAGAACCTCCTCAGGTACACTCAGAAATGGGTACAAATTGTGTCAACTTCATAAGATTAGCATTGTCGAGCGCGACCAGCGAGCGGAACACGTCGTAATGTTGTTTTAACTGATGCTAATGGTATTCATTCTTATTACAACCGAGTCCCGCTCGTCTATGTTCACTATTTTCAGTAGAAACTTTTAAATTACAGTCTTGATAAGCGACAGAGATGTTTTAGAGACGTGTATATTTTTGATAATTAAAAATATACACGTCACAAATTTACACAACAACCGACTTCAAATTACCGAAATGGGACCAAATAATTGTCGGAATGGGACCAAATTGAAATGAGACCACTTGGGAAGTAGTAGCTTTCATTTAAAAAAAATCAAAATCGGTTCACCCAGTCAGATATATGAGGTAACAAAAAAAACATATATTTGAATTGAAAACTCCTCCTTTTTTGAAGTCGGTTGAAAAGACCCACGGTGGTATAGAATATTTCTCGAACAAAGTGAAGTACTTCGTCTACTCATACAACTATAAGGTCTCTGTGAATAATAGATATAAACAGGTTCGATTACGGCGATAAATGGCTTATTAGAATTCGAAAGGTTACTTCTTTATCACTAGACTTTGAATGCTGTGAAGCCGCCTCTGGGATAAACGACGAAAGTCAATCTTATACGTTTGAGATCAGTTCTATAGTATCTAAACTTCATTTAACCATATAAAGAAATTCTCGTGCTGTGTATTTAAAAATAAAACAAGATTCAACTATGTATAACGGCTAATTCAAAGATTACGCCCCATTACTCGCGCTTACTCGGTACGAGTGGATCGTACCAAATGATACCTCCACAGTCCCACGGACAGGTAATCTTGGCAACACATTACGAGACGATTTTCACGGCTAGCTATAATTTAATATAATCCAAAGAAATAGTTGCACTCGATACTTTTACGAATACATGCTACAAATGATAATCGATTGTCTGGAGAATCTCAATTCTGCTCAAAACAACATACGCGATTCTAAGTCAACCTTATTGATTTATAACACGGTTGAAATTACTGTCAGTATTCTTAACTGGATTTAAAGTAAACTCTACAGATTTTAACATAAGGATTACGATTGCAAAAGTGTTGTTGTATACAAATGATCGTGATTTCGATAATCGGATGGTATGTTATCGATCACGACGTCAATATTTCGATTCGTTTTGATTGTGTATCAATGCTTGTTTTGATTTCCAATTCGCGCTTGCGTCAATTGGCGCTAAATAGCGTCACGTAGACGGTGTTCTCCTCTCTTATTACGTATGCTTGCAATTTTCGTTTTCAATATCAAATTACACAGAATATTTTTATATGTAATACACACCACACTACCTACAGTGTAGGTATCCAATTAATTTACAATAAGAATTACAATATACAAAATAAACATAATTATAGACTAAAAATATTTACATTACAAAATATCGTTCAAAAAATCCTCCGCGTCATTGCCGACCGGGAAGGTTCCCAGAATGCTGGCTGTGTTGCCACGTTGGATGGCGATACTTATTCTTTGGGCCAGAAAGTAGCCAGCCTTCTGGTCTTGAGAAGCATCGATTAGGCGTTTAGCAATGTCTCTATAAAGGCGGCGAGCACTCGGACCCCATGACCCCAGTGTCTCAACCCCAAACGGCTCAAATATGTAATCACCTGCTAGGTTAGCATATTTACGCCGTTTAAAGCCTTCAGCCGATGCAGCAGCAGCGCCGGTACATCCGGATGTGCTTGGAAGGTGTGAAGGTGCTAAGGTGTCAACGCATGTAGCGTCCCACACCAAAGGCTTTCCCATCTTCCACGGTAGCAACGACATACCGTCCGGTCTCTTTCCATCGCTTCGTGCTAAACCATTTGGTTCACGTAAGGCCGGAAGACCTGCGGTGGAAAGAGCCCTACGAATTATGTCGTTTAGAAATTGATACGGAAATAGTTAGATCGTTTTAAAAACTTTTTAAGCACGTCGTATTGTAAGTATTTTATTCAAAAAGAAATTGCGCTCCTGATAATATTATTTAAATAAAAGCAAATGGAAAGCGAATTTCAAGGTGACTTACCAAGTGACTGTTAGATAGGTACTAGTTATATTGTATTATCGTTGTTCTACCAAAGTAATATGCCCAACTACAAAATGTAACCTTCAATTATTTCGAGTCAAACACACATTACCGAAATGAGATAAACGAATCAAATAGCCCTGCCTGATTATTGGTTATACAACAGCATTAATCGAATATAATGGCACATATCGATACCGAAATACGATTATTTGTTCGAATTTGAACTTTCTGTCGCAGCACTACGAGTATTTCTGATTCAATTGGTTAGTTTTTCGTTTGTAAATAGATGTATTTCTGTAATGGCGGTCGCAGCGGCCTTACGTCGATAACTACAGGTTTAAGTAAATGACACAAAATGGCCGCAAAAGATAATAAAAAATAATTCATAACAGATATCTCATATTACTTTTAAAAAAATCAATTTCATTTCCACACTTATATTTCTTTTTAAATGCATCCCTCTGTCATTTTAATGCTACAGGAAACAATTGGTAGAGTCAATTTAACTTTATTGTCCAGATGTCTTAATTTTAGATCCGACATTAAACTCAACCATTAAAGATGAATTTAGGCAATTTGCCATGAGAAAGAACATTTTAATATAAACTCTTTTATTTGTGAACTGTATAGAAAAATTAAGTTAATATTTTTTCGGAGTCAGAAATCATGCTGAAGATTTTAGATACGAGGTTCTAAATTTTGTGTACTAGATTTATTATTTATTGATTGTGTAAATAAAAATCTTACCACAGAGAAAAATTTTGAAAATTGTATTTTTTATTTAGTTCACACGTAAAACAGACCCGTTTATGGTCGTCAGTCTTGCCGCTCATACGAAAGTCCCGTATAGGGCCATGCTGCGCACGAATCCCACAAGTACAGTCCTGCAGGTAGCGTTGGGTTCCCTTAAGGCTGTCATAATATTATATTAGCTTGTAAGCCATAGCCTAGTTTAGTCTATGCTTAGATTATATCAATATTGTCTTGTCTATCTTCACTTCCTTCTTCCTTCACTTTTTAACATGGCCGACTGAAATACACGACACGTATCATTACGAGCTCCTGTCTTTTATTCCAAAAACCAACAAACATCAGGTGTGGTGTAAACTGGCGTGTCTTAGGAAGAACTGGATCAACCAAAAGAAAAAAATGGACGAATCTTCAACGTCGTCGGGTCGCCTCAAGCACATGGACGTTCATGCATCCAACATGCCGCTCACGTGGAAAAATTGGATCACCAAATTCAAAATATATCTCAAAGCATTTAAATATGATCAAGAAAGCGAAGATAGGCAAGTAGCACTTTTATTACATTATATAGGACCAGATTGCCTTCACATATTTTATTCTTTCAACCTAGATGTCGAAACAGTCAAGCTACAAGTGTTGATCGACAGATTTGCAGGTTATTTCAGCACAAAAGTCAATATAACCATGATAAGGCATAAACTTTTTAACAGAAAGCAACTGCAAAATGAACAGCTGGACAGTTATATAACAGATCTCAAAAATATAGCCCATCAGTGTAATTTTGGTGAATTGCAAGACGATTTACTAAAAGATATATTTAGTTGGAATCTAAATGATCAGAATCAATACATTAAAGAGAAAATTTTGCAAGAATTACCTACCACTTTAGATGCCACTATAAATATTGCTAAGTCACTAGAATCGTCCCGGAAAGAAGTTCAAATATTATCAGGCACAAATCCCAATTCATCTGTAGCTAGTATAGATAGTATACATAACAGAAGTAGTCAACAGTCCAGTAGAAGTCATTCACAACATAGTCAGTCAAGAAATCAGTCAAGAAATCATAGTCACAGTCAACAATCAAGGTATAATCCGCAGTCACAGGACCGTCAATCAAGAATTCAGAGTCACAGTCAACAATCAAGGTACAATCCGCAGTCACAGGATCGTCAATCAAGAAGTCAGAGTCACAGTCAACAGTCAAGGTACAATCCTAACCAGTCATACAAGACATCCCATTCATCGAGTTATAGCAGTCCCAATGGTTATAAAGGTAACAATCAGTCTATGAATAACTCAATGTGTCCAAAGTGTGGTCAAACACATCGTTTTAAATGTCCTGCTCTTGGTGCAAAATGTAATTTCTGTCAAAAACTTAATCATTATTCAAAGATGTGTAAGTCCAAGCAAAAATATGTTAATTATGTGCAAGAAGATTTTTCTAATGATGATCAAGCTTTTTTAGGTGCTGTTTATCAATGTAATTCTGTAAAATGTAGTAACCAATGGTCAATAACCCTAAGTATCTGTAGTCAATCTGTTTGCTTACTTATTGATTCAGGTGCAGATGTGAATTTGATGTCTAAGAAAGCATTTGAAAAACTAGCGTTGCAAGAGATAAATCTTATACAAACACCATTTAACTTGACAACATTTACAGGTCAAAGTATACCTACAATCGGTTATTGTACATTACCATGTAAGTATAATGACAAATCATACAACTTGTGTTTCCATATTACACAGTTAGATTGCAAAAATATTCTGGGTAGACAGTCATGTCAACAGTTAAAAGTCATAAAAAGAATACATTCAGTAACCTTTGATGAAAACATATCTGAACACAGTCCAAACTACACACTTAGTCAGCATAGCCAGAACAACAATATACAGTCAATGTCAAGTCAGTCTAACAGTCAAAGTCAAGTCATATCACAGTCAATGTGTCACAAAGTCCCTACAGAGTCAAACAGTCTGTCAATACTAAAGAAATATAGTAAGGTTTTTAATGGAATAGGAGCTCTTAAAAACTATAAATGTCATTTAACTCTCAACGAAAATGTCAAGCCGTCGGTAGACGCAAGTAGAAAAATTCCTTTTAAATTACAGGATAAAGTCAAGGCAGAACTTAATAAGTTAGAAGTCACTGGTATTATTGCTCGAGTTGATGAACCAACTGATTGGGTCAACTCTATGGTAATTGTCTCTAAAAAGGATGAAAGCATTAGATTATGTTTAGATCCACGTAAGTTAAATAAAGCTATTAAACGTTCACATTACCCATTTCCACATATTGATGAAATTAAAGCAGAACTAAATGGTTCATATTATTTTTCAAATTTAGACGCTAAGTCAGGCTTTTGGAATCTTGTCTTAGATGAAGAATCATCCAAACTATGTACTTTTATAAGCCCCTATGGCAGATTTCGTTTTTTAAGGCTACCGTTTGGTGTCAATGCATCTCCAGAAATCTTTCATAAAGAAATGATTTCCCGGTTTGGTGACATACAAGGCATTAAAATAATGATGGACGACTTTCTTATACATGCTAAAACCATTCAAGAACATGATCAAATCCTAGAAAAAGTTCTTTGTCGTGCAAAAGATATAGGTCTAACATTTAATAGTAATAAATGTAACATTTGTCAAAGTGAAGTCAAGTATTTAGGTTTTATATTCAATAAAAATGGAGTGTCTGTAGATCCATCTAAAGTAAATTCAATATGCAACATGCCACAGCCTAAGAATGTCACAGATGTCCAGAGATTCCTGGGCATGATTAATTTTCTTGGCTCATTCATAAAAAATTTATCAAAAGAAACATCAAACATAAGACAGTTACTTAATAAAAACACAATATGGTCATGGAATGACAGTCATGAGAAAGAATTCAATAAATTAAAGTCTCTAATTAGTTCTTCACCAGTCTTAACTTACTTTGATCCTCAAAAACCACTTACTTTGTCAGTAGATGCTTCAAAAGATGCTTTAGGTGCTGTCATGTTACATAATATTAGTCCTATAGCATATGGCTCAGCTTCTTTGACAAAGTCTCAACAAAATTACTCTCAGATTGAAAAGGAACTCCTAGCAATTTTATTTGGTTGTACTAAGTTCCATCAATACATTTTTGGTAACAAAGTCCTAGTGGAAACAGATCACAAACCTATTGTCTCTTTATTTAGTAAACCTTTATTTAATATTCCACCAAGATTGCAACGAATAATGCTTCGTTTGCAACCCTATGATCTTATCGTTACTTATAAACCAGGTAAATACTTATATGTCGCAGACACATTGTCCCGTGCTGCATTACCAGAAAATGCATTAGTAGAATTGGATGAAGATATTAAACTTCATGTTAATTTACTCACTGCTAATTTGTCACATAGTCCTTTCAAATTACAACAAATTGAACAAGCTACCAGGTCTGACCAAACTCTTCAAACTCTTATTAATTACTGTAAAAATGGATTTCCAAATTCAAAGCATAAAGTAGAAGATTGTATTAAACCTTTCTTTCGTGTTAAAGATGATATTCATTATGCTAATAACCTTTTATTTTTGTCAGATAGAGTTATTATACCTATTTCTTTAAGAAAAGATTTCTTAAAACTATTACATGAAGGTCATCAAGGCTTGAATAGTTGTAGAAATTTGGCAAGACATACAATTTACTGGCCTAATATTAGTCAAGATATAGATAATTACATCAGTAATTGTGAAATTTGTCTCACTTTAAGAAAGAGTAACACTAAAGAAAGTCTATTACCACATGATTACAAATACATTCCTTGGCATAAGGTTGGTATAGATTTCTTTGAGTTCAACAAGCATACATACGTAATTGTAGTCGATTATTTCTCAAAATATGTTGAGATAGCAATTTTAAGTAATGGTTACAGTGCAGACCAAGTCATAATCAAGTTAAAATCAATATTTGCTCGTCATGGTATTCCCCATACATTAATGTCAGATAATGGTCCACCGATGAATTCCAAATCTTTTCATGATTTCACACAAGATTGGAATATTCACCATGTCACTTCCAGTCCCTATCACAGCCGCTCAAATGGTATGGTAGAACGGACAGTAGGCATAATTAAAAATATGCTTAGAAAATGTTTACTTGATAATACTGATCCATATTTAGCATTACTGCAATATCGCAATACTCCCAAAAACAATTTATGTTCACCAGCACAACTTTCCATGTCACGTAGACTTCGTACAAAGCTACCTATAGTAGAAAAACTTTTAAAACCAAAATTGTGTAACTATAGACATCTTAAACAAGTCAATAATCAAAATTTACATAAGATGAAAGAGTATTACAACAAAAATTCCAAAGATCTTAAACCCTTGGAGGTAAATAGTCATGTTATGTTTCAAAAACATCCACAATCGTCTTGGTTTCCAGGTATTATACAACAAGTTGGTCCTGAACCTAGGTCGTATATCATAAAAAGTAAATTTGGTACATATCGTCGCAATAGACAATACATAACACTTAGACCAAAGTCTCAATATTCTTTTCATTCACATAACACACAGACTAATAATTTTCACACTCAACCAGTCAGTTCCAATCAAACTTATATCAGTTATACTCCTTGTTATACAAATGATCACTCTAAAATTTCTCATAGTCAATCTCCTCAACGTACTAGCAGTCAACCAATTAAGAAATATTCTAGTTCAGGAAGAGAGATAAGGCAACCACAACGTCTTATAGACACAGTCTTATAAACATTGTTTTGTATTCATTGTCATGTACTTAGTTATAAGTAATTAATTAGTAAACTAAAATGTTGTAAACCATTGTTTGTTTACATTTAGAAACAATCGTCGAATTGACAACGTCAAATTATGTCAACTGTCAGAATCTATTAAAACGTCAAATTGTCTCGTGTCAAAACACTAAAATGCGTTTTGTTATTTTTATATAAGAATCTAAAATATAAGTTATAATAAACTTAAAGGGAAGATGTCATAATATTATATTAGCTTGTAAGCCATAGCCTAGTTTAGTCTATGCTTAGATTATATCAATATTGTCTTGTCTATGTTCACTTCCTTCTTCCTTCACTTTTTAACATGGCCGACTGAAATACACGACACGTATCATTACGAGCTCCTGTCTTTTATTCCAAAAACCAACAAACAAAGGCATCAGTCTCAACTCCATTCCCAGCCGCCCTTTCAACTTTTGCCGAGAAACACACGTCGCGCGTCGTGACCTTTAGTGCTGCCTCTTGGTGCATTGCTCCCCGTGCCGTGACGAGGGTATCGTCTGCCTAGCATATTACGCCGACGTCCTTAGGCGTCGCACCTCGACCTATGTTCCATAGGAGATGTCCTAGGACCGACCCATGTGGAACACCGCACGACCCATCTCGCCGATAGTTATAGCATTCTCTGATGAATATACCCCGATAATACAACGGAGGTAGATAAACAAGTCCCTTCTCCTATTGCAGCTCCAATGCAAGGTGTTAAACGCGTTGATTATGTCAAGTTATATTTCTCCGGAACAGACCAGTTTCCCCATCCGCCCACATTTTCAGCACATGCTGAAAAGCCCGAGAAACTAAGGCATTGACTGAGGAGTCAAGGCCTTAGTTTCTCGAGTGTCAGATAATATTAGCAGACCTTGACAGCTCGATTGAGCCGGTAAAATCATGTAAACTAACTATAACTAAATTCTACTATAGGTAGGTAGGTACATTAAATAAGTGACCACAATGCCTCTCTCTGATCGATAACAAGACCCATAGAACGTGACATCCGCCTCATACAGCCTCACTCAAATTAAATATTTTTTTTCACGGCCCATAAAAATACAGAGGAAATATCACATAATTGACTTCCAGTGATAGGTACTTATTGCATAGAATTATTGATCTAAAAGTTTTGGAGAAGTCAGAGCATTTTTGCATACTTTGGGAAATGGATTTTCCATAACGCTGGAATTAATTTAGAAGTAGAAGTAATAGTCAGTATGACTGAACCTGTGTTCCAAACTACACATGCTCATCATAATACTGATTATATTTATCTAATTACCCATTTTTTTAAATTAATGAGTACCAAGGTGGAACAGAAAAGCGAGTGCTCACATACCTACGAAATAAACTACGGGTACCTTTTAACGTCGCTCTCAAACGTGAGGCGGGTAATTAGGTACCCGGTAGAGCCTAGAGCTAACCCAAAAGTGCATGGAAAATCATCTACCAGACCTAATTCTATACTAGGTATGCAATGCATGCTGCTAATATGCAAATTTTGAGCAGAGCAAATGTTAAATTCTATTTTGCGCACGTGTTTCGATGGCAACCATTTAATCATCAGGTTTTTCGGTGATTATTCCTCCGTGGTCAGCTCTATTTTCATGATTTCAGAGATATGCACTCCCGGGTATGATGTCGACCAGCATGCCAAATTTGCTCAAAATCGGTTGAGCCGTTTCGGAGGAGTTGGCACACAAACGATTTACACTTGTCGTCCAAGATACAGCTTCGCTTCGCTCCGCTCAATAAACATGGGACAAATATATATTTAATAAAGAAAGTTGCAACAAAACATTACACTTCAAATTTATTTTCGCAAAAAATAATGAAATTCTTAGACTGAAATGGTCTTGCCGAACAATTATAATTTTAAATTTAAACGGACAGCCCTCAATGGACACGCAGTTTGAGCACACAATGAAGCGAGGCACGAGAGTTGTCACCCAGGGGGGGGGGAAGTGTGAATTGCTCACGCGCATACAAAAGTTAAAATAAACAATCCACCAGCGCAGGAACCACGCTCACTTGCGACCGAATTACCCGACCTCAGTCTGTCAAAGCAAGCTCATAACAAATTGATTTTTTTATCCAAACCGCATTAGGAGAGCATTAACATTCGAAAGGTGCTCACCAGTGACAATTGTCAGGGATTTTATTTGAATTACTATGCTTTCAAATATACATTAAAATGTGATTACGCTTTTGTCGTACCGCTAAATACTTTTGGAGGATGCATTTCAACTGTTGAATAAAAATAATATAAAATTACTTTCTGTTGCTGTTTTTATTGTATTTTGAACAATCATGAATAAAATCTTAGGATTATATATATCTATGATGTAGGTGCTTGAATTGTGAAATAGAATAATTCATATACCTACTATCTTTGATTATCCTGGTAGGTATGCACACTTTTACCGCCTGCGTGGTCTTGTGGTTAGTGGCACTCCTAAAGCTACTCGGATGTCGTGGGTAAACCCATCCGGGACAATGCTTTGTGGGATGAACACGATAATTTGTCATGTATCAAGTATGTAACTAAGTGGTATTTTATTAACATACATATTATCACGTCTATATTCCGGAGGGGTAGACAGTGGTGCATCACACACCTATATTTTGCCAGTAATTTGGTCCCACGTAATAGGGGTCAAGCCTATGGCCATTACTTTAAAAAATCATATCCTCTCTGTAATTCTTACCAAAATACCATTTTAGATCATCATCTGCCTGCCCTTATCCCAATTATTTGGGGTCGGCGCAACATGTTTTCATCTTCCATACATCCCTGTCACACGTCATCTCCTCAGTCACTCCTTTCCTGGTCATATCCTCTTTCACGCATTCTATCCATCTTTTCTTGGGCCTACCTCGAGTTCTCAGGCCATCTACATTCGTACTTTGCACCTTTCTTACCACATTACTTTCCTCTCTTCTCATAACATGTCCATACCGTGATAGCCGTTCGCTTCTAACTTTTTCATTTACTGGGGCAACTTTCAAACTTCCTCTAATATACTCGTTCCTTACTCTATCCATCCTTGTTACACCACACATCCATCTTAACATTCGCATTTCCGCTACATGCAGTTTTCCTTCATCCGTCGCTTTTACGGCCACACATGAAAGTCCATACAGGACGGCAGGTCTGACGACAGTTTTGTAAATTTTCCCCTTAAGTTTCGTAGGAAATTGGGGGGTCGCATATAGTGGTTTTGTACTGCCGCCATTTTTTTTTTTTTATATTAGTTTCGCCAAATTGACGCCGCCCGCCTGGTGGTAAGTCGTGAAGACGTCTAGCGATTGTGGGCCACTCTCACAGCACACAATACTATAGAGAGTGGCCCTCAACTTGACGACCTACTGATGTGCCTCTTCACGCTCCGCTTAAAGAACCCAGGATTATATGTGGGAGGAAACACGTGCATAGGCAGGGCGTTCCAGGCCACTATCGTTAGGCAGAAAAACGAACGTTTAAAATGCTCGGTTCTCGCGAACATGCTATCCACTGTGTGGGAGTGGCATCTCTGCCCGGCACGCGTTGTTCGGGATCGGAAGGAAGAGGGTGGGATCAGATTGAAGAGCTCTTCAGAACACTCGCTGTGGCAAATACGGTAGAATGCAGCCAAGGAAGCTATTGTTCGGCGCTGAGCTACCGGCTCAAGGCTTCCCGTTACCTCCGGACAATCTATAATACGGATAGCCCGTTGCTGCATAGCGTCGAGAGCGTCCAGCAGATACTTCGCGGAGCCGTCCCAGAGGTGAGAGCAGTATTCGACGCAGGGTCTAATCTGCGTCTTGTACAGCAGACATCTCTGGTCCGGTGTAAAGAATCTCTTTACCTTATTCAGTATTTCTATTTTCCGCGAAGCTAGCCCTATACATCTTTCGATGTAGTTTTTATTATTGAGCTCTCCACGAACGTCTATGCCAAGGATGTCAAGGTTGCCATTTCATCCAACCTGAGTCAATCCTGTGCTTCACTGTACGATCGATTTCCCCATCGTCCTGGATAAGAGAGCCGAGGTATCGAAAGCTGGAGCAGACTGGCAATGATACGCCGTCTAGCGTTATGGGTATAAAGCTGGAGAGACCGCCGAAATCGAAGAACATGTAGGTACTCCGTTTTGGTTCTGCTGATTTTCAAGCCTACACTCTCCAGTTACCATTTTAGATGGTACTGTTTAAATAAATATCTCAACTGAATTCAATACTAAATTAAGTTAATAAAATTTATTTTTTTACTAAGCGGTTGGTATTTACATAATTAGGACCTGTCACTTGACAAATACCACTTAAGTTACGAGTTAATAATGTACAAAAACGTCATGATATTTAACTGCATAACCATCCAGAAATGGAACTATTGAAAAGGATAAAAACCAAATAAGTTTGAAATTTGGACAAATCTTCTTTTGAATATAGCCGCTGGTGAGTTACTAGGGTGACCTTTTCGAATCCTGGAAAAAATGTTGCAAATCCAGTGAGTGGGAACTCCGTGAAATGCCACGTATCAGTCAGTTGATTTGACAGAATTGTTACCTATAAGTTAATCCAAAGAAACTACGGTCAATCAGTTATTACTACTTATTGTATAACTACTAGCGTGTTTCTAAGGCTCCTATTTCCCCATCCTTTGGGCCGCCATCGAAACTGCTGGTTTGTAACTGGTTAAGAAAAAGAAAATAATGATCTTTGTTCGATTGCGAGAACCGAACGTTTTAAACGTTCGTTTCTCTGCCGAACGATAGTGGCCTGGAACGCCCTGCCTGTGCACGTGTTTCCTCCCACATATAATCCTGGGTTCTTTAAGCGGAGCGTGAAGAGGCACATCAGTAGGTCGTCAAGTTGAGGGCCACTCTCTATAGTATTGCGTGCTGTGAGAGTGGCCCACAATCGCTAGACGTCTTCACGACTTACCACCAGGCGGGAGGCGTCAATTTGTCGAACCAAATATTTATAAAAAAAAAAAAAAAGAAACCAGTTTCGAAAGAAGATGGTTTTTCCTTACACGAAACCACTGTTTTTCGTTCGTAACTGGACGAACAAAGAATATTTTTGTTTTGTGAGATAGGTACCTACTTGTAGTATTTTGAAGAGATTCGCTAATTGACACTTGGCTCATGATAATAATAGGTAATACCTAGGTACAACTTATTTATGCGTATCGTAAAGGTACTAAGTACTTAGTTAGAACAAGTACTTATGTAAAAGTATCCAATTCTTTTCAATAGAGCAACGAATTTGGTCCCGTATTTCCCCTTCTAATTTATGATATCACTGGTGATCCCCGCGCAGGCAGCTTTCTCGCGCAAAGACTCTCATTTGGCAATTCAGCGCGGGAATACTGCCTGTGTTATGGGCATTCTGCCTAAGTCTCCCTGCTTTACATATTTATTTTAGTTTTTAGTTTTAGATAGTATAGTTTTCCTCCTGTTCCTTGTATATTCATTACAAAATAAAAATAGTTGATGCATATCAAAATCTAGAAAAGAGCAATAGGATATTATATTATTATATAAGTTTAGATTTCGTAGATAATATTTAAATATCTCTGCATGTCTATCCTTTCAGGAAAAAAAAGAAGTGATCTAATGTTGTGTTAAATAAAATCATACCTACATCATATTAAAATTTATGGTCACGTTACTGTATAATAAAGTGTAGATAACCACAATTAAAACCCTTACAGTATTTAATTCACAGCCAACGATCACAATGTCATTATATAACTACACCAGCAGTGGCCCGCAACTTCGTCCGCGCGGTAATTTCGAATATACTATATACCCTTTTATATTTCCCGTTCCCATCGCCGTACTAACAGCTAACTTCGCATATAATATTTTTTTCACGAATTTGATTTAAATAAAATATGCTATAGTAACTTAACAAAATAGATATATGCTACCGCGATCCTTTTTTTAGAACATTAAAAGAAGAAAAAATCTTTAGTAAATCATTTTAAAATAACATTAACCAGCGCACGCAACGGAAGTTCTCATAAGAAATAATTTTCCCCGTTTTTTGGAAACATATTTCACGACTGCTCCGCTCCTAATAATCGTAGCGTGATGTTATAAAGCTTTTAGCCTTCCTCGATAAATGTGCCATTTCAACACTAACAGAATTGTTCAAATCGAACTACTAGGTAATTCCTGAGATAAGCGCGTTCAAACAAACAAACGTACAAACTCTTCAGCTTTATAATATTAGTATAGATTATAGTTATAAAGTAAACCAACATAGTTAGTGATTGCGTGATCACATCCATTATGTTGCCAGATTGTATCGTATTGATGTCTCATTCACCACTGCTCAACGATAACGCCGCTTTCGATACACGGAATGGAAATGTAATACATTTTCTAGCAGGCCTAGTACTGCCATCGTAGACTTCAATCGATAACCAATGATTAACAGACAATTTCAAAAAAGTGTTAATTTTGTTACGTGACTGACACTTGCTGCCATATCATTGGTTGATTTGGTTCTATAACCAGCCCTAAGAGCATTGCAGTGTCGTCTGACAATCTTTCGGTATGAACCTAAAAATACACTGGTCCTTCACATACGACGACGACGTGGGAAACAACGACACACTGGTCCTACGTCTTACGGCGTTTGAAGTTAACTTTATCTACGCGCTATGACACTCGTGTGTGACAGCGTCGTACGCGTGGGATAGCATGGGAACACGCGAATATGGCGCGGTGACGCCCAAGACAGCCTGGTGAATGACCAGTGTGTTTTTTATCATACTAATTGTGTAGGCCAGATCCTTTTCATATGTCATAATGCGTGGTATACGTCGTATGTGAAGGACGAGTTTGCCCGTGGATTTATCTTATACCGATATATATATACCGAAAGAAGTAATATTCAATCTCGATTCATATCTTGCTATCCGGAATTGATAATTCATATTCATTACAATTTCTAATTTGACACTGACAGTACCGATGACAGTAATCGATGGAATTATCGATCCTGAATAGCAATATATGAATCGAGATTAAATATTGAAAGTTGCCGTTATTAGTAGATAGACACAATGTTTGACCGACCAGGACCGACGGCTTTACGTGCACTATAAGGTACGAAGGGGTCTCAATGTCTAAAGAAATTGTCACACATTCAAAGAGCGGCCTGGCTAGTGCTTAACCTTTGCAATGTGTTAACTCGGCGACCACTTAGCCACGAGCCCCATTAATATATTAGCATCACAAATGCTTTCATTTAACTCGTAAAAACTGAAAAGTGTTCTGAGTTATACCTAAGCTATTACTGAACTAGACTCAAGTGTTACACGCGATCTGAAGTTTTTATTTACTATTTGTTAAGTCAATAATGGAGTAAGATAGCAAAAGTTTGTGTTACCCCACTTATAACATTTTTATGGTAGTGATTATTTATGATATATTTACACAATTCGTATTTTAGGTGAGTTTTACGACTTTTTTATTTACCTTAAATTTAGGTTGGTGGTAGCTTTTTATTTACCTTAGTTGTTGGAAATATTGTCTGATTCCTGCCATCATGCCATTTCCCTTTAAAACCAGGGGACCGAGTCTGCTACTTTAAATAGCCTATTACTATTCTGTTACGGTTTATAAAAACACTCAATTCTAGTAATATTGTCTTATCTAGTATTTTAGTAATATTTATGTCAAATATTAGTAGATTAGCAATCAAATGTGAAAAAATTGAAGTGTTGCCTCGGCGAGCATGACGAAAGAATTCATATGCAAGTCTGTGACCACAGTACATCAAGCAGGTCAAATCCTTCCTTGCCACCTTAGAAAAGAAAAATGCTTCTAAGCAACAGACGTTTAGGACAGTAAGATTCAATTAGTGGTTTCAATATCGGTTTATTTGGTGGTACTTTTTCTTTTTTTTTATTAATTACGTGGCTAAGGCCGCGGCCGCTCTTACGTTCATTGCCGTGCATCTCTGGTGCATACGCAGAAGGTATTTCCAGTGGTAAATTGGTGGTACTTAGGATAGATATTCTTAAAGTATACCTTGCCTTGTGCATCCAAGGTTGTTAGATAATTGGCAGGTATACCTACGTAAAATCTTTTAACAATACGCCAAAACGTCAACTTAAACAAATGAAAAACGGCATGTGAAATGAATCACGAAACCCCGTTTCAAATACCACTATCCCATTTTCTAATTACAAGTTTCAGGGTGTTTCAGTGGTGGTAGCAAATTAAATTTGTTCAGGTGAATGGTGCATGTTCATGAAGTTATTTTAGCTGTTTATTGTGAGTTAGCATGCTCACGGCCAGTCGAAAACTGTTCGTCAACGGATTTGTAAATGATGGTGTGTGGTACAAAACATAAGCTGTCACGGTCGTTTACATTACTGCTGGAATTATGGGATAAAGAAAAAATAAATAGATTTATTTATTTGCAAAATATGTGTTTGTAACATTGAAAATTCATTGCACTCCCAAAATACAAAAATTTGTTATGAGAAGATGAATGTCATTAGTGTCACTGGTTGACTAACTGTCAAGTTTAGACTAGTGAAGGGCTTGTATACTACATACGGGATTATACGCGTCGACTAGCGATTCTCTTTCGGAGTTAGTGAGAGGTTTGGCAAAAGGGCTCCCTAGCCATATCAGTAAAGTTGCTTTTGAAAAAAGATATTTGTCTGTGGTAGTGAGCATTTGTCATAGCTTGAGCGGGTATTGGCCTAGTAACAAGTTTTCTTTGTAAAAGTGGTTTTAAACTGGTTTTTGGCTAAGAGAATATTCTAGAAAGGATTCGAAAGTTAATAAAATGCCAGCGCGCTCAGTCAGAGCCTCTTTATGCTCTCTCCATCTCTACCCTTCATACCTAATCAAAAACACCAGTCTTATTATACTTTTGGCATACATTATTGTTTTACACGAAGTAAATCCACGAGTGAATAGTCTTTTTACCGTGATCTGTTACTTGTTGGAAGTGCAATATTCAGTAATTGTCCATCCCTATCAAATTTGGACAGCGTTGTGGAAGCGAGGTTATTCTTTTGTTTTAGGCAGCTAAGGGCGTGTCACAATCTTGTTATATCCCTAAAATCTTGACGCCAGGATTCTGAGGTTGTTGAAGTCTCTGGACCAGTACAAAGTCTGCAGCAAACATACATCGTGCATTAGAGGAACTAGGGAGAGGACATTAGACGAACGTTTGACCTTGGGCCAACAAGGGTGGGGTTTGAAGGTCAAACCGAGATCGCCAGCTGACTTGGTAAACTGGAGGGCGTTGTCTTCGGTAGCTGCCCGTTTCGTTAAATATACCTGTTCGAATCCCGCAAGAAACATCTCCTAAATTCCAAAGTCAAGACTATATAAAAAATTTGTGTATCTCTCAATAATTTAAGATATGAGTTATTCGCTACCTATACTTGTGAAACTAAATATCTAAATTTAGCATATTATTATATATTGTGTAACTATTTTTAAGGTTAGTACAAATATACTATGTAAACCCTCTTTGTTGTTGCCTTATTGAAATTCCCTCACATCGCACACACCGTTCATTTATGAACTGGCACCCTGGGATAAGCAGAGTAGTCTTATAAGCCTCTCCGACGATCCAGCTGGTGGGTGAGGCTGACTTTCAGTATTACATGTTACGTCTACAACATCGTCAAATGCAGTACCACAAATCTTTCAAAAGTTTAGATTCAACATTTTTCACCAACGAAAATGGCACACAAATATTTATTATAGTTTATACAAGTAGATTGTGTATGTGTGGGTATATTTACCATTTAAAGTTGTTTATCTTGCTATGTTGTTAAATTCTTAAACCTTAAAAATTTATATGTGGTAAACGGTGTAGATCATTAAATTAAATTCATTAAATTGAATCAATAAATTGTTGTAAAAGACTGTAAAAAAAACATTATAGTGATGTTGTTTGTTAACCAAAGTAATGTTTTTTTTAATCAAGCTTTTATCATCATAATATTGCATAGTCATGCGACTTACATACGCGGGCAAGGTTTCAGTTCAATCGGAAAACGGGAAGTGAGCTGAAAAAACGAAGTGAACACGGACATCGGGACAGGTGAAGTAAATAAAAGCTTGTAAAAAGAAAAACGTTGGTTCGAGTGCCGAAATTTCGGAAACTCAACAAACTATATAAGTTAAATATTTCGATAATTCCAATAGAAATATTATATTTATTTGAATTCGATAATAGAAGAAGATACATGACTAGAAATAATAAACTTAAATAGTAATCTTTCTTTTTAATAGATATATTGATCGATCTTGGCAATTATATTTTATTGAGCGGAGTTTACGAAGCTCTTTCTTAGACGACTCGTGTATTTCGTTCGTTATCGGACTCCTCCTAAACAACTGGACCGATCTTTTTGAAATTTGGCACGGTCATAGTGACCATCACCGTGAGTGCATATATTTGAATTTGTAAAGATCGGTCCAGTCGTTTAGGAGTTCGACCCGGATCGACAAACTCAGCTCAATTATTGCAATAGCAGAATGTATTGCATATCTAGTGTATAATATAATTATAAAACCGTCATTGGATCTGGGTGCCACTTTTTGCTGACATATTGGTGACATGTGACAATTACACCTGCACGACGACGTGCTGATAAACAGATAAATAATAAATAAATATATTGGACATTCTCACACAACGTCATCTAACCCAAATTAAGCTAACATACGCTTGTGTTATGGGATCTAGACAACTGATAAACATACTTATAGATTTCAGACATTCCACTGTTAGCGCCGACAGACTCGCTACTTATTACTTGGGACCAACAAAGTTACCGGTGATGTGAGCCAATATTGTGACTCTGCATATCCCTTCCAAGAAACTGGCATAATTATTCAAAATTTTAAATTTTTTTCTGATTAGGCACTGTAGACACATGATGTACCTATTTATTATAGTCTATGATCTGAATGTGATGAAACTACTGATTTTTAGGGTTCCGTTCCCAAAAGAATCCTATTGCTGAGACTTCGCTGTCCGTCCGTCCGTCTGTCTGTCTGGGGCTGTATCTCATGAACCGTTATAGTAAGACAGTTGAAATTTTCACAGATGATGTATTTAAATACTAAAAAACAGAATATAATAAATATTTAAGGGGCTACCATACAATAAACGTGATTTTTTTTGCCGTTTTGGTGCGCAACCCTTTGTGCGCGAGCCCGACTCGCTATGGACGGTTTTTATTAAAAAGGAAATAGGCTCGCAACCTATTACGTGGGGGTTAACGAATTGGCGAAATGTGGGTGAATTAAGTGCCTCTGTCTACCGCTTCTGGGGTAAAGACGTGATTAGTGTGTGTCTGTCTGTGTCTTGAGCTGAATTTTACCATAGGTATGGTAGGTACTCATTATCCCTTTTCGTGAGAACTTATAACTTACCAAACGGTTGGTAATAAGTTTACATAATATAATGTATCACAAAAAAAATCTAACAAGTGTATATGCGACTACCAAACTACTTATTAAAATTTATAATCCTGTACTTACCCGCTATCAGTCTTTCACTTAGACCATCATGATTTCCTTATAATTGGTGAGCTAAAGCCAGGCTGTTCTTACAAATTGTTTATTTCGGTGTAACGAGCGGCTTACGACTAAGCAACTAAGACTAATTATGTAAAGTAGGCGCGTTATATGATTCTGTCTTGTTAGCTTACGGACCGTGAGAAAATTATGAAATGTGACGTCCTATTTATGTATAGAGACGTTTATATATACATAGTGTTGATCAATATAATCAGTAATTAGTTTATCATTGACTCTGCGATAAAAAGCAAGAAGAGTGGTTCCTTTCTCACTGACTACCAATTTAATAAGCAGTAATCTTTACGTTTACTGTTACTTTGCGACCTAACTAATTACTGTTTTATTATTAACTAGCGGACGCCCGCGGCTTCGCCCACTTGAAAATTTTACAGTAAAAACCTTCTTCTAGAATCACTCTATCCATTGGTGAAAACCGCATCAAAATCCGTTGCGTAGTTTTAAAGATCTACGCATACATACACAACGGACGACTTTGTTTTATAATATACTAGCTATACCCTGCCACGCTTCGCTGTGGGACATTGTGATTTTTTTTTTCTGATTCAAAAAATAGATAAAAACAATCCTTGATGCCGATTATATATCGTGCTAAAATTTCAGCTCGATCGCGTACACAAACCAACATAACATTTTTATATATATATATATAGATAGATGTAGAGATAGTGATGTCATTAATTGAAATCCAGTATTTTGAAATACAATTTTTATACTCTGTATCGTTGAATATAAAAGGTGTTCTGTAGAAATATCCTATTAAAAATATGTACTTACAACTTACAAAATATACGCAAATAATACGCTTTAACCTAGAGTTCTACATTCTAGGACTACAACACTTGACATTATAATCATGCTAAACTCTAAAGAAAATTACCGTATAATTAAACATAAGTTTTCTACACCCATTATACGAAATTACTTTACAAATGTTTAAAGAACTACATAGGTCTTTATTTTATCGCGCAAATTAAATACGTAATTATAACCAATCTTCTTATCTATAACGTACTCGTAATATTTAAAAACTCAACACAGAAGGTAATATCCGCTTCTTATCTACAAATGTCATGTAAACGATTTACTTTACCAGTAATTATAGCAACTTTGCGTAAGTAATTTCCACAGAATATAGTCTGAATAGGCAGAGGCTTATTTATTGACCAGCTACGAGTATCACCGTGGCTCCACCCGCTTGAGTTAGTATTCTCGTTCCCAATTCCCGTGGGAACATAATTATTAACGGGATAAATGTGTGACAACGTTACTCGGGGATGATGTTGCTACCTATCATTGAAAGAATTTTCGAAATCGGTTCATTAGTATTAGTTGTCTCCGTTTCAACTTGCAGACTGGGTAGAATTTCTTTCGTCTGTATCTCTACATCTACGGGTTCTGTCAGATCATGGTCGTGGCCGTATTTATCAACCGATTTGCATGAAACTTTACACGCACACTCCTTGCTTACAATGAATAACATTTGAATGATATTTTTTGGACTGGATGTCAAATGAAAGAGTAGGTAAAGAAAATTGAAGAAGGAATTTTCTAAACAAAGCCGCTCCCGAAGTCTACAGTTCACAGAACCAAGTATACAATTCTATTCAATTCTATAAATTGGCCGAGAAAATATACCGAGACGCCCACTAGTCCGTGACGTCCAGGACTTTAATTGGCTGTGGCACGTAAGATTTTGTTGCCTTTTATCAACATTTCATCGCAATGCAACAGGTCTCAATTTTTTTTTCAAAATTACAATGTTTCTGCTACTTTTTTTAAATTTATTCGATCTTTTTGGTCCGGTGACGGCAATAGGCTTGCCCCTTATTACGTGGGACTAGAAATACTGGCAAGTTGTGGATGTGTAATGCACCTCTGCCTACCCCTTCGGGGATATAGGCGTGATATGTATATGTATCGTGTTATTAGTCGTAATATTTCGTTACTACTGAAAAACTATTACTAACGATTTTAATAGCTTTAACTACAATGTAATTACACGATGTGTATTAATTAGAACGTCGCTCATACTGAGTTTATGTATGGTTTAATTAAACTCGTAAGCTAATGAAATACTATCCTAAAGTACAAAAGCTAATCACCTTAGTCTTAGTTACTCACTCGGCATTGGTTATCAGTTTCAAATTCATATAACGTATTAAGTAAGCCCATGTTAAATGTGGATGGCCGGATGTCTTGGATGTCGTTTGCCAGTTATAGGTAATATTCTAAAATACAAGTATTTTTATTATCTACAATCTATTAACAGATTATTAGAAATCTCCTACCACAAAATAGGGAATAGTAATAGCGTACCTAACCTCTACGTTATACAGTGTGTTACGTAAGGGTTATATCAACCCGAAGACCCTGTATACCTATCTTTTTCTTTTTTTTTGGTTCCAAGGCCGGTGCTGATCCACGTCCATTCGGAAGAATTCCCAGTGGCGCCCAGCGGTTCTATTACTGTACAGCAGATATAGAATAAACATTTTGCAAGTGCGGGCAGTGGCGCCGTGGCTTAGTTGGTTAAAGCGCCTGTCTAGTAAACAGGAGATCGTGAGTTCGAATCTCACCGGGGCCTACCTGTGTCTTTTTGTAGTTTCTTAATATTTTTTTTAAGAAAATATTTTAGTAACTTTATCAAAAACCATATTTTATGATTATCATTTTATTGTCTGTAGGTATGCATGTACCTAAGTACAGGTTAAACTCCAAACTGAACGAGTTTTGATGCCGTTTTCCATATAAATTAAGATTGACTTCGTAGCCGAAGTCAAGGTTAATGAGGAGCTTTAGAAGGAGGCTTTTATTTAATATTTAATCGTAATAAGCCGTTAAACCGACAGACAGATATACATCACACCTATATCCCTGACAAGGTAAGCAGAGGAGCATTATACACCCACACTTTGCCAGTAATTCTGTTGGTCCCAAGTAATAGGGGGCAAGACGTTACCGGGCATGATAGAAAATTTTAAATGAAATGAAATGATTTATTTATTTGTATAGGTCACTAAATAGCTCTTACAAACGTCAGTAAGTACTTAAAATAAAAAATGTCATTGCTTCTATATTTACATGTAATGCCAGATTCGCAAAGCAATAAGTAGAACCGAGAGAAAGAACCTGGCAATAAAACTCTCGGTCACTCTTTTTCAATAATTTACTTATTTACACATTTTCTTAAGACTAAATGTGGACGAATGTACATTGGTCTCTTGTCAGAATATTTATAAACCACTCTGTAATTCAAACCTAAAATTCCAACAGACAGGATAGATGTTACATATCAATACATTATAATAAAATTGTAACTTGTCGATGTCCGTACATTAAAGATATTATAATAGAGAAACTGTTGTATGCTTTATGGCTTTATGAACGCAGTAGAACCCAAAAAAACAATGGTTTTTAGAATTTGTGTCTGTTTGTCTGTATGTTTGAACACGCTAATCTCAGAAACGGCTTAACAGATTTGAATGCGTTGTGTTTCAGTAATGCGTTGTGGTTTATTCAACTTAACATAAGTGTGTTTTAACTCAATCGGTTCATAAATAAAAAAGTTATGTCGATCTAAAGTAACACGCAGGCGGAGCTGCGGGCAACAGTTATAACTATAATAAATCAGTAACTGGTGATCAAGAAAACTATAACACGCAGGCGGAGCTGCAGGCAACAGCTAGTCACAAAATATAATCTCTGCATTCCAAGCAATAAGTTATCGGTCATGTCATAATAATAAGCTATTCCACGCGGGAGGAACAGCTGGCTTAAGCTAGTGTGTAGGTATTATAAGGGTGAAAATCACGGTGTTTCACGGTATACATCTAAAAGAGTTTAGTTGAAAAACACAAATACAATTGTACCCCATAACAATAACAAGGGCAATCAAAATAAATTAATGGCGGCCCATGGCGTATCGCTTTTTACATCCAATCATTTTTATTGGTGTTTTGTTAATTACATTCTTTAGCGAGATCACAGTGAGCGCGACTTCAAAGTTGAGACGAAAAATATTGCTTTTATTAATATGCTTATGACGTCATAGTATATATTTTTATAGCAAATGTGCTCTATCTTACCTTATCTTACATAATATGTATGATAAAGTAAGATTACACACCTAGATTTTTTTATTTATTCTTGAACATACACAGTAAATAAAAACGGTAAATGGAAACATACTAAACATGTATACAATGGCGCCACTTATATCTAAAGAGATCTCTTCCAGTGGGCCTAAGAGAAGAGATCATGATGCAAACAGGTGCTCAGTGTGTGCAGGTTAATGAACTTACATAACTACATAAATACACAAATACATACATAAAAAGTTATTTAAACATACAGCGACGTACAGTAATTAAGGTACTTTAGTTACACTGACCTACTTCAGGACAAACTTAATATGTCGGAATTCCACTTCCTACGCTCCTGGCATACTTCTTTCGCTTCTTCCACTTTCATAACTATTTTCATGCATGCCCTCCGGTTACGAAGCTACTCCCAACCTGGTCTTTTGATAAAACATCTCCGATTTTAACGAGTACGTACGTTGCCTAGCTAGATCGATCCTAACTAGCCTATCTTTACACGGTTCCACACCCACCTAAATACGAGTATGTAGGTATTTGTTTCGTTAATCTGCTTTAGCTTAATACATGCGTATTATCAAACCCGTTTCTGTGAAGGTATAGGCAGGGATAGTAACTTTGCTGGTCCCACGTAGACGGTGGCCTTTTGCCGCTACCCGGGCACTTCAATGTTTGCAGTTGACTTGGGTAGATCTTGGTGCAACGACACCACTATGAACCCAACTTAATTACTAACTCAGAGAGCAAGTTTCAGCGTCGTTCTCGGTTGCGATACCAAACGAACATATGTGGCAATCGTTACGGGTAGTTGGAGTCATAAAACAGATAACTTAGAGCCCTACAAAACCGACTGGTCTAAATACTAAACTTCGATATCGCCAATGGCTTGTAACTTTTAAGATGGTAGTTGCCTAGAGGAAATAATAATAAATATTTTGTTGGACATATTTACACAACGTTATCTAGCCGAAACTAAGCTATAAGCTTGTGCTATGGGATCTAGACAACTGATAAACATACTTACTTATATATTTCTAAATACATACATAATTTACATAGAAAACACCCAAACTCCGAAACAACCATTTGTGGATAACACAAATATTGCATTCGATCCGGGAATCGAACCCAAAACACTACCGACCACGCCACTCGAAGCAGTCAGGAAAATATCGAAGTTCAGCCCCGCTTTGCAGTGAGGCTAGAAAGCCAAAAAACTGGATTAGGAAAAGGCTCAGTGGCTGATTATCACTTATAAAGAACAATACAAATGGCGCCCTTATCGTCAATAGTTATCTATTCCTCACCCTTGGATAGATAGCGAATTACAGAAATGAAAAGGGAAAATCTATACCACCGTGAAATATTACCACCAAACAAATCATAGACTGTATCGTGAGTATATGCCCATGTCATTGATTACTGGGTTCCGCATGAACGAGTAATATTAATAAAAATACAACAGCATAACAATAATAGCTATTACCGGCGCCACGTACCAATAAAGTTTCGTAGGAAACCGGTCGTAAAACGATTGGATCAAATGTGATTAACCCTACGATTTTGATCGGTCATTTGGTTATTGGCTTACAAATTTGTATTTTATTATTGAGAGGATCACTGGCGCCGATATTCTATCTTTACTTGAATTTTGCAAGGAATTAACTACTCGCTGTCACGGCGAACTTCGTAACGCATTTTTTTTCATAAGAAAGGTTCTTATCCTCCTGATAATAACGAACACAACAAAAGAAGAATTAGCAAAATCAGTCTAGCCGTTCCCGCGTGATCTCGTGACCAAGAGAAATAGGGATATTGGAAGCTACGGTACTCAAAACTCAAAGCTACGTAGAACATTCAATATCGTCTGTATACAAGTTATATAGGTACCTACTACAAGTTGTAATACCTGTATAAATATTCATTATTTGAGGGAAAAGTGTAGGCCAGGTGGAAGATACATCGTAGCTGAAAACTTGAGGCATAGGGTCGGTTGTAGCACTGGATTCTTATTCCTGATTGGATTCTGATGATACGGCGTTTTAAGAAGAAGAAACTCCCATGAAACTAAGGCAGTTCATGGTCTCACGTTCTTGTGATGTTTTATATTACATTTCATTTTGCTTAAAGTTAGCGTCAGTCAATAAATACTGACTGATTACTAGAAACGTCTGAAAAGAGATCATTAATTAAATTTGAAAGAATTATGTTCACTAACTACATATGGTGTCCAATTCTAATTCCTCGGAAAGTATATCTAGAGGACTATAACAACAAAATTAACTCATTTAATTATCTAACAAACAGTCATTTACGACCTGTACCCAGAAACATTAGTGAGAGGGCCGGCACAGTGGTGCCATCTGTAAACAAATTTGTAACATTCAACTCAATCATAAACTCCAATCAGCGGGATTGCGTTACAATGGGTACAAAGACGGTTTTATTACCTAATTATCATGATTTGTTTTCTCTAATGAGTATTCAGTATCATCCAACTATTATCTATACAACATCTATTTTCTATCAAAGTATTCCAAATCAAACGATTTTGAACGTTATTGAAAGAAAACTAAAGTTGTAGTATAGTTATTTTCGACTCAAATTGGAATGGGGTAACAGTTTTATATTATTATAGTCCCCTAATTGGAACGGATGCTTTGTTCCAATTGTCATATTTGATGTTTTACTAATTGTTATTATGGTGTAATAAAAATATAATGGCGTATAAATGTTTAATTTTAGATATTGCTTCGTTTTTACCTATTAAGTTTTAGTAGACTACGTAGGTACTAAAGGCACAGAACAGGGAATAGTACTTAAGTAATACAGAACTCGCACTCCGACGTTAATTAAAGCACATTCTTTTGTTTACATTACAGAGAACATCATTCGAACGTTTATGAATGAACGAATATTTGAAAAGGGCTTGGATGGCCAAATCGTATATCATTACTTAGCAGAATTTGATCCTTAACAGCGACACTATCGTATGGTGTAATAATAAAGGCTGTGGTTTTTTTTTCAAAATCAACGGGTTCGATTTCCAGCTAGGATTATTGGTTTTCCAAAAATCTAATGATGAGGTTTTAAGTTTCATCAAAATCGGGCTCGGGACTCCTTTGAGCATTTTTCGCTATTCCTTATAGTTTCGGATTTGGCCATCCAAGCCCTTTTTAAAAATTCACCTGTATACCAGCATAATTTGACCAATAATTATGACGTTAACGCCTCAATATCAACTCTATCGTCAATGCCGTGTCACAAACAAAAGACAACCTTTACTTATTTACAACTTCAAGTTTTCGCTGACGTCACGTATTTTTTGCGGTTGTTACGCGAGTGACATAGGCCTGCTAAAGGTTTAACTTAAATTATACTTAAAGACAAATGAAGTCTCATCAAGTTAAATTTGGAGGTAAGTGAAGTCGTTCTACCTTGTATAATGCAACGAGATTTCTTTGTATTTTCTAATAAATACTTCTCAAAAGTAAATAAGTGTTGAATCACAAATCCGTATAGTGGAACCTGAGACTTTATTAGACGTATCTACTAAAAGTGCGGAAAGTTAATCATCTTGCTAGCTATCGCAAATACGTACGTATTTGCGAAAGCTAGCAAGATTTTTTTTTTGATAGTAAAAAATTTGCTGATGATTAACTTTCCGCACTTTTAGCAAGTAAGTAAGGATTCCTGCTAACCCTCCAGGTAAGCTAAAAGTGCTTTTGGTAGGAGGGTTTACGTCTGAACTGTGGAGGGGGGATCGAACTCACGTCCTCAAAACGCAAACACCTTGGATACCCTCAGATAACGAACGCTTCAAACGAAGTAAAAAAAGTCTTAACTGCATGTAGTAAGTAGTGATAGGCTAACTGGTTGGGTGATAGCTACTTTTAATTCAATTGTGGATGGAGGGCGGGCCGCCCAAAGAACGCCCATCCCGCCTACACCCGTCGGCAATAAGAGGTAATAACGAAGTACTGTCACTGACAGAGGTCGTGGAGAAAAATTGGTTGAAAACTGTTTGTCAGAAATAGAATTTCAAAAAATGGCTTCGTTTTTGAATTGTAAGGGTCTTTTTACCAAAAGCTTTCTCACAGACCCGGGGACCTCTGGAAAAAAGTCAATTTATGAACATTGGACAGTCGGTACGAGTCCGACGTGTCTACATCCCCGACAGCTGCTGGCAGTGTGCAAGACTAAATAGCATTATAAAAAAATGCTATATCTCACCATACACACAGGAAAGGGAAGTATATCATACTGAAATCGATTAAATTGCTGCCAGTTTATTTCGGACTTCGACTACAAACACCGTGTGACACGAGGTTTTACAACAATAAAACACACAAACGCAAAAAAAAACAGAAACTTATCATTACTGAACCTCGGCTAACCCATTTAATAGGAGTCTGAAAAAAAGTATCAGATATTCATAAAACTAGTTGGTATGGTACTATGGTAGAACAGTAGACCTCACGAACATTAAAATCATTTTTTTGGGATTTGACCCCACCCTCCTCTCCCCAATAAAAAAAACTCCACTAAAATATTGTTTCTGGTAAAGTTTTAATGTTTTCCACGAAACTTGGCACAAGTAGCCAAGTTTCGTGGAAAACATTAAAACGTTATTTTGACTATATTTACCCCATTTTCCTCTAAATCCAAAAAAGCTCACGACAAGAAAATTGTATTAAATCAAGGAACACTTTTGTGCCAAGTTTCGTGAAGATCGGATACAAACTCTGGCTGCTAGCCTGGAACACATATACATACAGACAGACGGACAAAAGCAAAATTGTCCAATCTCGAAATTTAGACGCTTCGCTCGCTCGGTCAAATAGAAGGTAAAAGAGCGTTCTCAGTCAATAATCAGCGTAATATAATTTGTGAGTATAAACCACTTGTGCGTGTGACTGTACCCATAGGTGCTACAGTAATAACTAATAAGTTAGTCGAGCCCTGATTGCGTCGAGCGTCACTGTAATGAGAGACTTATTAAATAATTATTAATTGCCGACGACCCGCTGTGCACTCAGATTGCAATATACACTATTGAAATATCATTTAATGCTCTGCTCACAGATAGGTATAAGAGTAAGAAATAAAATTAGAGAGGTTTATAGTTTAAATGAATGTTTTCCATTTATGATCATCCAATATATTTCTCTACATTAATACTTAACAGTAAACTAAGGTTACTGCGTACAGGTAATTTTATAGATGTAAAGAATAGTAACAATTCAGGTGACATGTGTGCTTAGTACTTGAAGATGATACACAGGACATACAAAATTAGGTTCGAAGTGTCTCTTATATTATTATTTTGAGGTCTACACTCTACATCATCGTCCGCCGAGCCTTTTCTCACTCCCATAACTTAGTTGGGGTCGGCTTTCCAGTCTAACTTCGATTCGGCTGAACTTTGATATTTTTCGTGAAGCGATCTCCACAACCCATGGGCGATAGCGAAGTTCTGTAGTTAGACCGGTTGGATTTTTGTTTTAGGGCTCCAACTACCCCTAACGACTGCCATAGATGGTTGTATATGACAACCGGGACTGTAGGCTTAACGTGCTCTCCGAGGCACGGAGAGGCACACTCTACATAAAGGCATTAATAAATTCGTGATTTCAATTAATGTTTTTATTTTCTTGGTACTCATAGTGCCCAGTAATGGTATTGGGCTCGCCTCTTATTATCTGGGACTATTAGAATAGTCACTGACGGAAAAAAAAAATTATTTCTTCTTTAGATTAATTAGGTATGGTTTTACAAATCGATATAAGGTGTGAATACTAAGTAGGTCAACGTGTAATACTTATTAACAGTTCTTGTATCAATTCATGTAGGTCCTACCTATAATAATATATTATGTACCTATTACCAACACATATTATACCTAACTTATTTTCCCAAGAATTTACCATTGTCTTGCACCTGTCCCACTGGAGGACGTTGACAACCAAAAACTCGCGAAAATGACAAAAAAATACTTGACTATTTGCTTGCATATAAAAAATTGTTATGAAAAAGAAATACAAGCTTTTTGAATAATTGTATGATTATATAATATCTTAAGGCTAAATTGTAGTATAAGTTATAGCCAGTCATCGCCCGCGCCGCCATTCCCGTATTGAATTTTAAGCACAATATATTACGTTTGTTTGTTAAGTTAATTGTTAAATGGAGAGGCTCGTTATATTCTCGCGCGTATTTTATTTGATATCGACTCAAGCTCGCTCGTTTATCACCTGATTGTAAAAGATGTATCCGCTTTCATTCCTTTGAAAACTCGCTTAACACCGCCGCGAGCGTGTTTCTCAATAATTCTGTTAATTTTCATTAAAATCATCAGAATATCTTAAATTATTCTCCGACTCCAACTCCGACGAAACTAATATATTTAATTTCTCACAAATCATATCATATAACCTATTGGCTATTACCCGAAGGCGCTTACCATCCGGGACTAAATTAAATAACCAACGAAATTAGTTGTTATTTATGATATTGTAACTATGGCGCCTTATATTAAACAAATACTTGAACTCACTCGAATTCAAGTCTCATCGGTCATACGTCGCAGTCTACAAAACATTAAGCCCTTAAATGACCTATTTAAAGATATTTAATGTTAACGTTGGTACAAGTACCTCTCAAGTCATCGGATGTAGGTAATTTTGTCTCGTAACACGCGCGTTTACGGTTGAATTTCTGAACTTTTTGTTAAGACAAAAAGACGTAAACGCATACGTTACTGTATATATTTATGTTTATAACTGGGGTTGTCGGCTTGGAGATCTTAAAGCGTCATAATTAAAAGCAATAACGCGAGATGATTGGCTGGTATTAAGTATAAAATGCGATTATAGCTTACGTTAACAGATTATAAGGGAATTTCATTAGGAATGCAAATACAATTTGTCGGTCTGTGATTGGTTTAGAAGGTAGGTACTTAGTATTTTAGTTTATTATACCTACCTATGTACATAAGTATAATTTCCACGTGATGTTTGCTCCTTTTCTGTCTTCAGTAAACTCTTTTTCTTCTGTAACTCAAGGTCTGCTGGATGAAAAGTTATAGGTATTGACTTAAGCACGTCATTTTCTTTTCATATTTCTACAATAAATAATTTAAAAACCAGGCAAGTGCGTGTCGGGCCACGCATAAGATAGGGTTCCGTAGTTACCCATAAAAGCCTCTATAACTCCTGAACTAACAGAGTCATACCATCTGTTATAGTGTTTCTTTAAAATTCATTACAAGGACTACCATCACGCATTTTTCAGATTCTTCTCGCCAGCCGTTTAGATTTTAGAAAGGGGGACACCATGTTTTCGCAAAAATATGCTTTATAAAGCTAAATATCTCGCAAATGGATACTTAAATAAAAAACCACTTGAGCAACCTCTCAACGAATTTAAAAGACCTATCTAATGATACCCCGCACGATGGAGTAGACGTGTGAAGAAAAAAACATTCCCATTTTATGTGTAGGGGAGATACCCCAAAAATCGGCGTAGTAAACACATACTCATGTTTACATAGTTACACAGTACAAATTTCATGTTTCTAGCACTAAACGTTTGGGAGGAAAGCCGAGGATCGAGGAGTTCGGGCGGACGGACGGGCGGCTGGACTGACGGACATGACGAAACTATAAGGTTTCCGAAATTTGTACTCCGGAACCCTTAAAAGAGATAATCAATACTTGGCTAAAAGTTATTAAGATCTCGACTGAATTACTATCTGTGGAGAAAACGAGCAGGAAGTCGCGCCTTTCCGCATCATTTTACATAGATCAATCGGAGCTAATTTACTTACACCCAGTTACCCACACGTTGATGATAAAGAACTACGCACGTTTCTCCAAGGAGATTGGCAGACACATATTACACACACTCACTTTTCACCTGTAATATTCAAGCCCTGCATGATAGGGGACCAGCTTTTTACCGTTTACCGGGCGCTTTTGTTCGCCATAGTCTTGTCCGTTGACCAGCAGGTGCACCAACCGCAGGTTAAGGGTAATCAGAATTTATTAAGATTCTTCACACACACATAAAACCACGTCTGATCCCCGAAGGGTTAAAAGGTGGCGAGCCTTTTACAGGTTCGACGCATGGGCACGATAAATAAAATCTTCCTATTGATTTCTAGAGGCGCTCGGCAATAGACGTAGGCTGCAGCGGCCTCGAGCTGCGGGGCTCCTTAGCATGAAGATTTCACACTTATGTTAAATAACGTACCGTTAGATTCCTATTCATAATGATTTCAGATACATTAACTGGATCTTACTTAGGACCCCGTTCTTTTCTAACTTTATGCTTAAATACCTATGATGCGTAGAGCCAACAATGGCTTTCGTTTCGACATCTAATTAATATTAGACTTATTCAAACAGCGAAAGTCGTATCTCAAAAATAATAAATTAAAGTAAACTTACTAATGAAACATTAACAAACAGTGTTCGAAGCATCCAAGTCCATGCCGCAGGGCATAAACGAATTTAATTATTTTCGAAACAGCCCAAGAATATTTGCATAATAGAACTATATGTTATCTAAACAGAAATTAACCTCGTGGCTCAACTCAATTAGGCTAAACCAAACTGCATACTAAAAGGGTTTAATAAGCTGAGTCGCTTTTTTAGGGTTCTGAGGTAGAGAAATGAAATCGAAAGATCATAAATTAAATTACTATGCTGTGTGAGAATGTTAGCTATAAGAACCCTTAGTCATCATCTTCATCATCATCATCATTTCAGCCAATTGACGCCCACTGCTGGGCGGTGGTTTTCGCATCCAGAGGCTTCCCGCGACCTTCACGATGTCGTCAGTACACCTTTGGCCGGCCTTCCCACGCTGCGTCTCCACTCGAGTACTTTTTGTCCCCATCGGCCATCGGTCCTACGAGCGGTGTGTCCTGCCTTTTTATTTATAAATAATATCCACATTTCATGGTTATCTGTTATTTGTTTCACTTGCGAGTTATGATGGGAATCAGCGCTGGTCAATGTGGCAACGCACACGTCAGCATATGCTGAGAGGAGACCAATTTACACGCAGATGCAGCGTGCACTAGCATCCACCTTCCTATACATGGTTTTGTTTTAATTTGTTGTAATGTGAATCTTGTTTACGTCGCCTCTATGTTTGTGAAATAAACGTCTTTTCTTTCTCTTCTTCTTCTTTCTTTCTTTCTGCTCACTGCCCCTTGAGCTTGGCGACTCTTTGGGCTATGTCGGTGACTCTGGTCCTCCTTCGGATCTCGTCGTTACGAATTCGATCGCGAAGTATCTGTGCTAATACCATCTGTATGTGTCTGTATTTAAAAAAATATAATATACGTAAGTACCTACCTACTTGTACTGTGACTGAGTCAATCAAGGACACCTATATCTCTAAATTCATCAATCATTGAGGAAAAAGGCGTACTTAATTTTATTATGTACACGAAAACCCTATCAAATAATATTCAGCTCGCACTTAGTATTTTTCATGTCAATTTAGGTTTTTTAAACGCTAAGATCAAAAGTCAAGTTATCAATTAGACAGTGCATCAGTTAAAGTTAGCGTTCGTGACAGACAAGATAAGGCTGTGGGCGCACAGTAACCGGGAGAAACAAAATACCTATTGCAAAGTACGCTTTATGAAATACCTACCTACATTTTGTCTTGATTATTTTCTCTCATAAGGTATAAAGTCCTGCCAACGGACGAGGTTCACGTAAACAGAAAATTCTCAGTTACCGACAATACACTATTATTATATCATAGCAATTCATTAACTGGCTAAATTTAGGCATACAATGTGCCTCCCCTGTCATACGACAGGCATAAAAGGGGAGGCACATTACCATGCCAACCACAAAATAATTATAAACATGGAAGAAGCGAAGAGTTGTAGCAAGTGGGATTCCATAGTCGCTACGTACCCCAACGGGAAAGAACGGTAACTGAATGTAGTTATATCTGCAAATCTTCACAAAAACTGACTGAATCCTTAACTTGCAATGTACGTATGGGCAATACAAGTTACACATTTTATAATGTTAAAGATACTAACGTTGACGATAGTCAGCTCTTGCTAGAGAGGTAATTTAAACGCTGTAATACCAGCATTGCCAGCCACAGCCTTAGTGAACGTCATTGGGTGATGTGTGTGTGGGTGTGTGGCCACAGCTTTAAATTAAATGACCTGAAGAATGATATTTATTCATTTTTAATTTCAAATCATGACTATGGTTATTGAAATTAGCCATAGGTACAGACTATCATGTTTGTGCGAAACTTTTGTAAGTACTCCATCAGTAATGATTGACTAAAATCATTATAATAACAGTTTTCAGTAAACGATAATGTTTGCTGAGTTGCTGAACCTATGACTGGACTCCCCAGGTACGTACGTAATACCAGAAACCTGTCTGTCAGTCAACAGGTGTACCAGTTTACAACTATATGTAGGTACCTACTCCAGAGGGGTGCTACACCTAATCAAAGTCTAAACAGCCATGTGTTTTTAAAGTTTATGGGTTTACAAATGTAACCAAAACATGGTTTGTAACCAAAGGTAATTGGATGGCCCGAGGCTCGTTATTTATGTCCGCCATACATCAGTCGCGGAAAACAAACAGACAGACTCAATGACTAAGCACAGACCTCTCCACAGCTTATTTAAATGTTTTTAATGTTACTATATATATTATTTGTTTGTAAAGCTTGACTGTGTGTTTAATTTAAGTATTTAAATAGGTACATACTTACATCATTGATATAACGTTACGAACTTGATTGTAGTCGTATCTAAACAAATGGACGTGAATAGACCTTAAGCGTAACTGCCAAATTGGTTGAATGTCGCTTGAAGATTCTCGCTTGCTTCGAAGATCTAGCATAAAACCGAACCTCAAACCTGTGCTCAAATGTTACATTATAATCACGCCTAGAAAAAAGAAAAGGTAGATAGAGTTGCATTCATTGCATTTTCATTAGTCCCACGTAAAAGGCACACAAGGCAGTTGACAGAAAACTCAGGTAGGTACCTACAACATATTAGTATTATGTCCGGATTTCCAGGAAAATTTAGATATAATTATGTACTTAGGTCCCTACTTATTTATTCTCTAACTGAAAGAAAATTATGTGGAGGACTCCACTCTATGTGTACCTAAGTATACCTACTGTCATGAAATTGAAATATTATGGCTGATTTCGATTCAATTCTGTCGACATATCTACTAGTTTTTTGCCATTTCGTATTCAATTGTCTAAAGCTATCAATTCCAGGAATAAAGCTATGATATAATAATAGTGTAGTATGGAAATGTGTAAAGTTAAGTGAACGAGAGCAGCGCTCATGGGCAGCTTGTCGCGCAGCGTGACGTCGCGCCCACTCCTGCGCATCGACGGTAACCGACACCTTCACACCCGTATAGAATTCTGGAATAAAATGTTAATCTATTTACTATAGTCGTTTTATATGTCGTTTATATTAATTAATTAGGTTATACAATAATTCTGTTACTTTCTGTTGGAAGTTATTGGCTGCTTCTGTGGTATCATACACACGGCTACACTATACAGTGTGTCTAGCGTGTAGCTAGCGTAGGTATAAGCGCGTGCAGTGTCGAATAATCATCCCCGGATTGGAATAAATATGAGGGCATGAATTGTCCGCAGAAAAGACGTGTACTTCCCCCCGCTGGAGACCATGACTCGTATCATGGCCGTCAGCGAGAGAGTATCCACACTCAGAACTAGACAAGCCCACGCTGGGCTCTTTACCAATGTATTGAGCGCTCGTGTCCGCGGCGAGAGCCTCGCAATTCTGACACTTGGTACTGACCTCAAAGTGGATGAACCGCAGATACTTACCTACTGAAGCACCGTGGTCCGTGCCCGGTTATCGCCGGCGACGCACGGTAGGTGAGGTCACCGTGTCGCCTCTCCAGCCAATCCTCCATGATCAGTTTCACCGCCGCTTTAGTGGCTTTTGGTGCAATTATTTAACAGATACAATAATTAACTGTTACATTTTAATGTTGCTGATAGTTATAGGTAGTGATAATATTGTAAGTTTACATGTTAAATGAATATAGCTTTTAAAAGCTGTGTTTAATATAAACAATACAGCGCTTAATGTAACATTAATTCAATTGTCAGTTGATGCGACCCACGTATGGTAATAGTGACGGCGGGAGACGACGCGACGCGTGCTATGACATGCTGCGCCGACGCACAAATGAAATGAACTGCCTCACCTAACTACGCAGATGGTGACCAACGGACAACGAATGTAGGACATTACCTTCATTCAATACTTATTTTTAATTCACTTTTAATTTATCAATGCGTCGGAGAGCACGTTAAAACCGTCGAGTCGCCGTGTCGGTCCCTGTTGTCATACGAACATACTTTGGCTGTCGTTACGGGTAAGTATATGGAGTCTTAAAAAACAAAATCCGACAGAGCTTCGATATCGCCCATAGGGTTGTAGAGGTCAGTTGGCACTTGGCAGTCGCTCCATGGTTAATAATTGAAGTTCAGCCGCATCGCAATTAGGCTGGAAAGAAGACGCAGAATGACAGCAACTCGGCAATAAGTATGTGGGTAATTAAGTATTTTATTAATATTTTTAAGCCGAACCTTTCTCAACACTGCTGCTATCAATAGCACGGACCCTTCTAAGGCAAGATTGAGCCTATGGCAAGATAGTTTCTCAATACCTACTTTCATCCCGCCGGCAGAGAAACTACCCCCCGGACACAAACTCCCCTGGCCCACCTGGAAGGCTCTTAATAGAATGCGAACCCAGGTTGGCAGATCCAAAGATAGTATGTCCAAGTGGGGTTACATTGACACTATAAAGAGAACCAGTGTGAATGTGGTTTATCACCACAAACCATCAGACACATGATGTCATGTCCGGGTTGCCCAGAGACTTGCACTTTAGATGACCTGTACTAGACGAGGCCAAATGCGATTCGCGTCGCAGAGGCCAAGACATAATCATCTTAGTGTTGCCCATCGACACGACAAGAAGAAGTTTATTTATTAAGCAACCATGTATATAAATAAAAATAATGTTTACAGTGAATTTCCGGCTTTAACCTCTAATAAAAATATCAATTTATAGAAATAGTAGGTAAAGACATGAAAACTTCTTAACTACTCATGGTGTTCCTACTGAGAGCCATCGTGACAATGCCAATTCCTATGTCCCCTTTATCTGCGGATCAGTGGAATGTATAAACAATCGAGTTTGTTGCGGACTTTATCCGCCACTAAGAACATTATTTCAAGAATTTATTACTATTGTTAAATATTTTGAAATCAGGTGTGTGGGTGATCATTGTTATCTTCCTATCCTTCTTGTCGAATGTTAATAAAGTGATTCCCACGTGTGGCGAGCGAGGTTTAATAGAGAGGAGGTGAATCCACAGAGTGGGCATCCACAGCCCTCAAATATCTACATACTTTGCGAAACACAGCACGCATAAAATCCCAGAAGTGGTCTACAGAGGCGTATATTACGCCTTACACCCACATTTCGCCACACACATTGTTGGTCCCACGTGATAGGGGGTGAGCCTATTGCCGTTACCTGTCATTTTCGGTAGATTAGCCGTGGCCTTGTCCGTCTGTGCTGGTGCACTGCGTTCAGGTGAGGTTGACTTAGGCTTCGTAGATGTTGATGCCCCTTAACACATCATTATGCGCAACACACAGCATAAGCTACTTAACAGTGGTAAATACCACATTCAGCCCGCCCATTCGCACTGAGAACGTATGAAGGAGGTGCCTTCCTACTAAATCTTAAAACAAGAAGCTTTTTTTTATGTCTCACATGATTAACCAGTTCGTTAAACAATCCATACCTAACTTCACCCTCCCACTTCCACACAACATCGATATAGTTAGCAATTTTCCGCTCGATTTACCCCGAAATGTGTTTGCCCCATTATGAAAATACAACGTCATCAAGGGAACAAAGATAATTTTAAAAAAAACGGAACTGTTCCACTGTTCCCCATCCTTCTTTGTCTGCAGTTAATTAATTACTTGTAAACAAGAACGATGATTTTACTTAATGTAAATAGTAGAAAGAGTGAAGCCGTAAAATTAACTATGCCTATTTTCTGTTTATTTTGTACCTAGTAAAATAGAATGAAATTAATAGGCGTCGGTTTGGATAAAGCGGGGTTCTTTTCTTTTGTTGAATGAATTTATTTAATCTGCCGTTTTTCAATTCGTTATACTCGTTGCTGTGAGTTACATTAACCTATAAGTAGGTGTATCAGTCATAGATAGGTACACGTTACACCAAATTGGATTTTTTTGGTTCGCCTATCAGAAATTATATAGGTAGCTTACTTCCTCCTAAGTAGGTAGGTAGTGTAAAAACTGTTCATTGTAATCAAAATCAGAACGTAGATATTAGTGTGTTAAACATATACCTAGGTATAAGTAAGACGGTGCAAAATCCATTAGGTAAGTACCTAGGTACCTTTTCCGCATTTGAAATATGAAAAATATGTTTAGTCAAGTGGGTTACTAGGTAACACTTTTGAAAGTCAGTCAGTTATAAAGGTTACAATTAAAGTCTAAATTGCTTCTAAATTTACATTTAATGCCAGATTCGCAAAACAATAGGTAGGTAGAGCCTGAGAGACAGAACCTGGCAACAAAACTAACGGCCACTCCTTTCTAATACCTAGTACGCAGTAAAAATGCAGGATGATTTGTAGGTACAAATCATCCTGCATTTTTGAAAAGGGCTTATTACACCAGTAATTTCGTACCCACCTGGGTATGACCTATAATCTAAAGCCAGCAGCAAATTGCTCGATACTATGGCCGACTTGCTTCAACCTAGTCTTTAAAGTACATTAAGGAGGTATTGTCCCGATTGTCACACTGGAGCCCGCTTGATTATGTTTCGTGTTACAGTGGGTACATAAGGGCCCCACCATAATCTCTAGGGCCCAAACCATCAGTGTCCACCTGCAAGTGTTGCAACTCCCAAACTATGAGGGTCTGTCAAAATATGGGAGAATCCCAGTTAGCATCAATACGGTGGTCCCGTTTTGGAAAAAATATACCTCATCCGAACTTGGATCCCCTCCCACCCACTAAAAACATCGGGGGCTGAAAGTATACCTACATAAAAAACAATTTTTGTTCCGGCTAATCTCTGAAACAGCTGGACCTATGTTTACGGGAGTTTCACTGACAGATAGCTGATGTCAGATGGAGTAACTTGGGGTACTTTTTAGCCCGGGAATGTGTACCCGTGAAAATTGGTAACTAGAAAACTAAACCACGCGGGCGAGGCCATTGGTGTCGTGTCAGCTAGTACGAGAATTGGGTAGGTATATAATGATGGCGCCATGTGTCGTGGCGACGTCAGGCGTGGCCGAACTTGCGAGTCAGCGTCTACCGATTACACGTGCCACGCCCTCTAGTGGCAGGCGAACGTAATCACCTACATTACTTGCAACTTTTCAATACGAACCTTTTTGGTAATTGTTTGTTGTCGCGGATTCTTTGTAGTGATTTTTGTTTTATGTAACGGGCACAGATTGAATACATAAGTATTTTACTCTATGTACTACTTCCATTGTAACGGTTAAAACCGTTCGTAAGCATCCCGACTTGATTTCGATATATGTAGGTACCTACTTGCGATCTTTTTGTGTCGATATACAATACTTTTATTGTAAATATCACCTTAGGCCAGTGCTCGATGCGAGTCTCATTTCCCTTGGGCTCGTATAGATCCTTTACGATACCAATTACGATACACATGTCCAATAGTGGGACGCACCCGGCTTATTATTCCAAGGGCGTAGTTGGAGCGCCAGGTACTGGACGCTAAGGCAGCTTCGAAAAAAAAATCCTAGGTCAGTACATTTCCAGACACCGGGTGCCACTGGAAATTCTTCCCTAGTGCTAACCAGAGGCGCTCGCCAATAGACGTAGGTGCCAGAATTAAAAAAATAAAAGTTGGTACATTTCGCCAATCATTGCTCACGAAATTTGAAGCTAGTCTATCATTATTTTGGTTATTAACAGTTGCTTACAAATAAAAGTACCTACGAAAACAGAGCAAAACACACTAAATTTCAAAAATGTATATATTTTATTTTATCTACATATAAACACGTGTACGATAAGATATTGCTACATCAATAACATAAATCTAAGAGACCAGTGCTATATAAAACATTTACAATCAAAATAATATCCATCTTCCTAAGTCTTTGGCACAATATCTTTGAACAGGACAAAGACTCCAGCATTCAATTCTTTTATCATCTTATTACGACTGTAGTGGTTAATCCACCAAAATTAATTTTCTCTAATATTTTAATTTCCATTCCTTTTTTTCCCCATTTTATCTTTATACTATGCGGAAATTTTCCCATAACATTTTGGCCCCATGGTCATAAATTCTTTGTCGATTTGCACACCGAACGATATTTTAACCAGTCCAATATATTGCCAGTCTCTCGTTAAATAGGACCTTATCTACTGAAGGTTTTTCTTCTGAATACCGATTGTCCAATGGTAGCGAAACCTCTTTAGATTACAATTTCAATGAATACTGAAGAGGTACTATTGCTTTTCAATGACTGTGACAGTAACAAACAATATACTATCAACTAGGAGCTTGTCACCGAGGAAATATCCGTGTAGTCGTATGAAAAATTTACTTTAACGAAATTTTAAAACTAAAATGATGGAACCCAGTGAAGAATCTCCAGGTTGTTCCTCAGGTTCGTGTAAGTTCAATTTCATTAAAAGTACTCACGGAGGCCGGGTTTTGATACGAGCCGGATACAGACATCTTTTGAAAAGAGTTAACAAAAAAGGTACTTCTGTATGGGAATGTCACTTAAAACAAAACTGCAAGGGGTTTGTTGTATTGGACATTGAAGAAAGAAATATTATAAGAGATGCAAACCATAGTTGTGTGCCGGATTTCGAAGGGATTGACATCGAGAAGAAAATGATCGATTTAAAAGGAAAGGTTCAAAAAGATTATAGACCTATTCCTATGCTCTATAAAGAGCAAATGAGATCATTTATGACCGAGGAGTACGCAGATAAATTGCAGCCCTTCCATTGTGTTAAAAGTTCACTATATGATGCACGCCGGTCATCGGCTAAAACATCGTCTTTCCAAACTTGTGCCGAAGTGACATTACCTGAAAACTTATCGGTCAATTTTCTGTGCACTCAGGACGATGACATATTAATTTTTGTTACTAACGAATGTAAGCAGTGGATTGCAGCCATAAAGACTTTTTTTGCTGATGGAACCTTTAAAGTGGTACCCTCTCCGTTCAAACAATTATACACGGTGCATGGTGATATAGGCTCAGATGATGATCGCACTAGAGTTATCCCGTGTATTTATGCGTTACTACCAAATAAGCAACAACAAACGTACGAACGGTTGTTTAATTGTATCAAACAAAACATTCCTAACTTTCAACCAGTACTTATGAAAATAGATTTTGAAACCGCAGCAATGAATGCATTGAAAACTGTATACCCCACGGTAACGGTCAGCGGATGTTACTTTCACTATGCACAGGCTCTCTACAAAAGAGCAAATGAACTTGAAATTACTACGACTCGGGATGGGTTTAGACATGTCGCAAAATGTGTAGCGTTAGCACACCTGCCACCATTACAAATCCACGAGGGATGGCTCATTGTAAAGGCAGCGGCACCTGAAGGTGAAAACATAGAAGCGTTTAATATCTATATGTCAAAGCAGTGGATTAGATTTGAGATGGTACACATAATGTCGTGTTATGGGCACCGCCACCGCACGAACAACGTAGTGGAAAGCTGGCATAAATCTATTAACAAAAGAGTTAACAAAAATATAAACATCCTTTTTTTTATCTCACAGCTAAAGGAAGAAGCCTTAGCAAACAACTTTAATCATTTATGTATTGGGTTGCGACCAGATATTTGCCGCAAAAGAAACAACAAATATACCGCAATGGATAGTAAAATACAACAGATCGTTAATAATTATTTACAAGAAATCAACACACTGGAAAAATGTATCTACCTACTATCTGTTCTGAAATATAATTAAAAAACAAACATTTCCTGAATAAACAACATGTTACGATTACTTAGTGTAAGTGGAAATAAATCTTTGGAAGTTATTTTTAAGTTACTTTATATGCACGGCAGAGAAAAATGTTTAAATACATATAGGGAATAATAAATATCCTTTCTTTATTACAATGTTTTTTTTTTAACTAAGAACCAATGACGAGAAAAGTCACTGGCAATATAATGGACTGGTTAAAATATCGTTCGGTGTGAAAATCGACTAAGAATTTATGACCATGGGGCCAAAATGTTATGGGAAAATTTCCGCATAGTGTAAAGATAAAATGGGGAAAAAAAGGAATGGAAATTAAAATATTAGAGAAAATGAATTTTGGGGGATTAACCACTACAGTCCTTATTACTATTTTATACACGATCCGAAGTTTTGTACACGACGGGTAATTTGCCATTACAGAGTACAAAAGTAGTAAGTAGGTATTCAGAGCTGCATACATAATACCTTTGCACTATGTACGATGCTACAACTACTCGTACATTTTCTGGCGGTATTTACCGCCTGTGTACAAAACTGTTCTCTAGACAAAATTCTATCGATGACAAAGATAAAAAAAATATCATTATTAATTATAATCAAATCAGTGGTAACGTAACTCTGAGAGTAAAGAAATATGATATATTACTTTGTTCATACAAAACTAAACTACATACTGGGCTGTATAAACACAACACAATGACAGATATACAAATAAAAAAAAACGAATATACATTATATATTTCACAGAAGTACATACGGTGAACATAAAAATTATATTGCTTAGTGTGTTTTGAAATGAATGAATGAAAATAACTAATGCTTAAAACACACTGGTCCTTCACATATGACGTTTGCCACTCGAAGTGGGAGAGAGCGACACACTGGTTCTACGTCTTACGACGTCTGACGTTTACAGTATCTACGCGCTATGACACTTTAAACGTGTGTGACAGCGTCGTACGCGTGGGATAGCATGGGAACACGCGAATCTGGCGCGGTGACGCGTAAGACAGCGTGGTGAATGACCAGTGTGTTCGTTACTATACAAATTGTATAGACCAGATCCAGTTCAGATGTCATAATACGTGTACGTCCCATGTGAAGAATGAGTTTGACCGTGCCTTTAAATATCGTAATTATTAAATATTCAAGTATTTCTTACTCGAATTACTCGTTTCGTATCAGAGTGATAAAATCAGTTAGTCGCACTAAGAGAGAAGAACTAAGTAGGCTTTATGGGTTTGAGACTTGTTGAGTGGATATTATGAAATCCTCAAAAGATATTGAAACTATCAAGGTTGTTTACATTAAGTATTAGAGTTATCGGGACATTTACCATGTTATTACTGTGCCGTGTAGGCAAGCAACTGAACAAAGCACCTCTGACGTCATACGAAACGTCTAGATCATACGAGAAGGCGGTTCTAGCCCCTTCTACAAACTTTTACCAATTTCCAGTTGCACACACGCCATAATCCACACCTCCTTATAATTGAAGAAGCCAATTAGGTATAAGCAATAAATTATAAGGGCCATAGTATTTTGACAATGTTGCTGGCGCCATGATCATCGGAAACTCAAAGCAACGTTACATGTTAAATATCCCAATAATTCTAATTCTCAAAATCTGTCGGAATGCGACATTATACAACTACAAATTGATTAAAATACATTATAATTATAATAATTTATAATAATTATTGTGACGTAATATTAATGAGAATTGACTATAACAAGAGTGACAAGAACAAAAATATAATTCTACGAAAAATGCGACCTGACCAAAGAAATAAGTTGTATTTTGCTATCAAACTGGTAAATACAAATCTAAATAAAAAACAAGTAACCTAAAGTACACCTTGGTACGTAAAAGCAGAGACGCGAGAAACAACACCAGATTATTAAACTTAGAAGTAGGTATACTGGCGTTCACGTAAAAAGAACGCTGGCCCAGAGTGAGGGGGGTGTTTGCGCATCGGTACTCTCGCTCTTACTCAGTGTTACCGCCATATAATCGATAAATCGTCTACTGCGCAGCTTGAAGGTCAGCATTCTTTTTATGTGACGCGATGTATATTTCTGTTTGTTTCTTTGACCAGGCTACATTATTAATACCTAAGTGTTATTGAGTATTACAGAATTCCATAGATTCGGTGGTAAAAATAGATATGTGTGTAATATTTACAAGGTTACCTAATAAATGGTATATAACATTCCAAGGAAGTTTGATTCGAGTTTTAATTTTCTTTTATTTGCGACGACTGAGAATGTGCAGGGCGCAAAGATATAATGTATGCAGACTTACATATAAGTAAGTAGGTCTGCTGCATACGACCTTTACCCTAGCTTTAAAGAGAGTAAAAAATATAATATCTGTAATTCCTTACATTAAATTCAGTGCATACGACTGACCCTATGTCTAGTTGTAACAATATTAGTGTTATCTACGCAATTCCTAGTATTTTCAAAGTATTATCACGAGTTTTTATTTAAAAGAAGGCTCAGATTTTCCGGTCATACGTCCTTATGTATAATACGGGAGCAAATTACACCGTAACGCATCTGATACTATAATAATATATATTTTTTTTAACTATGCTAATATGCCAGCACAGTTCAAAACTCTGGTAATCATATTAAAAAAAAATCTAAGTAATTTTTTTTTTTTTTTACAAGTTTTAAACAGAGAAACTTATGAACCGAGGATATCTTTAATTTAATTTAAGTATGTTGGCCATCGATTTCAACGCTAAATTATTTAGTTTTTATCTTATGTTTAGTAGAAAATAATGGCAATCGCACAGCCATAATTCTGGTGCAACAGCGACATAACACGCTCTTATACCTTGAATTTTAATTAATAAAGAAAAAAATCTCGAGTTTTTAATCTACGATTTTCGTTGGGATTTATATTTATCTACGTATTTTGGTAGAATTACAAAACCGTATCTGGCAACTTATCCGTACCGTATCTAACTTGCCAGTGCTAATGTCGTTCAGTATTCAAAAATAGGTACACTTTACAAGTTTTCTACTGTTTAAAAACTAACACTTATAAGGCGAAGTTTTTCAGTTCTAATGACATTTCAAACTACGTTAAATCTGGACTACTAAGACACTTTAAAAATCTACTTAGGGGGAAAATAATTGTACCTACACTAGTGAGCACAAATTTCTCCTTTTAGTCTTTTACTAAAATGTTAATATAAAATTGAATTGATGTTCTTCACATAAATTTGACTACTTTGAAAACTTATATCTATCTGATGCTGACGGTACTAAGATTATTTACGGAAACAAATCGCATGCCCTTATAATGAACAGAAGAGTGGGTGCTTTTTGCTCGCTAGTGTTGATCGAGGCACTTAGAATAACTAACGCCATAACAATTCTCTAATCACTGTCTAATTAACTTGTGTAAAACATTTTAAAATTCACTAGTAAATTCGTGAATGGTGCATTTATAGTTAAAGCGCCTTATTGTGATGTCAGTAGTATTTTTATTATTCAACTAGGGTTGTTTATTATATTATCTATTCGATTTTGTTCATTTGGAAATTGACTTTTTTCTAAGAACATTACTAATTAGTAAGTTACCGCAGATATATCAGTCTATACAGGATGTTCTAAGACCATGCTACATGTAGCGAAAGTACCTTAAATATTGTAAATAGACAATTTTACTAAAAAGAGACTTAATTTTATTTTTATAAACAATTTAAACTACATTCATGGTTTTTTGAAAATACACCTGTATGAACCGGGACTCGAACCGACCAAATGGTAAAAAAAAAACAAACATATTATTTTACGCCATGTCTCAAAAGACTTCATAGGAAGGATTTTTTATTTCTAAGAAACTTAGCGTCTTAAATAAATGATTGATTTTACAAAAATCTATGAATGCATTAAAAGTTGCTTTTTTAAAATAAAATAAAGGCTCCTGTAGTAACATTGTCTAACTACATTATTTACAGTACTTTCCCTCCATGTAGCATGGTCTTGGGACATCCTGTATAGACTGACATATCTTTGGCCAAAAGTACGAAACGAACGTGACATTTGTTACGAGTAGTATCGTGTTGTAAATTAGCTAATCTTAATAGCTACTCGTATTTCATGGAACGAATGACTTACAACACTTTAAAACAGATATTATTGATTTATATTTTTTTTTCTACAGACCAAAAATAGATTACCTCAGTAACAGTGCTGTTATGAGGCTGACATGCCCATTACGGATAAAAGGCTCGACAAAAATAAAGAAAAAACAGCGTTGTTTTAAAAAAAATTAAATGGAAAATTGCAAATCGTTTAAGATCAACTTAGCCGTAGTTTACTGACATGAAGTTATCAAAACTAGCTAATGCGTACTTTAATTTCGTATTTGTAAGTACAGTCAACGTCCAAAAGTCCATTCCCATTACAATGCAATGCAGTGCAATGCAATGCAGTAAGTTGTCTGTATGCTGTGCCACGTCAGATTTTACATACCACTAACTCGAATCTCTGCAGCCTAAGCATCAGCATACTGTCAACTTATTGAATTGTAAAAGTGGGAATGGAATTTTGAACCTTGACTGACATACGCGAATTCCTCACGAGATCTACTATACACGATAAAATTCGAAAAAGTTGCATAACTACATGAACCCTTTTCTCATTCTGAATTACTTCGTAATAAATCACAAGAATTTAAATTAATACTATAGTCACATTTACAGACACATTATTTACACAATGACTATATTTTGAAGTCGAACCTTCCGACTTTATCTCACTGTATTACGACAGTCTAGACTCTAAAGCAATAGCACTGAATCCGGTGCCAACGCTAGTTTAGACTGCTAGGTGGTAGATGACGCTGACATCGGTTGAGGTCCCTGTTGTGGAGGGGCGGAAGGGGAACCCCGGAGTCCTGCGTGTCGACGCAACAACTCCGTCACTGTGATAGCCACTTGAACTGTACCTTTAGCTTCTAAAACGTCGGCTGCGCAACACATGAGTTTCTGAAATTAATAGGTTTATTAAATATTTAGATAGAAGAAACTCTAAATCACAAATACTGAAATGTCATCGGCAGGACTGAAACCAACGGCCTTTGCCTAACAAGGGGAACGCTCGGACCGCTGAGCTACGATTACCAATACCGACATCATCCACTCTTTGCTTCATATTATTATAATTTCTGGATCGGGCTATTAAGGAAGCGCTAATACTCGTAGGTTAATTATTTCACTAATTCCTGGAGCCCTATAAAAATCAGATTCGATATCGCCGATGGGTTGTGGAAGTCAGATTGCAGTCGCTTCACGGATAATATCGAAGTTTAGACGCATAGCTTTCGACTCCCGAGTCTCGAGTTCGATTACCGGGTCGAATCAAAAATTTGTGTGATTCACAAATGTTTGTTTTGGAGTTGGGTGATGTAGGTATGTATTTAGAAATGTATAAGTATGTTTATCAGTTGTCTAAATCCCATAGCACAAGCTTATAGCTTAGTTTGGGCTTAGACGACATTGTGTGAGTATCCAAAAATATTTATTTTATTTATTTATTTATAGCAGTTAGACTGAAAAGTCGACCCCAACTGGGTTGGGAATAGCGCAGTGGATGATAATGATTACGTACATATCATTGATTCATATTAACTATGAAATAAACGTTTTAGTTAACTGAGATTTTTTTTTTTAATTCATTAAACCTAGATATACGTCTTCGACTTTAATATTCAACTGGCAATGACGTCACGGTAAAATGACTGAATGCATTTTAGTAGCAGGACTGGATACCTAAAACCCTGATGGTGTGCATATATGGTGCCTAGCAGAGGTTAAGACCGGCTCAACTGACGACAGCAATGTAACTCAACAATCTCTCGTTCGAAAAGTTTGTCACTGGCGACAATAGAGTTGACAAGGAGCAGTAAGATTTTTTTTCTAATATTTAGAGATTCTTAAAAAGTTATTTGTGTCTCATACAGAACGTGATTGTGGTAAAGCACTAGAGAAACCTACCAATGGAGTTCAAGAAAGGACATAGTGTGAAACAAATTCGCTTCCGTTCCCTTAGATCTTTACGGATTTTGATGAGGATTTTACCAATGGATAAAGTTATTCTCGAAGAAACTGGTGAAACCGCAGGCGTCCGTTAGTTAATAAAACACATACATGGCCAATAAGAAATTTATTTTATTTAAAGAAGCTGAAACATTGTAAGTAAATACAAAAAAAAAACAGTTACAATCAAACAGATCTCTATGGTAAAATTATGACTAACAGCCGAATATATTTCAAAAACCCTCATATTTTAAAGTATGAAAAATGAAAGTGCAATTATATGAGAAATGCGTGTTGTATGAATGCAAATTACATCTACAAGTAATACTGAATATTGTAAACACCGAAACAAATAAATAGCCACCTTAATATATGACTGGTTTTTAATATGTCTTATCACATAAACATATTGACAACATACAACCAAAAATTACTAAATAGGTATCAGTTTAAAATTATCTTTAACACGTTGATATTTTTGTATTTTGTTCTATATTTTACACTTTTCACACAAATAAGTTCCTCCACGTTTCCGCTAGAGGCGCTAATGAGCAAAAACTCGACTCAAGTTTTTCTCAATGCATACCGCCTATTAAATTTGAAACGAAATGAAACCAAATTGAAAGTTTCAGCTTTTGAATAACATAATATACACGCATTCCTGTTTTGGACCTTGAATTCTAAAGTCTTTTGAAGACACAACATGCTTTATATTATCTTGTAATGCTGCCATAAAACAACCATCAAAAATCTAACTACTATAAGCGATACAGTTCATTAAAACCAGTCGTCTTTTACTACATTACATAAGTACCCAAGCACCAAAAGCGAATAAATATATGTACGCAATATATTCAAAAGTATATATTAAACACTTATTTTATCTAAACAAATATTCGATATAGTTAGCATTGTACTTGCGACTTAAAGCTCAAAATAAGATTAGTTGTGAAAAGACCACACAAATTCAAAATTAGGTTATGACCAGAATAAAGCAAAATATATATTTAAATGAAACCCTAAAATATATCAATATTTAGCTGCATTAATCAAGGTTTTAAATACATTTTAAGTAGGAATTACAAATCTGGTACATAATATAGCTTTATACTTTTATATTTTCTGTGTGTCTTTCTGTGTCAGTTTGTACTTTAATGATATTGTGGCGCATACCTTATCTCTGACGTCATACGTAAGAAATGTCTAGGAGGCGCACCGAGAATGTTCGACAACCTTCTATAAAAATCTACCAGTCTCCAGTGCGCGCTCCGTAGGAAACACCTCCTTATAATTGATCTAGCCAATTAGATGTAAGCAAACAAATAGGCACAACATAAGTATAGGTATTTAAACTTGTACCTATTGTCTAAGCCTATATATTCTAGTACTATAGGTACTTGTATACAATATTATAAAAACGAATGCATGTCAACAATAAATATTCATTCATCCACATACTGTGTTACTGTAAACGTCCCACAATATACCTCCCAACAACCACTACAATATATATTAATATATATTGTGACACTTTTTCTTCCTTAAACCAACCGATAAATCTTACAAGTAATTATAATTCAATGACCAAAATCTACAAGAGAGAATGCTATAAGATATAAAATCTCGTATTAATTGTTAATTTATTTTAAATGGCTAGAAACATTAAAAACACGCAAAGTTGGTAGCAAGAAATTGTAAAAAAATTAAGTCTTTATCTTTGGAATGGTTATACTGTTTATTTTTTGTTTCTTTTAATATAAATATTTTAGTACACGTATAAATAAAACAAAAATATTACTACGTGTAGTGTGTGTATATTAATATTATATTGGCAACATTTTTTTGTTAGTTGGCCTTCATAAGGAATATCCGTTGTAACATAGTTAGTAGTCGTATTTTATAAAACTGTCTCTTATCTTATCATCGAATCTACTTTTTTAAATTGTTATGCAAAACGGCTTTACACATCACCATTGGCGATTTATGGACCATATTAATTATAATTATATGCATTTATACATCGTGATTAAAATTCACGTGTATAGCGCAAACCTGAAGGTATTTTGCTCAGAATTACATAGGAACGAGTTCAATAATATCTGTCTTTACGGATGCAGCACTAACATCTGATCGTTCATATGCATCATAATAAAGTACCCACTTTTCAAAACAAAAATATGTGACAGCTATAATAATATAGTGCTGCGTCCGTGCAGATAGATATTACTAAACTATTTCATGGGTCAGATGTAATTGCCGATGTGTCCATTGTAACATATTTATGCTCGTGACTGTACATGCTGTTGAATAATAGATAAAAAAATTAATACACGGGGTTGCTATATTTAAAAACATCATAACTACAAATTCATACGCAATGCACACTGTATATCAATTCTCTCTCTCTCTACACCTAAAGGATAGCAACATTTAGCTTCTTATTAATAATTCAATAACGATATGACGTTTTGATTAAGGCATTATTATTCTTATTTAATAAGAACTATAAACAGCTAAGTTATATTATTATTCGTATAATGTAATTAAGTAGTTAATACATACAATTCCATATATCATTGTAATACTTCATGCACCAATATTTCAAGTTTCTGTACGAGTTATTGTACTTTGGATAGTATTGACCTTGTTATGTTGTTTCATTGGAGAATTTATCCTTGTGTGATCCGACCCGTAATCCGACCTTGCATTAGCTTTGTCGTTTATAAGTCGCTGCAGCACGAATAATTGGTATACTGGTGTTCACGTAAAAAGAACGCTGGGCAAGAGTGGGAGGAGTGTGATTGCGCATCGGTACTCCCGCTCTTACTCGCTGTTACCACCATATAGAACGATAAATCGTCTACTGCGCAGCTTGAAGTTCAGCGTTATTTTTATGTGACGCGAGGTATATTAGTTAAACTAAAGTTTTGAAACTGTGATCAATATTGATACCACACTATAATATTGAAGTAATAATATGCATTCAATCACAAACAACAAGACCAGTGTATAATTTTACAGAAGTTTATTCTGTTAGGTATTTTAAAGGTTTCTTTTCTTTCTGTATAATCTACATAGTGTATAATATTATGACAATCGGTGCCTACAGAATTACTAATTAACTATTTGTATACTACACTAATAGTTGCATCATGATTGCATTGCTTGAACAAAATTTAAACAATTTTATATACTTAATTAATTGCAAATCACTCAAAACAAAACACTTGAGATCTCTGGAATAAAATGTTTTTGCAGACTGTAATTAATGTCATAATTATGATTTATTATTGCAAGTTACGAGTGTGCGTCATCGTGTACTTTATAGACATGTGATATTATGCGTATAAGTGTAATATATACATACGAACAGATATCCGTACTCACAATCAAAAAATGTTTATTGGTTTAAACAAAGGTTCTCATAATAATTATTTAATAGAGTATCCTTGATCATGAATTGCCTGTAGTAGGAAAACTCTGCTCTCCTATAGTTTATAATAAATTTGTTTAGCATACAAGTCGTACTGTTATATAAATTGTAAGTATACGAGAATACAATAACAAAAACTGATCTACAAACGTCAAAATCACGCATATTCGTGAACTGCAATAAGTAGATAAGATTTTAAGAGTACCTACTATTTATATGGTTATTTCCAAGGGCCAATTGATTTTGTTATCCAAATGCAATCGTAATTCATTGCATGTTGACTTTACTTTACTTTACTTTTTACAGTCTGCAAATTTTTGTTACAAAAATCAAACACAAACACTCAAACATTGCCTACAACAGCATTAAAAGTAAAACTTTATACTAAACAATTGCTAAAATATAAAGTTGTAAAAAAAAACACTAAAATTTAAATGCCTCCAATCGGAATGAAAAACAACAAGTGGAATTCTATGCCAATTAAAAAAATTACAAACTAAACAAATCAAAAACAAATTCACTACAACACCATGTCTTTTAAAACAAGAAATATAAATTCTATAGTGTATATCCATCTATATACTTTTCAATTCTTATCAGACTTCATTAAGGAATCACTTTAAAAAATAGCCTCAAAAAATTCGTTCTCAGACCACGATCACAGTTATACTGTGTTAAAGGCAAATTGAAGTTAATTTTAATTGTGTAGAATTTTTGTAAAACATCTATGCGTTATGTACCCATTTTTTTTTTATATATTTCACCATTTTCACTCATTTTTGTTACATACGCAATAATAGCGAAAGTATTATATAGATACAGTACAATTCATGTAAGAAGAACGCTGGACGAGGGTGGAGCACCCCTCCACCGTTGCATCGGTACTCTTGCTATTACTACAGTTTAGATCGATAAATCGCCCTTTGCGCAACTTGAAGATCGGCGTTCTTTTTATATGAGGCGACCTGTACCTTATTGTTCCCTGTTTTTTTTTAATTTTGATTCACTAAACGAAACCTACCAAGTAACATTCGGATCCGAGGATTCATAAGAAATCGTGAAGAATGATATTAATACAATTATGTCCCATTTAAATAGTAACTATTCTACATGGAAGAGATAAATGTGCGTTACTTTTGTCTTACAGGTATTTGGAGGTATTGCAACCATTAATTGTATCTTATCCATATTTTATTGGAGTTTACTCCTTAAGAATCGATTTTCATATATAAGGCGCCCGGTATGAGAAAAATCCGAGGGGTAAAACCTACTAACAAGTAACGAAAATCGTGTCACGTTTTTTTCAACTTTCTAATTTGTTATGGTTAGATACTCGTACTTAAGGAGTAAACTCCAGTCGTGCGTCGGAGCTGACACACACACTTTTTATTTTGTTGAATGACTATATAAATTGACATTAGGATTACTGTCATTTTCGTTAGCATGTGTCCGATACTCCGGCACTGTTGTGTTGTTAGAATAGATTGCTAAGCAGAATGAAAACAGTACTGAAATGAAAACAGTGACGTTTGCCGACGACTGTACTATGTTCGAGGAGCGCGCATTCACGCTAGTTGCGCACCATGGTTACGCTAGTATTGAAATATGACGTCATCGGACTCATCGGAGCATTTTAAGTATTTGATAAGAAGTCACGAGCTTTTAAATTTTTTTCCCGAACACGATCATGGTATTTGATGTTACTTAGGTTATGCCGCAGCTACACAATACTCGTCACTTCATATACAGTGATTAATCACTAGTGAAATAATAGTGACTGTACATGGATATTTTATCATATGACAATTATTTTAGAGTAGCAATCAGACATAAGACGTAACATTAAACGCGAGTGTCGTATGACGCTTCCTATGTGAAATAGGGTATAGTGTGTTACCATAACAATCCCGTTGTTATTTTATGTGATACATACTATGTATAAGCATTCGCTTAGTTACAATTCATGAATGAAATATATGACTGATGAAAAATTGTTAAAGCATTAATTTTCAAGATCTCGATCTAAATGATCCATACAGTTATCATTCATTCTACACATTAAAAGAAACTTCTACAACGGATATATAATTAATAAAATCGTAGACACAATAAATGTGCCAAGACATAACCAAGTATATAATACTCTACTCTCATCAGTTATAGAAGCAGCTTCAGTTGAAATCACATTGTTCAAATTATTTTGTATGTCAAGATTCATTTTAGATCTATCATATCTCTCTATTACCTCGCGTTCTAAAGGAAAATCTACTTCATCCGTGTCATATATTTCAAAATTCTCATTCGTTAGTACACAGTCTCCCTTACAAATGGGAGTCACAAATTGAACTCTATTTTTTTGAAAACACGTTCCCCTGTTTCTTAATTCACCCGTTCCGTACACCGGAGAGTACTGGAAATCTGTATTGTTATTTTCACAATTCGATTGGTATTCCTCTGATTCATCTATAGTGTAGTATTGATTTTCAGATGTATTAAAGTTACTTATATAACGTTCTTCGGAATATCTTCTAAGTTTTTTTTGGTAATAGTTAACTTCAGCTGAGGTATCCGACTCGTTGGCATAGTATTCGGTGGCTATAGGGTCAGATATACTGGTGTAACACTGTGGGTCTTGTATATCGTTATGAGGTTCTTTCGGCGTGGCGTGTGTGAGTAGGGCGAGTACAGTACGAGTTATAGGTAATATACTCGTGTCTTCATCGCAGTCCGGCTTCCCAAGTACGTCTTCGGGTGAACAGAGGGCCTCCTGCAACACACGCCACCCGTTTCTTAAGTTTCATTTATACATTTCTGTTCCTCGCGAATGGATATACAAGACCCTGCAACACCAAACGCGCGTGGAACAAGCGTGGTCAATAAAAATCAAAAATTGATATCACCGGATTTAATAAAAAGAACAACAGAGCCGAGCCATCAATTAAATTATTCGAAAACTAAAATAACAGTATTTAAAAAACCGGTCAAGTGCGAGTTGAACTCGCGTACATAGAGTTCCGTACCAAAACGGCAAAAAAAAATCACGTTTATTGTATGGGAGCCCCCTTAAAGTCTTTATTATATTGTTTTTTTTTAGTATTTGTTGTTATAGAGGCAACAGAAATACATGATCTATGAAAATTTCAACTTTCTAACTATCACGGTTCATGACTGACGGACGGACGGACAGCGAGGTCTTAGTAATAGGGTTCCCGTTTTACCCTTTGGGTAAGTAAAGTAATACAACTATGAAACATTAGATTATATTAAAATTAAAAGCATTAAGTAATAGTATTTTCATAGACTCACCTCCTCTACGCCGATTCTTCGACACGCTTCTAAGAAGTTATCCACGTTTCTCCTACACCTCGCCATTGTCAACTTGGGCTGCAAATAAAAAAAAGCATTGTTATGAGTTCCTTGACATTGGCATGGTAAAAAGTTAAAATAAATAAACTAGTAGTTCTGTGAACCGTAGACTTCAGGAGCGGCTTTGTTTAGAAAATTTCTACATCAATTTTCTTTTATTTGCCATCCAATCCAAAAAATATCATTCAAATGTTATTCATGGTAAGCAAGGAGTGTGTGTGTGTGTGTAAAGTTTCATGCAAAGCAAATCGGTTGATAAATACGTCCTCAAACATGATCTGACAGAACCCGTAGATGGGTACAGACGAAAGAAATTCTCCCCAGTTTGCAAGTTAAAATGGAGCATTCGGTCGCTTCGCTCCCTCAGTCAATAAATATGTTAGGACAATTCACACAACGCCATCTAGTCTCAAACTAAGCAGAGCTTGTGATATGAGTACTAGAGAAACTGATATAAATACTTATATACTTAGATGAAAACCTATCATCATCAGAATCATTCAAATGGTAACGAGGCACTGACCAGACCTTGACAAACGAAATGTTTGATGAGTATAATTATATTTTTCTAAACAATGAACTTAGCAAACTTTTCTTAAATATTTTTACAATATGAATCCAGTATGAATCCAATATGAGTCGAATATGAATGAAGCCAAAATCCCATGTTCCCATTCCAAGAGGACCATACTTCCTACTAATCAAGACACCACGAAGCTAGCCCAAGATCTCGAAACGTGCGTTCATATTATCAGTGTGCGACTTACGGCATCATTACAGAGACATCTACCAGGAGTCAAGGAACTAACAGACTGCTGGTACATGACGCTCGAAATTAGAACCGTTAGTCGATTCAAAAGATGTTCTGGCGTGTAGGCAAACTAAACAAAGCAACTCTGACGTCATATATCATACGAGAAGGTGGTTCTAGTCCCTTCTACAAGCTTCTACCAGTTTCTAAGTGGGCATACGCCATAAGTCACACCTCCTTATAATTGAACTAGCCAATTAGGTACAAGCGATAAATTATAGGTACTACAAAGGTATAGGTATTATACTCGTTCTTTTGTTTATATCCACGCCCATTTAAACCTGTTTGTGTCAAGCCAAAGATATACTTGTATGATATAAATACGAATACATTTCGATAGTAAAATCAATCAGATACTGTTACTGCGACATAGGCTACGTTTTATCCCGTGGGAATTGGGAAAGAGTAAACTGAATTGCGCGGTAAACAGCTAGTTTGATAGTTTGACGTTTGAGATTAGTAGCTAGTTTGACTGACCTGTGCAGGTGAAGGTACGTGTACAGAGGCGACAGATCTGGGCCGCACGTGGTTGGCGAGGTGACACAACACTACGCCGTCACTCAGTACTGGAGACAACTGCTCCGGTAGAGACATCTTCAGGCGAGACTCGATTATCTGCAACACAATTCATTTTTAATTATTTAAACTATCGTGGTCAATATTATAGTCCGAGACGCCCAGGACTTTAATTGGCTGTGCCATAGCGGCTGCCACGTAAGTGTAGTTGCCTTTAATCAACATTTCATAGCAAGGCAATGGGTTGCAAATTTTACCATATAGCTGCTACTTTTTATTAACTTTATTCGGTCATTTTGGACATAACTCATTATTTGTGCGCCCGGTGATAGCAATGGGCTTGCCTCCTATTACGTGGGACTAAAATACTGGGAAATTGTGAATGTTCTCTCCTACCCCTTCGGGATATAGACGTGTTATGTGTGTGTGTGTGTGTGTGTGTGTGTGTGTGTGTGTGTGTGTGTGTGTGTGTGTGTGTGTGGTCAATATTATTATCAGTTATCAGCTTTAAATGGACATGTATATGGACAATAGCTATATTTAGACAATAGTAGTGGTGACACGTGTCACAAAAGAGTGAAAATGAGGGTAGAACCATTCGGTTTACTCAAAATACTATCCTGTGATGTACGACAGTTTCTCCGTAATCATGGCGCTTTGGTGCCGAAAAATTGAAAAATCAACAACAAAATACATGTTAAATCTATTTAAAGCTGATTATTTTTTTTATATTACTACACTATAACTTCAGGGCAACTATCTCTATACCTATAAACATAATCGGTCTGAACCACTAACAATCACTGCACGTCAGAACAGTCAAACAGTCGAGGATGACTTAACGTCACTACAGCTTCCCAGTTTAAGTTGTTACGTGGCAAAAAAAATGGAATTAACTATTGTTTGTAGTTATTGTTCTGAGATCTTGTATTGGACATGTTTCAATGTAATTTAGAGCCCCTACTGGAACACAAACATGTACTGGGCAACCTATATCAGAGCTGCTTAGTAGTCACCACCAAGAAAACGGGTGACACTCACCATCTATCTGTAGATGGTTGATCTGAGGTGTGCTTCAAGCTGTAATCCTCATATTTGAAATCTCAATGAAAACGAATTTTGACAACGCTAAAAAATAGTCATGAAATAGTCATAATTAGTCGTACATGTAAAAAAATAGTCGTATTATAGTTTCGGCGTTATAGCTATAAGTTAATGAGGATTATGGCTTGAACGTCAAGCTGTAATCCTCATCTCTGGTGCAAGCAAACGGTAAAGCCTATCGAATTGGTTTAGGTTCCAAAAAATAGTCGTAACGACATGCTAAATCTCAGAAATAGTCCTTAAACGGTTCCAGAGATATAAAGGTAACCTGATGAGGATTATGGCTTGAACATTTGAAAACTTCAACTTTCTCCGGAACGCCTGCGATTTTCGGTTTAAAGTTTATGCCAAAAAATAGTCGTGAAATAGTCGTATGAACTACTACTATAAATTTGAGCTGCTTTAATTTGAAAAAAAAAGTTTTCGTTTGCCCTACATTTGTATGGAGTACAGTCGTGTACAAAATTGGTAACTTCATATGATATTATTGTGAAAAATTCCGCTTAATATATAATATTACTTCCAATTAGACGTTTCCCATGGCAGCTGTTATAATTAAACAAAAAAAAAACAAACATTTATAATTTGTATCCTTATTTATTACAATCGAAAGCTTGCAAATACGTACATAACTTGTATAAATCTCAGTACATATATATATATCACAGCAATTAGTTTTGATCACAATTATCACAGTTAGTTCAATATGTGTTGGTGTGGGATTAGTTCATTCTGTTTGTTTCTAGAAAATTTCAATAGATGGCGCTGATAGGTTGAGTGCATTTTCTAAAATCACAAATTCCATAAACGAATCCGACACCAACAATATCAAAAACTTTTAATTACTTATATAAAATAAATGTATAGTACTAATTAAATTAAGTACCTATTAAAGTGCATGCAATGTCATAGATGTATAAAAATAGAACTTACTAGATATAAACAAGTAACAATTATTAGTAATAAATACAATATGGTCAGTGTCAGAAACCCTTGTGGACTAGTACTGTCATATTCTATACAGATTATCCTAAATAAATAAAAATATTTGCATTAATCAGTATTTGTACATTTCTATGTTATATCTAACAATTATTGGCGCCTTCCGAGTAGGTATATTATATATATTAAGCGGAATATTTCACAATAATATCATACGAAGTTATAAATTTTGTACACGACTGTACTCCATACAAATGTAGGGCAAACGAAAACTTTTTTTTTTTTTTCAAATTAAAGCTGCTCAAATTTATAGTAGTTCATACGACTATTTCACGACTATTTTTTGGCATAAACTTTAAACCGAAAATCGCAGGCGTTCCGGAGAAAGTTGAAGTTTTCAAATGTTCAAGCCATAATCCTCATCAGGTTACCTTTATATCTCTGGAACCGTTTAAGGACTATTTCTGAGATTTGGCATGTCGTTACGACTATTTCATGACTATTTTTTGGAACCTAAACCAATTCGATAGGCTTTACCGTTTGCTTGCACCAGAGATGAGGATTACAGCTTGACGTTCAAGCCATAATCCTTATTAACTTATAGCTGTAACGCCGAAACTATAATACGACTATTTTTTTTACATGTACGACTATTTATGACTATTTCATGACATTTTTTTAGCGTTGTCAAAATTCGTTTTCATTGAGATCACGATCTGAGACTATAACTCAAAGTGGCTTTATCTGCTTCGAGACATGATTAGAAGTTCAAAATAAAAATGTCTAAGGTAATTCTAATGATATTTTAAAACTTAGAAGACCAATGCTGTTGGAGTTTAAGTTAGAATTATAAAATAGTTAGTGGTTTTCTATTGTACATAGTGCTCGCTAACAGGCAATAGGCTTGTCCCATACTAGCTGGTACCACCAAAATTACTGAGGAAAATCGGTTCAGTAACCTCGGAAACAGATAACATAATGTACAGACACACTTACTGCTATTTTATTATAATGTAGTATAGATAACATACCGATCGCAATTGCTGTATCAGATCCAATTCCTCCTTCTGCTTATCGAATTCCCTCTTCATAGTAAAGCTCAGTTTATCCGGCGGCGTATCTTTATTCCACGCCATCTTCCCCGGAGGCTTCGGCGCCGCACCTTTTAAGTACGACACACTAGTTGTAAGCAGTCTAGGATTCTCTCCATTCACTCTAGGTATACTAGACTTTCCTAAACTATTGTACCCCATAGTATTTGTAGGAGACTTTGTAGGTGATGTTGGTTTTATATATGTGTCTGTCTGTCCGTTTACTCGAGTACTATAGTCTATATTCCCGTTGACAGTCGAATAAATTTTGTTGACGTTTCTAGATGGAACTACTTTTTGTACTGGCCGTTTGTTTTCTTCTTGTTTCTCTGCAATTCCGGTTCCGTTGGTATTTGTTTGGTTCTGGAACCTTCTAGGTGTGGAATGGAGGAGGGGTGAGTTTGGTACTTGGGAAGTATTAGTATTGGATGTGGTTTTATAAATACTAGGGGATACGTTACTGAAGCCGTTGACCGGTGAGTTACTTGATATTTGGTGGATGGGACTCTGGTTTTGGGATTGTGGTGAAGAATCCAGTTCTGGGGATGGGTGGTCGGTGCGGGGACGGTAGATGTCTTGTTGGCGTTGTTGTCTTAGTGCTTCTTTGTATTGTCTGGAATATTGCGAAATACATAGTTAGTTATATTCCAAAAAGAAATAGGCAATATTTGATTAGAAATTGTTTAGTCATTTGGGGGCGTTTTACAAGTCATTTTAGTAATTTGAAATGCATTGATAAACGAGACCATGTTATTGTTACAATTGAAAATTCATTACGTAAAGTTAGTTTAGTTTAATCAAAGTTAATTATGACAAAGTAGTGGGTATCAAAAGTCCAATAAACCAAATGTTTTAATTATTTACTAAGTAATTATTCAAGAGCATCGAAGACGTTTTGTTTATATGTAATTATTTAACTGTCAGGGTTACTGAGTTTTTTAACCCCGAAGTTCGTTGATTCTGTTAGCACTCCCCATCCTAGGGAGTGCTAACTCAAATGAGTTGCCAATTATTATTGTTTGTTTTGGTAATGGTACGCGTTTATTCTACGACTAAAACGTAAGAAACGAAATTATTTACCGTATACTTTTATTGTACTGTAAATTTGAAAAAAAAATATGTGTAAATATGTTTATTTTCATATTTGCTTGATCTTAATGAGACGATTGAAAGTGAAAATCAAACATCAACCAATTGTTCAGACTGGTTTATAACAGTCCCACGCCACTAAGTTTGTCTAAAGTCAACCTAAGTCAAAGTTAACTTATATAGTAAAAAGGAATAAGAATCGAGTGCAATGTATCCAGAAAGTACTAAGGTACAAAAGTATGTCTGTTAATTATTACAAGTCAGATAAAACACTAAATTCCTAAACCGTGTGATCTAAAACGGCTCTTTTCATTGCCTAGAACTGAAATTGAGCCATTTTCAGTATTTGTGTGTTTAATTTCTTAAAACAATCGACCTCCACGAGAAATCATAAAAATGTTAATATCCATAGAAATATATATTTACTGACAAGATAAATTACTCATAAATATCTTTTTACGGGACGCGAAACAAAACGTTTGTTGTGCTCGTATATAGAATGATTAATTATACCAATGTGTGGTATCGACTGTTGGAAACTGTACAAAAGTAGGTTAGCCTTCTGTGTTCCTTTGTGGTTTTAATAAGTCTTGTAAGGGGTCAAGGTAGTTAACTTGGTTTTTGTAAATATTCGTCTCTGTACACCAGTTTCTGTTGTGTTACCAGGGCGGTAAAACAACTCGCGGAATTTAGGTCAAAATAAAACTTTTAAACGAGAATTTCATGCAATGTTAACATCCAAGATGCGAGTATGCATGCAATGACTATTAGTAATAGACAATATTTATTGTTATTGTTAGAAATTCTTTTTTTATTTCTTATTTTCTTAAAACAAAAGAACATCGACTATTTGATACGATTGAATGATACCTCTTTGATAAGAACAAAACTGGAACGCATCGTATTCTTTCGAAATTTAAAATTCAAATCGTATTCTTTCGAAATTTGAAATTCAAATCGTATTATTTTTATGACGTTTACGAAGTAGAATGCAACACACACCTGATTAGTGGAGAAAAAAAATACAAACCAGCCAGTGCGTATGTTAGTGAATGTCGTGGGTTTATGACATGTCCCTACCTGTAGGTCTGTTGATGGGCTAATTTACTCTTATCATCTCCAGTGGACATCCCATCGGGTGATATACGGACGCTGAAAGGGACAACACCGGGGTTAATATGGGCAATATGGGCATGAGACAAAGGATGAAAGGGTATGATTGTGATGTAATAGCTAATTTTACTTTTACCTCTGTTTCGGCAAATGCAATAAAATAAAAAAAACAATATAGAAGCGGCTGTCACTAGCTATAATAATAAGATAAATACATACCATTGTTAGAATTTATTTCATAATATAACAGGGTGCTTATTTGTGGTCAAAATTCATAAATAAAGAGTAAACGTTTCATATCGATTCATGAATTTCGATAGTTAGCAGCGGTTACAGAGAGTGCCATTTATTATTACAAAAACATTTTATGGTAAAGAAAGTCTATTTGAAATGTAAAGGAATGCTATTAAAATTGTATTCATCCCTATATTTTTTACTTATACAGACTAAGTTGAGTTGAGTGCCATTTAAATAAAAATAAAACAAATGTACATAATGGTATTAATGGCAATAACTGTAACCGCTAATGCACAAAACTTAATAACAAATATTTAATAACCCTATCCCATTAATGTAAGGCTGCTATTACTAAAATACTAAATCACACATGTGACCATCCAAACGTTAGTCTCTATACTGACAAATGGATATTAAGTTTAGTAGACGGTATTGAAAGAGTACCATTCTGAAAACTAGGCCCGGTTCCCACAGGAGTTAAAAAACCGCGGCATGTTTTTAACGCTGGACGTTGAGTGGGAAATTAACCTCAACGCACACAGCGTTTAAAATACAACACTGCGGTGAAAAAACCGTCGCAATTTAAATCCGCTGCAGTGTGAACAAATACTGCATTTATGATCTATTTCCATGCTTTTTTTTACGCGTTAAGAAATCTCTCCTACGAACGGAGTCCTATGGCTAAGACATTAGTTTTTTAGAAGGCTAAAGCGCTTTATTGGGTTGCTAAGTGGCTTTATCAACATCTCCAGTGTCCAATATATCCTCACCTTTACGAGGTGCACGTGATTTTGTATGTGTAAAGACTTTACGCCTATGCAATTCAATGGTATTAAGATAAACGTCTTGACCTTTGTTTGTCCATAACACAATAACCTAATATCTGATAAAAGGAGACGTGGGCTACTTAACATCTTAAGGAATAAGCCCATATGGGAACTGCAAAAAAATTAATATCCATTCGTAAGCATTAAGAGACAAACATTACCCAAATCTGTTCAACTACTCTGTTTAATCAACTATAAAACATTCAACAACTAAGGTAGTGTTATAATATAAACCAACATACCCGGAGAGCAATGGTGTTAGAGGCGCTAAAGGGGTCTCGCTGGATAGAGACTGCGCCCTTGATAATGCTGCTCCCGGTGACAGTGTGGATGGAGTGCTTGGTGTAGAACGACCACTACCACCTCCCCCGCCTGGTTCACCCCCACCTGAGGACACAATATTACTAGCAATTCCATCTCAAATATGAAAAGTATGTCAATGTGGAAAGATCTCCAATTGGCAACCAAAATGTACACTAACTAACTCGCGAGCCAACAGTCTTAGCCGCCAATGGAGCATTCAAAAGTCTGCAGACCTAAAAACCGGCGGATTTGCTTGCTGGCTCGTTGCGCATACTTGAAATTCTAATTCTGCGGTGCAACAGACTGCCATTCTAGACTGTTCGATACGCTAATGGTTCACCGACGCAATGGATAATAGTCTTTACATTTGCAAAATCCTATGTCTGTAAAACGCGTAAAAATTACACACCAAGAAATAGATAAGAATTTTAAATACTTAGTTGAAGCGCGTTCTTCCACGATAAATACAGAAAAAAATAGAAAACCAGCTAATTTGGGATGATTTCCATAGCCAATACTATACTATATATTCAGAGTTATGCGGAATATGCCGTGAGCGGAGAAGAAAGTCTCATTTTAATGGCATTCCGCCAAGTGAATACCTACCCATGATTTTCTAATGTGTCGTGTTTTATGATAGAACAAAATACACGCAAATAGTCAAACTCCAGCTGTAACGGCAGACAATCTAGTTGCAATAAATTTGCGATTTAAATTGGAATGTGTTGCTATCTACCGGAGTTAATAAAAATACAAGCGTGTCGCTTCGTCCTTATTTAACGACCGATAGTGGTTATTACTAACGCTAAACGCCGTGAATATGCTACTAACAGTGTGGGTCCTTTGTGAATGAAGTATTGCCACAGAAAAAAAAAAGCATTTCACGTTTTGTTGATTTAGGACAAAACGTGTTGTGACATTTCGAATTGACTATTGTGGTCAATTTGTGGTTTCACAGTTCAAAAAGATTATACAGAACGATATGCATGTATTATCATACTGAATGCAGATATGGCATTGGTAATGTTATTTTGAAACTGATAAAAATGTTTCCCACGTTTAAAATAACAAAACTATCGATTGCTAAAAAAACTAGATTAATGAGATTTACCTTTCACCCATTTACACTTTGATAAGTGAGAGTTCATACATATTCTGATTTGGAAACTGGTATGGCTTTTACTAGCCAAATATATTAAAAATTTTCTGACCAAAATAATATGTTGAATAATTACAAGTTTAACAGATAAGTCAATGTACTTACCATCATTCGACCACCTTTTATCGACGCCATCGGTACTGTAGCCACTATCAATGACATGTCTTGGTTTGTGCCTAAGACAGTCTATCGTGGCGTTACCAGAGGTAATAATTTGATGCGTCGCTGCCTGGTTGGGTGTGGTGTTGACAAACGAGCTGTGTTTCGCCGACCGTCTGGTTTCGTCCGTCCGTCTGTGTGGTAATGTGTCTTTGTTCGCCATGTTTTCTAAGTATTTGAATATGTGCACACGCCCGCGCATGCACACCTGGAACGGGAATCAAGTTTTAGTGATACAAGTCCATGTTTGACATTAAAAGTAACAGATTTTTGTTAACACAGAACTAGGATACTAATGTACTATACATATTTTGCGTATTTCAAAGTGGTACTCGGAAGTCGAACTCTTAGCTTCGAAGCTTATGATTAGGTATAGTATATTTGATAAGTACTCAATCTCGACATGTGTTTGCTCTTATAAATTGGGCATTTCATGTGCGCTGTGTTTCAAAATATTCTGATACAGAAAACAACTATCTCCGTAGACCAACGAAATATCTGCCTACATTAACATTATCTAAATTAACAAAAAAATCGAATAGTAGGCACAGATTAGGGAATAGTACTTACATAATATAGGTATGACATAATAATAATAAGAAAGTACATTCAATAAAAATAAAAATTGAAATACATATATGTATACTGTTATACGCATATAATTTAAAAGAGAAATATTGAATAACAAGGAAAATGCCCTGAATAAGTCAAAACGCTTACGGAAAATGATGTTATTTCCCGATGAATAAAAGTACCTACCTAAAGGTACAAAACATTAAGTACATATTTATCTCCCTCCCTATAAGTCGCTATTCTAAAACAAGCGCGGCAATGTAATCATCCCCTATACGGAAATCAATTGCGATTGACTTTATGAATACGATTGCAAATGTCGTTGACTGGAATTCAATTTTAGGTCAATTCAATTTAGTAAATGTGAAATGTTTTCATAGCGAATAAATAATAATTACCGTTGTAGGTGGTGATACTAAAGGATTGTTGTCCAAATTAAGAGTAACTAGTGTGTTCATGTTGCGTAGCTCCAGCGGTAGCGAAGATATGCAGTTGCAGCTTACGTCAAGGTGCTCCAATCGAAGGTATGTGATTTCTGCAATTACAATTTTTTTGTTAATGTCTTAAAAAATATTTTTGAAATGGTGTTATTGTCGGCGTTTTCTTTTTTTTAGGGTTTTAACTCGACTCGCACTTGACCGGTTTTTTTTCTCTTCATGGGTTGTCCAGCAATTATATTGGAGTCGATGAAATTGGTACTAAGAAAACAAGAAATTACAAGTGCGATAGATGTATCTGCCATAAAATGTAAAAATACATTTATGGCGTTAGAGTGGGAAGAAATGAGTACCGTCGTTCACAACCCATTTAACTCATCTCGCTAATGGCAGCACTGGAATCCAACTAGCTATTTATATATACATATTACTAATATCATAACAGCATGTTTTCATATTATTTGTCACAATCGAATTTCAAATTTCTGTCGAGATATTTGGTTATATATCGTACAGTTATTATCCGTATTTCAATCTCAATTACCATCTCTAACGAAATGATACGTCTAATATTAGTACTTTAGCTCGTAGAGATCAAAGCGATTCTCTTGGTACACTGGAAAACACAATTCAATTTGCTTTCTTAACACGAACCACTCCAGAAGACACAATAAATAAACATCTCAGATCTAACCAACTGGATAAGTCCCAAATTAAATGCTGGGAATGATGTAGATTTATGTATTTATAAATTTGTTATTTCTTCATGTCTTTTCTGAAACTTATTAAGCAAATAAAAGCTGATATTTTTCATATAAAATTGATTGAATTAGCATATTTATAGAAATGGAGCGCCAAAACTCTTTCACATAATTCAAACTACACAGATAAGATAGATTGCTACCAAAAAAAAGCAAAGCTCACAGAATGAGCACAACCCTATTAGAGTACTGGTAAAGGTTAATGACACCCAAAGGCATCGTTTTCTTATGAATACCTTTCTAGGTCATACATGTTATGTAGGTACCTGTATATGTAGGTGTATAACTTACGCAATGGAAGTAGTCCTAGTTGATTATTGCTAAGGTCGAGTGCCCGAAGACCAGCGCAGTCCCCAAGTGTCATCGGCACTTGCGTCAGCCTGTTATTGGACGCGTCCAGTTCAGCCAATGACGATATCTTGTTTATCTCCTTCGGTAATGTCGTGAGCATGTTGTCTTGTACTAATAGAACCTGTAGTGGCATTTGGCATACTTCCCTCGGCAACTCTGTTAGTTGATTTGAACTGTGGACAAATAAACGGAAGAAGTTTTAGAAGGTCAAACTTCTAAAGACGATACGGCTTGCTTGGTCTTATAAACTACAGAAGTACCAGCAGATGTTTTAGATTTAGTTACAGAGTTGAAGGCTTTGGTTAATTCAGTATTATATTTGATAAACAAACTCTTCTAACATTTCAAAGTGCAACATAATAATATGCCAGGGAGTCAATGAACTGCATTAAGTATAAACAAATGCAGAGTGCTACAACATCAGTAAAAGTTTATTTTTATCGAGGAAACCTACTTTACATGAGATTGCGTTTAATTGGACCAGCCTGGAACATAAATCGGTCGCCGCTTAACCTAATAGTTCAGGAACTCGTGCCAACTAGTAAATATTGATGTAAAAATCTTGCAAGCCTGCCTTTAGAGAGAAAGCTCTATCTACGTGAAATATCTCACGTGTGGTAGCTTGTAGAGATAAAAGTATAATTCTGCAGATTAGATAAGTTGTTACCATCGTAATAAAAGACCACACACGAAGAAATTTGCTTATCGTCGAATCGAGTCTACGTTTCTGTTTCTCAAGTACTCTTAGGTAAGATGTTATAATAGTAGTTATCAATACTTATGTTCTTTATTATAGAATACACAATATTTATTGGTAGTCCGAGTCTTTTAACTTCATACCTACGACGCCACACGTTAACGGGATATTTGAACCAAAACCGCAAGAGACGTATCGCCATATGTGACCAAGCGTCGAATTTCTAGTGGTATAATCTGTAGTAGTGTTAGTTTTACTAAGGCTAGTCTTCAAGGCGTCAAAAATTTAATTGAGGAAGAACTCAGTATTGCTTACATTTTTTTTCTATTCACTCGTCTAAATAAGAGCAACGAGTATAGCTCAAACGATTCCTAGCACCTAGACACAGGCTTCCCTTTTAAATTAAGGCATTTAAAGTACCCGTCTAGACACCTAAGGCCGTTGCCTCTGCACAGGGTTTCAACAATACAGGGAAGGAATAAACAGATGAGGGGTCGATGTTCTTAGATGGAACGAGAAGAACCGGCTAAGATGGGTAAAGCTATTTTATTTTGCAGTTAAAGATCCCCGATCGCTATTCACACACAATAAGAATGTTCTCGTTTCGAGTAGTTGCGATAATTGCATCGGATGATGTCAACAATCGAACATAGATAGTCTGAAGAGGTGACATATGACTCAACAGAACACACATGATAAAGAATACAATTGAAGAATTAACTATGCATATAAAAGAAAAAAAAGAAAAGGACCATTTTCATCTCAGACCATCTTCATTTTCATCTCAGCCCATTAGACGCCCAATGCTGGGCAAAGGCCTCCCCCAAAGAGGGGGGAATTCAGTCTACATTTACCACACTGCCTAGACTGGTTGGTATAGGGTTTTGTGTCGAGTTTTCCTTCTCTAATAAACGACTTTACTAATGATAAAACCAAATATAAAGTACCTACTAAGGCTTTTTTACCCTGATCTTTTGTCTCAAAGTTTGTAATATCAGATACTACATACAGTCTTAAGTCTACTACTATAACGCCTAAAATCTGCTAGTTCAGTAAGAAAGTACAGAATGTGCATTCTAAATGACGTGAAGTCACAGGACCAAGATAAACAGTTTGTCCTCCATAACATCACGTTGCAACAGAAAAACAACCGCAAAACTAATAATGATAAGCTTTCTACTTCGCTTGTACTTTTATTATATTTTATAGATGAACTAGCGGACGTCCGCGGCTTCGCTCGCTTGATAATTTATATACACAAAAACCTTCCTCGAGACCCACTCTATACATTTGGTGAAAACAGCATCAAAATCCGTTGCGTAGTTTCAAAGATCTAAGCATGCATACGGACGGAGCGACTTTGTTTTATAATATGTACTGAGTGATAAACAATATATTTTGACTGCTTCGGTGGCATAGTCGGTAGTGCACCCGCTTTCGACGCCGGAGTGTCGGGTTCAATTCCCGGTCGGGACAAACTTTGTGCGATGACATATACGTTTGTACCGAAGTCTGGGTATTTCCTATGTATAATATGTACGTATTTATAAAAAAAAATGTATATAAGTATTTATATCAGTTTATCTAGTACTCATATCACAAGCTCTGCTTAGTTTTAGACTAGATGGCGTTGTGTGAATTGTACTAACATATTTATTTATTTATTATTTATTCAATTACATATTATATTGAACAAACCAAACAAAATATTCAAATCAGTGGGCCTAACTGTCTTTGCATCATTTATTCATGGACCTCAATCTAATAAGGGTCGTATGCGTTTCTGCCACTGATAAAAACCGCCAACTTATAAGACGTTATCTACAGTAGACACACATCCTGTTACTCTTGGTAACATCCAAGTTTGCAAAACAGTGTTAGAATTCTCAATATCGTACAACAAGATAACCGTTATCGGAACACTGTAAATGGTTACACGACAGTTCCAAGAGAAGCGAGAATACGAAGACGGGTCATCCGATTACACTGTAAACAAGAGCGATGATATGAGTGTCAATAATGCATTGTTAATCCAATATGTTCCCGATACTGATGAACAACAATTATGTTCTAATTTTAATACATACGAGTATAAGTAACACAATAAAACCTGTATTTTCGACATTTTACTCCAAAGAAGGATTTTTTTCACCCATGCCACTGTTTTGTTTTGAAGTATTACTCGTATCATTCAGTATTAATCTCAAACTAAAGATATTACGAACGTAGAAACTTTACGTCCTAACTTTCGATTCGTCGAATAGCCCCTCTGTTAAATTAAGTAGACACAGTGAAAATATTTGCTCTAAACTTTATTGGAACAGACCCCTTCGTCTATGTACGTTTAATAGATAGGTACTTAAATATTTGATCATATAGTGTATAGTGAAGTTGGAAAAAGATGGATGGAGTTGGATAATAAAGACGGTGGACCGTCGAGGAAATACAGAAACATAAGTTGACTGTCTTTTCTTCGCTGATACAGAAGAATCATACAGCCATAAAAAATAACAGAGAAAAGGGCAAATCGACGTTCAACATAGGATATTCTAACAATCGCAATAGTTAAGTAGGATCCCATAATCAGGACCATCGAGGAAATCCAGAAACATAAGTTGACTGTCTTTTCTTCGCTGATACAGAAAATTCATGCAGCCATAAAAATAACAGAAAAATGGGCAAATCAACGTTCAACATAGAATATTCTAACAATCGCAACAGTGAAGTTGGATCCCATAATCAGGAGTTCAGAACCATCGAGAAAATACAGAAACTTAAGTAGACTGTCTTTTCTTCGCTGATACAGAATAATCGTACAGCTCATGAAAAATAACAGAAATGGGGAAATCAACATTGAACATAAGATATTCTAACAGTCACAATAGTGAAGCTTCGGCAACCCTAGACCATACCCAAACTTCCCCTAATAATATAAAGCAAATTATTCGCACGTCCCACAGTGGTGATTCAAGGTCGATAGTGTATTATATTGATTTACCGACAGTGGGGTTATAGGGAAGGGAACATGTGCGATGAAAGAGGGGAATCGCTATAATATCAACACAAGGTTGAAATCAATTTAAAAATAGCATTCTATGTTGGATAGATACAACAAGTAAAGTAGTGAATACTCAATTATGAGACCTATTCTGATTACCTACTAACTATTATAGTGTAATTAATCAGTAGACGCTCCCTGTGCGGATCGCATGTTCTAGTTTTCCTATTCCCGTTTTACACCTATTCCCATGGAAAGATATCCCATTTCTCCTTTCAATTATCAACCACCTGCATAACAAATCCAGAGTGTGATAGAGAAACAAACCAAAAACCAATCTTAGAGTAAGAGGGAAGTAAGATGAAAGTGATCTAATTCGCGCTGACAAAATAATGGCAATTTAATTACTTAGTTAGCTTTTTTTATTTACATTTACATTTCTATGCATGAACTATTTATATTCGTTTTTACTATCATCATTTTTGGTGTCAAATGTATCTTTTAATATAACGTCTTCCAATGCTACTATTAGCTGATTGGGGCAGACATTTTTTATTTATTTACCAGATTAAAACAGAACGTGTGTAATAATCAGTTTCAGCATCAGTAAACGTCGAGTTTGTAGTAAATCTTATCAAATTCAACACTGCGCTGTAGTTCCATGATTTCGAGACGCATCTTTAAAGGTGCGTTGTAAAAACACGGGCAATTTTTAGACCAATAATTGCTGGGCATCACGAATTAGTCAATATGGAGCAATATTGATCAATTTTATCTGGCAATTCAATATGCAAAACATAAATTGATTCTTGTCGCCTTGAGTTGCCGTAAATTGCTTGACGCAGCTGTTTTTATTGCTCCACGTAAGCGCTTCTTTAACGGTTTACATACGGTCTCTAATGGTTTTATTGGTTAGAAATGGTTGCAGTGAAGTTGAAGTTTGAAAATCAGAAACCAGAGTTGATAATTGAGAGACTTTCGAATAGCCGCATTTTTATTGTGTATTTATTATGATAGTCTATTTCTATACTTACAAATTCAAGCTACCAACTAGCGCGACATAATGCGACAGGGCAATCACAACGCAACCGTCAAATACGGGTTACACAATAACAGCCTATTCAACTCTTTCACTATTGTACTACGCATTTGGCGAGGAAGTTCCATTTTCGAAAGCTCGTATGTTTGTCATGGGCATGCGCGAGTTGATCGGACGTCATGGTGCGTGCGCGAGCGCCGAAGCGCAATCACAATGCGCACGATACGCTTTGCTGCCAGTTTTATGACAGTGTTTGACCAATTTCGTATGTGGAAATAATATTCAATAGGTAGAGTGCAAACATAATAAGTTTGTAAAGCAGTCCAAGCTACTTTAGTTTGAATTTTGTAAAAATAATAATTGAAAGACAGAATTTATTATTTTGATTCCGCATCTCACACGAAACTTCCAAACGCAATTATGGCCGCAAATATATGTATTATCAGCTATCTGTGTTATAATTAAGGTTTAATCCCTTTGTAGACTACATGATAATAAGCGTTGTTATCATATTCAGTTAGAAATCCGTTACGGTAGTAATTTTCTTCACTTTCGATATCTAAGCGAACATCGCGTAGAAACATTTTACGTTGAAAATTATAATAATAATGGCTAATGCAAAGAAAAGTGAAATAAAAAAAATACAAGTTATATCATAGGTCATAGCCATCTTCCTGACACGCTTTGTATGAAGCAAGGAAGTAAAAAGAAAGGAAAGTATAAAATGTGGGAAATTACGTGACAACACACGATGAAAGTATCAATATATACTTTTATGCAATAAATCCATTTTTGAAGAAGCAAATTACTTTATTATAAGTATACGTAACAATATGTCTTGGCGATGATTCATGAATGATTTCGGTATCTCTAATATTTTCTTAGTTGAAAGCCCCTAAAGCAAAAATGAAGAATATTTATTACCTACGTAAAATTAAGCAAATTAAAAAAAATCGCTTGAGCTTCGAATACACTATAATACAAGCTTCGTATCATCATTTCTCCGAAAACATCTGAACCGGTCTGAGCATTAGTCATAATTAAGCCCAATTGGTTTTAAAGGGCTTCATTTAATTACCAGCCAAATTACCTTGGTTTGCAACTGCGACACATATGGACTAAATACGTTAAGTATAAAAAATGAGGTATTCCTCGATGCGGTCGGGGGACCCCCGTCAGGAACGAAATTCTTTACGCAACTGCAACGCAACCCAACCTAGGTTACTTTTAGTTTTACTAACGACACTGACAATAAAAAAAAGCGAACCATATTTTGGCTTCTGCGGACTACGTAGGGAACCACTGATAAGCGTAACTAAGTCACACTACCCGTAAGCCACGTTAGAGAACTTCGTTCCAATAGTCTGCTATTTGGTGGCTTAACTACTTATATACTTACTAAACCTTCTATCCATTGGTGAAAACCGCATCAAAATCCGTTGGGTAGTTTTAAAGATCTAAGCATACATAGGGGCAGACAGCGGGAAGCAATTTTGTTTTATAGAGGTTTTTTTTTTTCAAATTTTTCTTTTTCTTTTTTTTGTTGAGGCTTTTGTTCATAATGGACATGACAGCCTTTCAATTATACATTAGTACATTTATAAAACACGTCCTACACACAGTGTACAGTCTGTTTATTCGCTGTTAAGTACCACCGAGATATACATATAGGTTACACACTTGTTCAAGGCGAACTTTATATCATCGAAGTTGTATACCATTCAACCTTTGATGCGGACATTAAAGGTCGAATCACACATATCAGTGAAGCCTCCGGCACAGTTCAGTATCAGTGATCTATCGGTACAATTTTTTTTTTAAGTTTTCTATGAACGCGTCCCCACTTGTAAAGATTCACGATGTAACCATTTGGTTATCGCAACCGTCATTTGTCAAAATTGACGGAGCAATATCCCATTTTTGATGGTTGTCGAAACATTTTGGATTTCCAAATAGATTGAGATCCACAGACAGACAGAGACTATACTATGTAGGTGAGATATATTTTAAATTATAACTTTGTAAATATATTAAATACATTTCGGATATAAGTCCGAGACGCCGAGACTTTTTATAAAGTCATTCGGCCGTTTTGGACATAACCCATTATATGTGTGCCCGGTAACGGCAATAGGCTTGCCCCCTATTACGTGGGACTAAAAATACTGGCAAATTGTGGGTGTGTAATGCACCTCTGCCTACCCCTGCGAGGATATAGGCATGAAATGTATTTCATTCGGAGTTTAAGTGAACAAAATTTCGGGGAACTATCCTTTTTACTCTATGGTGAAGCTATGCACAATGTGTATCATCTATGGCGATGTGTTCCAAACGGTAGCACCGTCAATGGTACCATGTTTGGATGCATTACCATTCGGTTGAGGTGCAACCATCATTTCTGACAAATGATGGTTGCGAAAACCAAATTATTACATCGTGAATGGGACCTTAAGTGTCAAATTTTAATACGATTCCGACATCACTATCACTGACACCGACTGTGTCGGACGGAACTGAAGTTTCACTGATATGTCTGAATCGACCTTAAATCATACATTTTTATCAGCAAACTCAGTCTACGACATATTTTTTTACTATTGCACTATCGCTGCAGTTATTCATGTTATCATTAAATGGTTTTATGTAAGTATATTAGCTAGTATGACTGTGACCGAAGAAGTAAACTCTTTATCACTGGTACACAGCTGACACGAGCGCTTATCACTTACCGTAATACGTAAATAGGGTAAAATAAACGTCGTAGTACAATCATTGTCGGAATTGGACCACTTGGGAAGTACAAAATCGGTTGACCTAGTCCAAAGATATGAGTTAACAAACATTTAAAAAACCATACAACAAACACACACAAGCAGCCGTCTCCCCTAAAGGTGGCTAAATAGTTGGCAGACGCAAATACGCACACATTTCGCCCGTTATTTGGTTGGTCCCATTTATTGCGTCTATTATCGTTAACCAGTATCTTTTATGTTATTGGTATGAAGTTGGTTTAGGTCTCTAAAATCATTCACGCGAGTCCTCGATGCTCCACTCACCAGGCGCAAAGTGTGGCACACAGCATGTTGATTTAAGTGAGACCTACATGCCCCATGAGCATCCCCGCGTCCGTGGAAGTGCGAATAAGGTATCTACATTTTGTCCTGCTAAATAATAAAAAACCCGGGCCAAGTGCGAGTCAGATTCGCGCACAAAGGATTCCGTACCAAAACGACAAAAAACCACGTTTGTTGTATGGGAGCCCCCTTAAATATATTCTGTGTTTTAGTTTTTGTTGTTATAGCGCCAACAGAATTACATCATCTGTGAAAATTTCCACTTTCCAACTATCACGGTTTATGAGATACAGCCTGGAGACAGATGGACGGACGGACAAAGAAGTCTCAGTAATAGGGTTCTCGTTTTACCCTTTCGGTACGGAACCCTAAAAAGGTCCCTAAGATCTTGATAGGACTTCTATAAACTCCATCCCATAAAACTACATAGAGACTAAATAGAGAAGGCTCTTACGCTCCGATGAGACACGAAATGTTACACAGCTGATACGTTAACGCTGTATGTAACTGTATGTCAGTCATGTCACCTTAACCACGTGCTAACGTTTTGAACAGGCGACCATGACATCTCCGGTCGTTAACCTACACCATGACAAGTCTGGAGACCAATGAACTTTATCAATGGGAATTAAAGTTCATTCCCTACGTGAGACTACGGCTAAGGTACACAATAACTGTGATATTTATTTCTGTAGAACAATCTATATATATATATATATATATATATATATATATAATACGACAATTTGTCTGTCTGTCCGTCTGTCGCGTTTTTCAATTTACATACATTTGCATGAAATATTAAAAAAAAAAAAATTATTATATTTTATATATATTAAATAAATAAATAAATATGTTAGGACAATCCACACAACGCCATCTAGTCTCAAACTAAGCAGAGCTTGTGATATGAGTACTAGATAAACTGATATAAATACTTATATACATTTTTTTATTTTTTGTAAATACATACATATTATACATATTATACATAGGAAACATCCAGACTTCTGTACAAACGTATGTGTCATCACACAAAGTTTATCCCGACCGGGAATCGAACCCGAGACTCCGGCGTCGAAAGCGGATACACTACCGATCATGCCACCGAAGCAGTCATATTGTATGGTTTTAATGTTTAAAATGGTCAGAGATATTTCTAGCATTCGTTTCAAATAGACCCGCCAGCGTCAGGTATTTTGGGTATTTTGGTTCAGGTATGATGTAATCAGATAGTTTATATATATTTTTATTTTTTTTATTTTTAATATTTGAGGCGATTCAAAGTTCGCCGTGATAACTAGTAGAGATTAATAGTAGTCACTGTTTACCTGCTTTTTTAATTAGTGCGGAAGATTCTAATTTGTCTAAATCACAGACACCTATATAAAAGCGACATCTTTATAAAACCATGTTTTATCGATATCTGTCCTCTAAATACATTCCCGACATATTATCACGCCTATATTCCCGAAGGCGGTTCATTACACATCCACATTTTGACAATAATTGGGTTGGTCCCACTCCCGCCTAATAGGAGGCAAGCCTATTACCATGACAGAACACTTATAACCACTCTGTTAATCTAATGTATCGGCTGGATAAATAAAAAAAAAACAAATACTTATGTACTTCCATATTCAACCGGAAGAAACAAAATACCCTACCATGGAATTCAGACGGCGGGATAGCTACCCACCGTCCTTACAGAAACAGGCTAGAAGGGTTACGTGCTGCGAGGCCTTTGCCCCACAGCAAGAAACCAGATTCACTCACCGACGCGGGATTTTCATTCCGACCAAACCCCCGAAGAGGCCACACAGCTGGCCAAAGTTCGCCGGGCGCCACTGGAAATACCTTCCAGGGTCACCGGAGACGCCCGCAGCAATGGACATGGGAGCGGCGGCGGTCTCGCGGAGTTAAAAAAAAAACCATGGAATTCATCCGCCGGGCGCCACTGGAAATACCTCCTGGTGCGTACCAGAAACTCCCGGCAATGGACTCGCTGCTACATTTATCTAAGTTGCCAGTTTAGACTTGTATTATCTAAAAACCAGATTTGTAAACAAAAAAAAACCACTTCAAATACCAGAATAGGACCTTATGGGCAGTACTAGCTTTCAATTTATTAAAAACTAGCTGATCGCCGCAGCTCCGCCCGCGTGATTTAGTTTACTCGTTCCAGGTTCCCGTGGGAACACATTACCGGGGTAAAAAGTAGCCTATGTTACTCAGGGTGAATGTATACTTCCAATGGGGAAAGAATTTTTGAAATCGGCACAGTAGTTTTTGAGTTTATTCATTACAAACATACACACAAAAATACAAATCTTTTCTCTTTATAATAGTAGTATAGAAGTAATTCAATATCGGTTCACCCAGTCGCAAGTTATAAGGTAACAAACATTTATTTTATACTATGTTAGGATTATGATGACGCATTTAAATAAAAGATCATAAAAATAAGGCTAGAATAGATGTCCAAGAAACTTATTGAAGGACCCCATCAAATTAAAAGCTTAGCTGTCAATTGATTGACACTTGTGTGAAGTCAAGAACGACACAACATAGGTACTTAAATGTAAACTATCTAGAGTGTATTCATACTGACACTGATACTAAATGAGCGGTTATTCTTGGCCCGGCCGGCTAGCAGCATAGCGCAGCGCATGGTTGCTACAAGTTCCCTCCCCCCTCACATAGCGGCGACGGAGTACCGCCTGACTGCGGACCGCTCAATACAAAACGCAAGTGCCGTCGCAGTTTGGCCTCTAGACTAAGGTAACCAGCTTTGGCCTAGTCTGTCGGACAGGTTAATATGTAGATGTTGAAGTACATAAATATTATCAGAGATGAATTTCAAAAAAGATGCGCGACATTTATGAAATTTGTATCTTACCATAGGCGCTTAGAACATTACCCTCTTTTGAGTCAGCCAGATGTAAATTTTTAATTGAAGTCAAACTACCGGACGCCCGCTTGAGAAATTATATACACAAAAACCTGCCTCGAGAACCACTCTATCCATTGGTGAAAACCGCATCATAATCCGTTGCGTAGTTTTAAAGAGCGAAGCATACATAGGGACGGACAGACTTTGTTTTATACTATGTTATGATTATGATGATGTTATTGAAAAATAATATGGGTAGTTCATAGTACAAATATATTTGTATTAATTTTACGTCGCGTGATTTAGTTTACTCGTTCCCGGTCCCTATGTTACTCAGGGTGAATTTAGCTTTCCAATGGTGAAAGAATTTTTGAAATCGGCACCGTACTTTTTGAGTTTATTTATTACAAACATTCAAAAATACAAATCTTTCCTCTTTATAAAAGTAGTATAGATAGAGGGTAAACACTCACAGGTAGTATTATATACACGCCTTGAGATCCAAGCCAACCTCAAGCAAGGCACGGTGCACCTGCTAGTCGACGCACTCCGTAGAACATAAAATTGTCCGGCTAGCTGCACTATAACGTGGGACTAACCAAGTTGCGGCTCCGAGTGGACACGTGATATTAATGTGCAGTAATTATGACGTTATTAAACTCCAGTTCAAGTTGTTTTAAAGCTCTAACGACACCAAGAGATTTGTAATTCCCTACTTACATAAATGTCTAAATTGAATTCATCATCACACAAACAGATAAATAACATTGAAGGGTATTCAATGTTATTTAAAAAATTCAAATCTTTAACATTTTTTGTCTGTCTGTTTGTTGTCGCTAATCGTTGAACTGGCTGGACAGATTTTAACTGGACTTTCACAAGCAGATAGCTGATGTAATAAGGTGTAATTTAGGCTACTTTTTAAATTTAATATGTTCCCGCGGGAGTAAGGAACCATAAGACAAAATCACGCGGGCGTCCGTTAGTAGTAAATAATATCATAATAACCACTAATAATAACCATTACAGAAATAAGACAAGGAAAGTTTTATCCGTCATTGACTTAATTCCTATTCACCCTAACAAAAAACGGCCATTTTGTAGCGCGAACCGCGGCGTTCCCCCGCCGAGCGTCAGTCGCTCGGTTACCGCCCGCTTGTATGTACGTACTAATGATAAATTTGTAGTTCAATGCGTGACAGTAAAGAACTCTGGCTCTGTAGCAGCATGCAGTTTGAATACGATCCCGAGAGGCTGATCGAAGAGGTCAAGAAGCGACCAGGTATATGGGACTACGAAGATGCTGACTATCGTACAAAAGCTAATAGATGCAAGCTATGGACTGAAGTTGTCAAAGAACTGATGCAAACTGATGTTACAGTGACTAAAAGTGAAATTCGAGAACTAGGTACGTAATAAATTTTATTATGAACTAACGTTGTTACTGTATTTTTTGGTTTTATATGTTGTCTGTGTTTATAAACCAAAAGTAAACCCTACAGTTCCGTAATGCCGTTGACTGTTGTTTGCCACAAGATGGCGTGACTAGTACGTGACATCTGTAATACCGACTGCGAAGTGACGTTTCGGTACCTGTACGATGTTCGGGTCACAAAAAAGTTTTTGTTTATTTTACAACCGGCCCACACTGTGTTGACCTTCTTTGGAATTAAATAGGGCTGATAACAATAAACGTGTATCCATTGTTGGGCTGATAACAATAAACGTGTATCCATTTTTTGTATCATTACAGCTAAGTAGGTTATTAATGTAACTTTTACACTTTCGTGTTTCAGAAATACAATTACAAAAGAAATGGAAAAGCATCCGCGACTGCTTCCAAAAATATGTCGTAAACCCAAATAGAAGTAGAAGACCGTATATCTACAGTAAGCAGCTGCAATTTATTTTGAAAGAGCAACAGCCGACACGTAAAGAAGAACCTGGGCACTCAAGTGACTCCGAAGAGCCACAAAATCAAGTCAAAGGTAAGAAAAGATCATGGCTGAAGAAACAGGTGTTGAAAGTAGGAAAAGATGAAGAAGAATCTTCAGAAGATGACAATAGTGATACCTTAGATAATGCAGATTCAAGGGATTACTCAAACGAAGACTCCCAACCGCATAAAATTGCAAAAATAAGCATACCCCAAAGTCAGGTAGAAGAATTTGCTTTTGCAAATGTGGATGCGCATGTTAAATTAGACAGTGAGGATCCAGACAAACTCTTTCTGCTATCACTGTTGCCACATTTGAAATCAATACCGGATCATTTCCGTTTGAATGCTAAAATGGAATTGTTGCAAGTATTACGGAATGCAAATTACAGTACAGGTGACTTTAAGACATTTACTGTGTCATAGAATTAGTTAATATAGAATTTTATCTAAACGTATTTTAAGACTATCATTGTGACATTCCAAATGATTAATATGATTAAACCTACTTTAAATACATGTCTGTCTTTTTGTATTCATTATTTATCACTTATCAGACGAATAAAATGCTTAATATTTGGGACAGTCTCACAATGTCATCATCATCATCATTCACCGAGCCTTTTCCCAACTCAGTTGGGGTCGGATTTCCAGTCTAACTGCGATTCGGCTGAACTTCGATATTTTCCGTGAAGCGACTGCCATCTGACCTTCACAACCCATGGGCGAGATCGAAGTTCTGTAGTTAGACCGGTCGGATTTTTGATTTAGGGCTCCAACTACCCCTAACGACTGCCATAGATGTTAGTATGACAACCGGGACCGACGGCTTAACGTGCTCTCCGAGGCACGAAGGGGTCTCAATGTCTTAAGAAATGGTCACCCATCCTAAAACCGGCCTGAGTCGATGTTGCTTAACCTTTGCAATGTGTTAACATTGTCAGTTACCACTAGACCACGAGCCCCTCACAATGTCATCTAGCTCAAATTAAGCCAATTTAAGTTTGTGCTATGGGGTCTAGACAAGTGATAAACATACCTTCTATTTCTAAATACATGTTATACATAGTAAACACCCAAAGTTTGAAACAAATATTTGATTCGACCCGGAATCGAACCTGGGACGGCATTCACACCACTGCGCAAACCTCAAAAAAAACATTTGCGTATCATAAAAATATTTGATTCGACCCGAGACCTCAGGGACGGCAGTCGCATACACATACCACTGCGCCACCGAGGCAGCTCGGGTTGATTTCTGTTAATTACTAATATGTACGTACTTACCTTAAATCTAAGTATGTGAGAGATGTCAGGCCACCGACTGCATTAGGTACTGCCCTGATAACGTTCTGCGACAGCAACAACTTTTCTAAATACACGTACGACGTTAGTTCATCAGGCACTTCAATAAACCGATTTTTTGATAAATCTGTAACAAAGAAATTAGTCTATAAATAAAAATATATCTGGTATTGTACTACGAACACGTAATTGATTACCTGTCATATAAAATACAGCTATTTGTTAACGACAATGAGCATGTACCGTATTGTACTAGAGTACGAAATTTGTAAGTTAGTCAATAAAAATCCCCTTATACGAGTACAAAAAGGCATTTCTGTTTCAAATATTGTGGTATATTAAGAGCAAGAGTACGTGCGTAGGGTCCAAGAAAAGATGTTATGTAAGACGTAGTTTTACGACTAAAACTAACGGCAACCATGAAATTAAGCAGTATGACAGTTTAGGGTGCTGTCACACATTCAGAGATGATAAATAATGAGATTTGTTATGTGTAGGATGTTTAGTGACCAGGCAGATATAGCAAACCTACATGCATTTATGATGTAGGGTTGTTGTTAGAAACCTAGAACAATATAAATGAAAATGTTTGTTAGTTTGACAATTGTATGAATTATCTAATGCTGCAAAATATATTTATAACGCGTGTTTGCAAAAATTAATCTTATAATGGACTTGGGTTTTTACGGAGCGCGTGGCTGGTGGCCTTTTAGGTTACCTCTGGCGCTGGGTAAAAATCCAGGCCCAAACGCTCAATTGCAATACCGAACAACGTTTCCTTGTCCCGCACCGCGAACTAGTTGAGAGTAACTAGTTCTTCTGTGTGAGAAAAATCAAGCATTACCATGACATTGGCGAAATCATCGAGGAATATCTATGGAGCCACGTTTGTAAATAAAAGAAGAACAAGAATCTTATAATAATAAAAACCATGTAAATTCTGCAATGAATATTACGCGACAAACAAACTACAAAAGTGCTCACGTTCGGTATCAGACTTAATTATAGTTCCGAGTAAACTAGTTATCCATAGTTCATTGACATAAAAACATCAGTTATCTTGGTTATGTGGTCGCCGAACGACTGCAGTGAGACTTAAGGAATTATCATAACATAGTATAAAATAAAAAGTTGCTTCCACTCCCTATGTATGCTTAGATCTTTAAAACTACGCAATGGATTTTGATGTGGTTTTCACCAATGGATAGAGCGGTTCTCTAAGAAGGTTTTTGTGTATATAATTTGTCAAGCGGATGTCTAGTTAGATATTAATTATGACATGCAAGAATCATTTCACGTTAGCAGGGTTTATTTCAACATCTTTGCTATCTTATATTTTATTCAAGTTTCTGTATTGGATTGATGGCTTGTCAACCTCAATTTTCTAATATACTGAAGCCAATAAAATTATGAATATAGGTAAGTTTATGTTGCCATTTACAATGAGGGATTGGAAAAATTAAACTCAATGTAAAGAAAGCAAGGATATTAACGGCAGGTTTCTGAATTGAGAATTTTATGTGAGTGTGTGTTAGGGGACTTGTGCCAGATTTTCTTCAGAGTTCAGGATCTATTAACGTTATTGCCGATATTATCGATTTAAAACTGACCAAGTGCGAGTCGAACTCGCGCACAAAGGGTTCAGTACCAAAACGGCAAAAAATCGCGTTTGTTGTATGGGACCACTTTATCATATAATATTTATTATATTCTGTTTTTAGTATCTGTTGTTATAGCGGCAACAGTAATACATTATTTGTGCAAATTTTAACTTTCTAACTATCACGGTTAACGAGAAACAACCTGATGACAGACGGACGGACAGCGGAATCTAAGTAATAGGGTTCCCGTTTTACCCTTTGATTACGGAATTCTAATGATATAACAAAGTAATTTATCTTCTTAGGCTCATCAAATGCAATCTTATCTGTACCCTTTTTAACACCACTTGTCTTAAAAAGGTTAAACTTGAGTAGGTATGATTTATTGATGATTAAACGGCCTATTGGGAGCTGACAGATGTCACGGCTGAATAAATAAAACCATCTGTTGAAGAACTCAAGTGTTTCTTGAAAGTTTTACTGCCAGCGTCGGCCAAGTTCATTGGTTGACTTGTCTTAACTGTATTGATCACTTGTAACTATGGGTTAATGACCAAATTATAACTGAGTCTTCTATGAAGAAGTGTGTGGTAGTATGGCGTACAAGAATCATTCATCATTGTCATCATAGATAGCTGTGATCGTGCGGCACACCAGTGGAATAAAAATAAAGATCTAGTTAATTTAGTGATTAGTACTGTGATCAAACACCTACTAATGAGTATAAAGTAAAATAAGGAACTAAAGCCAATAAGTAGATCATAAAAATCTCCTGGCTGTTTGTTATCTAAAAAAAATAATTATGTTTGCAGTTGAGCTGTTTATTTGGCTATATCCGTTTTCTACCCAATATTTTCGTCCCAAAAGCTAAAAGAATAATAATAAGTAATTCCGTTTTCATCCTACAGTAAATATCGATTCCTTTTTCTACCCACACGGATTGTAGTTATAGTTACGTACTTATTTTAATACTTTAAGTTTAAATTACAATTAAAGAATAATGAATTACTTTATAAAGTTAATACTATCAGGCGTTACTTTTCGGAAGTCCATAGTTAAATAAAATAAATCTAACTACTTTGCAATATTCCGCCACATGCAAATTACCCAACTCTCGTATTTATTCATGCACAAGTCCGCCCTCCAAACCCACTTAGGCCGAAAGAATAGAGAAATAATTTTGAAAACAGAATAAATATGAGAGTTGTGTTATCGTGCAAAAAATAATAAAAAACCTCGACACGTGTTTCGCCCCCAACCAGGGGCATCATCAGGAGATGTCGATGGCTCGGCGCCGTGATTCGGGCGCCGTGATTCGGTCGCCGTGCGCCGAGCCATTGAATTACTTTATTACAGACAAGTAGAGAAATAGTGAACAGTATAAGCTTAAGTAATAGCTTAACTATCATAAAAATGTTTTATTTAAAACCTAATAATTATCGTATTGGTTAAACAAACTATAAATTTATAACATGCATTGTGTGATGATATCGGTTCATCGATATCTACTATTTCTATAAACTTGATAATATCACTGAGTCATACAACGCCTAAAAGTGTGTCAACCACAATCAATGGACCGAGACTGCACCCAAAACAGGTTTTGTCATACGTTTTCTGTGAGAATGCGTTTTCGTTTCTTTTCCTTGCATTGAACCGTCAATGTGGAGATGTATCAAGTCGGTACTTAATTTAATACAAGCTAAATAGATAATCATCATGACCTCATAATAATTCTCCGACATCGGTTTTTAAAGACATCATCTAAATAAAATAAAATAAAATAAAATAACGTTTATTATCTTTGAAATTTTTAGAAAATTATTTAGATTCGTCAAAAGTTGGTGTGACTCTACCGAGGGTTCCAAAATGCAACGAGACTGAGAAGAGCCCTCAAGAAACTCAGTTCGGCTTTTTTCCAAAATATTTCATCTTAAATCTAATACAAAGTTATTTAGAAAGGAGCAATTCGTGTTACAACCAGGCAGCCTTGTCATCTAAGAAATCATTAATACTATAATAAGCTTTATGGCACAATTTACGTTTTATTAGTTTTTTAAATTTATTAACAGATAAATTTGCTATTTCGGTTGTCAATGTATTGTACATTCGAATAAAGTTCCCCGCAAAAGAATTACTCACTTTATGAAGCCTAAATTTAGGAACAGCCAGTTTATCCTTATTTCTTAAGTTTAGATTATGATTATCACTATTTTTCACAAATTTGCTTTTCTTCTTGTGGGTATACAATAAAATTTCATAAATATACTGTGAATACACTGTAAGGATGTTAATATGCTTAAACTTATCTCTTAATGACTCCCGAGACCCCATTCCATAGATAGTCCGGACAGCCCTCTTCTGCAACACAAAGATGCATTCAATATCGGCAGCGTTACCCCACAGTAGTATGCCATATTATGTCATGATACTGTGGAAGTAGCTGAAGTAGACAAGACGCGCTGTTTTAATGTCTGTAAGTTGTCGGATCTTTTTGACAGCATAGGCTGCTGAACTAAGCCTGGCCGAAATTTTCCCGATATGAGGCCCCCATTGCAATTTGGAGTCTAACGTTATGCCCAGAAAGACAGTGTCATCGAACAATTCTATTATATCATCCCTAACCTTAACACTGGTTTTAACAAGTCTTACATTAGGTAAGGTGAATCTTACACATTTAGTTTTATTTTCATTTAATAATAAATTATTAGCACAAAACCAGTGGACTATCCTAGAGAGGGCAATGTTTACATCGTCAAGTTCGCGCTGTCCACGTTTAACTTTAAATATTAAAGAAGTGTCATCAGCAAACAAAACTACCTCGTGGTCGTCTCTTATGAGGTGAGGGAGATCATTAATAGAATCATTGTATACTAGAAAAAGAAAAGGTCCCAAAATTGAACCCTGCGGTACCCCCATTGCTACAGGAGAACCAGGTGACTGTTTACCATTGATCACTACTTTCTGGACCCTATCACTTAAGTAAGAATTGACGAAATTCAAGGCCGTCCCCCGGATTCCGTAATGATCAAGTTTCTTAATTAAAGTCTGGTGTTGAACGCAATCGAAGGCCTTAGATAAGTCACAGAATACACCATAAGCATCATATGACTCACTCATCCCAGGCCCTGTATATACACTCTAATAATTTAATTCCGGCATCAGTGGTGGGACCGACCACGAGTGAAACCGAATTGTTTTGTATGTAAAAGTTTATTAACGTTAAAGTGATTTTGCATTTGATTAAGCATAATTTTTCCAAAAATTTTACTAAATGTAGGTAGTACAGAAATGGGACGGAAATTGGACGGATCTAAAGTACTACCCGATTTAAACAGGGGAATTAATTTACTAGATTTCATTAAATCAGGGAACACACCACTATCAACACAATTATTAAATATTATTACTAGTTCAGGAGCAACCATTTCAATAAAAGAATTTACTAAATACACAGAGGTCAGCTGTTTTCTTGATATTTAAAGATTTAAAAGTTTTTAAGATGGAAGATCATCAAGGCTTGTTCTCATGCCAAGTCTAAGAACAAGAGCTCTTATTCACATTGACAGTCTGTATGGATACGATGACAAAAGGACGCCTTCTATGCATTAATGACTAGAGGCGCCTCAGAATAATGAAGAAAGCAGTAGTTACTCGAGATTTTAATATTTTAGCTTTCATTCTCGTGTACAGGCGGAATTTGTGATCAACATTAAAGTTTCGTTGTTACGTAGAAAATATTATGTACTGTCTGAAACTCTGAACTATTAACTCATGATAGAATAGCTCAAAATAGAATGAGACAAATCTATTTTAGGTTTATTTTATATTCGCTGCTCTTTCGTGAAGAAACGCAACTGGTTCTTCATTGTCAAATCAAGAACACACTAAAAACTAGTATTAGACCTACGTCCGACTGCTACCCAAGAGATGCCCGCTTTGAGCTTCTTTGTATGTTCTGTAAATATTTTGTTTCCGTGTTTGATTAATTACCTTTCCATGGATGTAATTACAAGTATTGTATCTAGGCATATAGCACCAGGATGTCGTTGTATATTAATGAGCTAACATATTTTATTTTATACTTAGGTACTGTGGCATATATTTTTGTATTTCAAAGCAATGAGTTTGCTTAAAATATTCTTAAAATATTAAGAAAGAATAAGAATTAGAAATAGATCACAAAAACTGATATCATCGGCGGGATTCGAACCCACGGCCTTTCCCTAACACGGCGAACTGTGGTCTTAAGTGGTCATCGGTGGTAACTTAACTTAAGTGGTCATCGTAGCTCAGTTGGCAGAGCAGTCCCCCTGTTAGGGACAGGCCGTGGGTTCGAATCCCGCCGATGATATCAGTTTTTGTGATCTATTTATAATTTCTTTCTTAATATTTTACTGTGGTATAGTTACAAGAGCGTCAATAGACTTATACAAATATAAATCTACCTCAATTAAGACCGTGTTAAGCTTATTAAATACTAGGACAAACACTCATCTTCTGCTCGTCGGAGATTATATCCTACAATTTCCGGCGGCCGTCATAAATACGACGTTCGTCACATGAATCACGAAGACCTGAGTACCTGAGTGATCTTAAAACTATGTATTACAAATAACTATATCACACCATACACTATTCTAAACGTGTAGTATGTTTTAAAAACAAACTCCAGGAGTATAAAGACATACAGAGATGTCTCATGCAGTACTTATGTCTTCTAATGATATTGTTGTATGATATAATAATTTTATGCGGTATAGGTATATATAATGAGAAGGTATTGTTTAATAGGTGTATACTTGTGAAAGTGAATTAACAGAAGTATATCCATGGCTCTCCTTTCAACATAAAATTATGTATAATACAAATAATGACACTGCCTACTGCAAAAAGAAACTAGACAGGGAGTTTCGAGTAAATAAAGATATTCCTTTTTAGTGATAATGACGTCCTTTAATATGTATACGGTATATGTAGTCGGGCCAGTCAAGGTGTTGGGATTATCCTTTCTGCTAGAATGAATGAGTGTTTGATTGACTTCGAATGTGTAAGCCCAAGGCTACTGTGGATGAGGCTGAAGGTCGGTCTTTCGCGCATCTTTGTAGTGGGAGTTTATGCCCCACAGGATGCGCAGTGGGACCGGTCCAACCAAGCACAGAGTGAAAGGCAGGTGTTTTGGGACAGCATGAAAGATACCTTGGGTAAATGCAAGCCGAATGAAAGAATCATAATTTTAGGGGATTTTAATAGTCGGGTGGGAGTGGAGCGTGATGGATATGAAAGTGTTTTGGGTAAGTTTGGTTTCGATAGAGTGACTGAGAATGGAAAAAGTTTGCTTGAAGTATGTTTGGAGTGGAATCTTGTGGTAACAAACACTCTGTTTAACCACAAAGATATCCACATGTATACTAGACAAGAAGGAGAACAGAGAAGTATGATAGATTTTGTGATTGTGGACGACAGATTGAGAAAGACAGTGATGGATACCCGGGCTTATCGTGGCACTGGTGTCGAAACAGACCGCTATATGGTTGTAAGCCGGTTAAGAGGTTTATTTAAACGGTGGCGACACTACGCCCATGAGTCTGGGACCGAGCTTGAACGGATAAAAGTAGAAAGCTTGCAAGAAAGGAATAAAAGAGAAGAATTTCGAAATAGCTTGAGAGAGAAGTATGAGAATATGGATGAAGAAGATGATATTGAAAAGTTATGGTTATGGGTGCAGTTAAAGGAAGGACTTGTGCAAGTAGCTGTGAAAGTATGTGGTGTCAGCAAAAGGAAAAAAGGACGCATGGTCAAAAGAATGAGTGTAGAGGCACAAATGGTTGTAGCGTGCAAGAAGAAAGCGTGGCTGGACTGGTTGGCAATCAAAGCCAATCACAGAATGAATAAGGCGACAGATGTGGATGTCTCAATAGCAAAAGAGGAATACAAGACGCGTAAAAGAGAAGTAAAGAAGGTGATAGCTAAAGAGAAAGAGAATGAAAGGGATGAATTTGATAGGAGGTTATCTGACAACTTCCAGGAAAATGTTAAACTTTTCTGGAAGTCTATAAGAACAGCCAGGGGCACTATCCAATCCTCGCAACTGGACAAAGTCAGAAACCACGATGGTAGCTCTCTGAGTGGGGAAGAAAGTGTTTTAAAGAGATGGAAGGAATATTTTGAAAGTCTGTTTGAGACAGAGGATGCGCAAGCGGAATCTCGTATAGAGGACAAGAATAAAAGTGGGAGTGAAGAGGAGAATGAAATAAGTGTGAAAGAGATTATGGATGCACTGAATGGCATGAAAGCTGGAAAGGCAGCAGGATATGACAGGATCTCGACAGAGATGCTGAAAGCAGGACAAGGCGTAGTATCAAGTCAGCTGTACCGCCTTTTTAACCTTTGTTGGAGAAGCGGTAGTGTACCAGGAGACTGGTGCAAAGCCGTCATTGTGCCGCTGTACAAAGGGAAAGGGTCACAGCGAGACTGCAAAAACTACCGCGGGATAAGTCTGCTCAGCATCGTCGGCAAGTTATATGCAAGGGTTCTGATTACTAGATTGACGAATGACACTGATGACAAATTGTGGGATGTGCAAGCTGGATTTAGGAAAGGAAGAGGATGCATGGATCAGGTCTTCTCTTTGCGCAGCATTGCCGAAAAGTTCCTGGCAAAAAGACAAAAGGTCTACTGCGCTTTTGTAGACTTAGAGAAGGCCTATGATAGAGTGGTGAGGAGCGAATTGTGGTCAGCGCTGTCCATGTATGTATAGTATAGTAAGCAGCAATCTGATACGAGCACTGCAATCACTTTATGAGGGTTCCAGTGCTTGTGTCCGCATAAACGGGACTTACACGGACTGGTTCGGTATCGAACGAGGCGTCAGGCAGGGCTGTGTAGCGTCACCAATGCTGTTTAACCTATACATGGATAACTGTCTGAAAGATCTGAAAGCGAGTGTGTGTGGTTTAAGAATGGATGAATTGACCATCAAGTGCCTCTTATATGCTGATGACCAGGTAATACTTGCGTCATCGGCGGAGGAGTTGCAGGTGATGGTTAATATTATGAATGAGTCTTTGAAAAGGAAGGAAATGAAAGTGAACGCAAGTAAGACGAAAGTAATGGTATTTGAACGAGACGAAAGCATGTCGAACTGTGCGATTGTTATTGAAGGAGAAAGAGTGGAGCAAGTGAAAGAGTTTGTGTATTTAGGGTCCAAGTTTACAAGGGATGGAAGATGTGACGACGACATTGAAAGAAGAGTTGTGGCAGGAAATCAAGTGAATGGGGCTCTGCATAACTTTATGAACAGTCAGAAGATTTCCCGGAGGGCTAGGCTGGCTGTTCATAGAGGAGTGCTGGTCCCTACACTTATGTATGGAAGTGAATGTTGGGTTTGGCAGAAGAAGCATGAAAGTAAAATAAATGCAGTGGAAATGAGAAGTTTGAGAAGTATGACTGGGGTGACATTGGTTGAGAAAGTGAGGAACAGAGAGATACGAGAACTTTGCGGTGTATCAGAAGATGTAGTGAGTAAGATAGAAAAAGGGATGCTTAGATGGTTCGGGCACGTAGAAAGGATGGATGAAAGAAGATTGACGAAACAGATACATAAGGCGGGCGTGAATGGACAGGCAGGTAAGGGTCGACCTAGGCGAACGTACTTCGACCAAATCGGAGATGTTTTGAACAAAGGTCAGGTCAAGAGCACCCAGAACCGGAGAGCGTGCATGAAGATAGTTATGAAAGTGGAAGAAGCGAAAGAAGTATGCCAGGACCGTAGCAAGTGGAATTCCATAGTCTCTGCCTACCCCAATGGGAAAGAGGCGTGACCATATGTATGTATGTATGTAATATGTATACTTATTTACAGTTAATCTATGTACGATATGAAAAGCCAATAATGCAATAACATCATAATATTATATGTAACTCTACATACTTGATCTGCTGTTGTCAGTCTCTACTAAGAACTTGTATGTACGTTTACAGAGAAAAAATTGTACTCAATAGGTTTTTGGCAGAAGGCTTCTGAGTAAATGGTTGTTTATCAGAATGTGCATCAGAACAGTGAGCGGTTTCCAAAAACTAATAATAAATAATATCTATACCAACCCGATCACACTGATAAAAAGTTACAGTCTTTCTAAAGTTACTTAACCAAAAATCGATTCATATTCAATCAATTTTTGGTTAAGTAACTTTAGAAAGATGTATTTTTATTTAAAAGGTGGGCTATTTCCGTAATGACGAAGGGTTGACAGTGAAAGGCCAGTGGATAATTGTATCACACAACCCAACGGCCTTGAACTTTTGATTGACATGGTGTAAATGACAGAGGTTGTATAAGAATAACTCAATTAGGACAGGACAGTACCAGTAAATGGCAAATTACGCATTTAATGCTTTCTAATATTAAGGACATTTTTAAGCCATCTTTTGTAACTTACGAGCCTTTATTTCTCTAGTCCTCTAGATTTGTCACGAACCACGTAACTACGGGTAATCATTGCAATAAGGTAATTTTACTGATTTTCCTTTTGAATACGGCGTAAAAAGCATTATGCCCACGTTATTTATAGGCTTCGATCAATAATTCCTGGTAAACATTATCTTCAATAAAAAACGATCCATCAATGTATAGGTTGATAACGCTAAAACCTTTTAGTGTTATATTTCATCTATTCTAGGTACCTACCTACATCATTATACCATGATATCAGAACAAAAAGATACGTTTTGTAAACTGGAGTCAATATGAAAAATAATTATAGCCACAATATATTTAAAACAATGGGGTAAGATGTTGAATTTCTATATAATTGCACTAATTTCGCTAAATAGAAGACATTATAAACGTCGACATATGTTTCACCTACTCACGAGGCATTCTCAAGACTGTCTCGAAGAGAACAGTAACAACAATATATTTAGATTAAAAAAAAACTTTATCTCTCTTTTCTCTTTCTAGTTATCAGTTGTACACACTTCCCTTTTCATTTCTTTATTTCACTATCCATCCAAAGGTTGTCTGGAAGAGATCGCTATTAGCGATAAAACCGCTATTTGTTTTTTTTTTTTTTTTTTTTTTATATTTGGTTCGCCAAATTGACGCCGCCCGCCTGGTGGTAAGTCGTGACGACGTCTAGCGATTGTGGGCCACTCTCACAGCACACATTACTATTGAGAGTGGCCCTCAACTTGACGACCTACTGATGTGCCTCTTCACGCTCCGCTTAAAGAACCCAGGATTATATGTGGGAGGAAACACGTGCACAGGCAGGGCGTTCCAGGCCACTATCGTTCGGCAGAGAAACGAACGTTTAAAACGTTCGGTTCTCGCGAACATGCTATCCACTGTGTGGGGGTGGCATCTCTGCCCGGCACGAGTCGTTCGGGATCGGAAGGAAGAGGGTGGGATCAGATTGAAGAGCTCTTCAGAACACTCGCCGTGGTAAATACGGTAGAATGCGGCCAAGGAAGCTATTGTTCGGCGCTGAACTAGCGGCTCAAGGCTTCCCGTTACCTCCGGACAATCTATAATACGGATAGCCCGTCGCTGCATAGCGTCGAGAGCGTCCAGCAGATACTTCGCGGAGCCGTCCCAGAGGTGAGAGCAGTATTCGACGCAGGGTCTAATCTGCGTCTTGTACAGCAGACACCTCTGGTCCGGTGTAAAGAATCTCTTTACCTTATTCAGTATTCCTAGTTTCCGCGAAGCTAGCCCTATACATCTTTCGATGTAGTTTTTATTATTGAGCTCTCGACGAACGTCTATGCCAAGGATATCAAGGTTGTCCTTCATTGGTAATAATGCATTCTGAAGAGAGGGTAGGGGAAGGAAAGGGGATTTCTTCGCAGTAAATGCACACGCCTGTGTTTTGCGGGCATTGAACTCGACCAGGTTCTCGGTACCCCATTGAGAGATACTGTCGAGGTTACGGTCGAGATCAGCCACGAGTCGTCGTCTCTCCTCCTCAATCTCAGATCGCCCCGCCGTCGGACGAACCGAGTAACTCCCGTGCAGTGTGCTGTCATCTGCATAGCAATGAATGTTCCCGAGGGATAGCATATCATTGATATGCAGAAGAAAGAGAGTTGGTGATAGTACGGACCCCTGCGGTACCCCGGCATTCACTTGCAAGAAGCGAGAAGCCTGGCCATAGCAGAGGACCCGCACTCGGCGCTCGTTTAAAAAGCTGGCAATCCAGCTGCACAGTTGAGGAGGTAGACCATATGCCGGAAGCTTGGAAAGGAGCGAAGCATGCCAGACCCTATCGAAGGCTTTGGCGATGTCCAGGCTAATAGCCAAGGACTCGCCGTGCCTTTCCATAGCCCCACCCCAGACATGCGTTACGAATGCCAGAAGATCACCCGTTGATCGCTTTGGCCTGAAGCCGTATTGCCGATCATTGATTAGCGAGTGATCCTCTAGGAATTGCATGAGCTGCTTATTTATAAGGAGCTCAAGCACCTTGCAAATGACTGAGGTGACAGCTATGGGTCGATAGTTGCCTGGATCGGACCGATCCCCTTTCTTGGGGATCGGTTGTACGTTCGCCTCCTTGCAGACCTCCGGCACGAGCCCTGAAGAGTATGACAGGCGGTACAGACGCGTTAATACTGGAGACAACTCAGCTGCACATTTTCGTAGCACCACCGCCGGAATGCCGTCAGGGCCACTGGCTTTCCGCGTGTCGAGTGATCGCAGCACTGCCCGTACATCACATTGCCTGATAACAATATCAGGCATTGTGTGGCCACAGTTGGCGATGGCGGGGGGCTGCAGGCCAGGGTGTCGACCCGGGAATTAGCCGCAAAGAGGTCTGCGAGCATATCCGCTTTCTCTTGGGCTTTGTGAGCCAGTGTTCCATCTGGGTAACGCAGCGGTGGCAGCGAGGGCTGACAAAAGTTAGATTGCACGGCTTTGGCCAGTTGCCAGAAACCACGGCTGCCCGTGGGATGGGAAGTGATCTCCTGACCAAGCCGCGCGACGCGCTGGGCATCCGCTCTCTTAAAGGCCCTCTTACTCGATTTTGTGGCCCGGTTGTACGCTGCTTTGAGGTGGCCCACGTTTGGGTCGCGCACAGCCCGGGCCCTGATCCAGGCGCGATATGCCGACTGTTTTTGTCGAACAGCTTTGGCACAATCTCGCCCGAACCAGGGACGGGCTCTGCGGATACTGGCGACATCAGTGAAAGGGATGTAATAATCGATCGCTAAACTGATCTCGCCAGCAATAGCAGAAGCACTATCCGAAGGAGCCTTTCCTACAAAGCAGCGCTGGCTCCAGGGGACGGACGCATAATAATCGCGTAGACCGTCCCAATCCGCTGACGAGTAGTGCCATAGTCGTCGTGACGTTTGTACAGGACGTGCAGGAGGTGACACCTTCATGCCAGCGTGAACAACACAGTGGTCGGAACTACCCAGTGGGGCTCCTACCGAAACACTGTACTGGGCTGGGCGACTCGTCAGCAGTAGATCTAGCAGAGCGGGCGCGTGATCTGACCTGGGTGATCCCGCATACCATTTGGGTCAGACCGTGGGAGAGAGCGAACGCATGGGCGGCTCTACCCGCATGATCAGTCTTGAGGGACCCCAGCCATTAAATGTGATGGCCATTGAAGTCCCCCAGAAATACTAGGTCAGCGTTCGGGAACCGCACCTGCGCTTCATCAGCCGTCTCGCTGAGGTACTGGAAGAGCTTTGTTGTCTCAGAATCCCCTGTGTGGGATCGGTAGACGCACACGTAGATCTGGCTCATAGAGCCATGGTCTATGAGAGCCATGGTGGTTGTATCTTGTCTTCATAGATTTTGGAGATAATTAGGTGCATTGAGTTTATTATGTATTAAATAAAATAAATCTAACTACTTTGCAATATTCCGCCACATGCAAATTACCCAACTCTCGTATTTATTCATGCACAAATCCGCCCTCCAATCCCACTTAGGCCGAAAGAATAGAGAAATAATTTTGAAAATAGAATAAATATGAGAGTTGTGTTATCGTGCAAAAATAATAAAAAACCTCGACACGTGTTTCGCCCCCAACCAGGGGCATCATCAGGAGATGTCGATGGCTCGGCGCATTCGGTCGCCGTGCGCCGAGCCATCGACATCTCCTGATGATGATAACTATGGACTTCCGAAAAGTAACGCCTGATAGTATTATTATGTATTAACTCAATGGGTAAATACGAGTGTGAGAACACAAAAGAAGCTTTGATATATGATTCCAGACTCCTCACTCACATAATTGACGTGATGCGAGACTTGAAATGCAAAAGAATATGTTATAATTAGCATACCTTTGGTATTTTTTAAACTCGTCAGCGGTACTCGTACTCGGTATTTGGGAACAAGTTTGCGTGTTGCTTTTTATTCTGCCTAACATCCTCGAAAAGTAACCGTCATCATTACCACGTGGTTAGTTTACTAACGAGCCCATTTTTCAAAGTCGTTGCTTAGTTTCGTGTATTCTAATGTGTACCATTGACTTTGTAGTTCGGGTTACTATTTTTAACCGGTAATTTTTCTACTTATCTTATGGTTCAGATAGGTCAGTAGCCTTTTGTTGACTGTTGTTCAAAACTGCCATAATGGGATATTAGATTGGAGACCTATCTGATAGCCGGGACGGACGTTTAATATGCCTTCGGAAGCACGAAGGTCGATGATGCTCAAATGAAATGTTACTTTTTGATCACCCATTCATAGAGTAACGTCGCTTAAATCACTCTATCGTATGTAAGTGAGTGATTACCACAAATACAGACTGTGGTACTAATTATATCATTCATTATGTAGTTTTTATCGATGGCAAATTTTATCGCATAGATTGAATCAATATCCAGTGAGCGACGTGCCAAGAAGTCAATGCTGCGGAGTGCGGGCCTCCAACCTTGACCGGGCCGCGGCCGAGTCATATAAATCTCGGTTCACAAAGCTTTGGCTATCTCTATTGCAACTATACTAGTTTGGTCAGCCAACACTTTATTGGGCACAATTTATATCATCAACACAACGATTCTAAATTAGGTACAATGCCATATAAAAGAGTTAGTATGTACCGTAGTGGTAGGTACCGTAAATTTTTTATACGGTTGCTTCTAATCGGTCCGAACGGATGGAGGTGGATATTCGTTGAATAATATGTAGACTTTTAAATTTCTCCTCCTCATAATATGTGTAATATTTAATTCAAGAAAATTCGACCTCAATTCCTGGTTGAGGTATCACGGACTGACTTGTATCGTATACCTTGGTCAGTTTCCTCACCTTTCTGTATGGTAAAGTAACCTTATCCTAAGCAATAAATTATCCGAGTAACATTTTCCTTGCGCAAGATTGTGTGTGTCTGTGTTCTTAACAAGGTGCCGAGTATTATATCTCAAAGCACATCAAGTTTCTCAAAAATGGCCACTGTGATCGTACGATATAAAAATGCCCGTTTACGGATAATAATAAAAAAATTAGAGTTAAATTGCTCATAGTTAGATCAATTATAAAAAATCAGTGCGAACCTCATCGGCCTTGGCAACAATTGATCATGATTGTTACCAGAGATTGATACAAGAATTACGTACCTTGAAAAGGTTTTATTACATCAAACTATAGAAGCATCCAGCGTAAAAAAGCATAAAACAGTAAAACAATGAAAAATGGAACATTAAAACAGTTTCAGTTAGGTTTGGTATCAGAGTCATAAATCTGTTCAAAATCATTTCATTCATTTGTCAATCATTCAGCGAAAGCTCACTGTTTGAATGCTGTGTTGTAAGTCGATCACGACGATATTAGATTATACAATACCCATCCATAGTTGCAACAAGATATCACAAGCGTTAGAATTTAAGGTTATAAACTATAGTGCTATTTATCAGTGATGGTAATGAGAATGACGAATGAAGAGGAAAACCATAACTATACCTTGACCAAATAGGAATAGAGTACGAGAGGGAGAGATAGTCAAGATTCAACGATGCAAAAAATCAGCTACTTCTATCCGTTAATGAGTCTTAAAGGATCATGTGGTTTGAGAATGTAGATCGGGCTTGTATCCAATGTGTTCAAAAAATGGGTGCGCATGCGTCACACTTTATAAATGGAATGGCGTACGCATGAGGAATTTTGATAACGGTTAAGTAAGCCATAGGCGAGTTCTTTTGGCAACTACATGCCACAACGGGTAGCTTTAAAATTGATATATATAGAGAAAATAGTATAGTAAGTTGCAAAAAGGACATATTATTATATTTTCGCGAAACTATAACGAGAACTATAACGAAACTATTCATCACGACAAGTTCGCTAAAAAAGATATTAGTCGTAAGAATAGAAAGAATGTAAATTCTAATTCAGATTCTATTGCCAATCGTGTAGATTTAGGTAATTTATCATAGGCGCAAATAGTCTCCCTGTACCAATGTGGTTTTACATACAGACAAGTGTAGTTTATCCGACCTACGCAATTCACTAAGCTGCACCTGCAACATCAGATAATTGCTATTGGTGTCTATGTCTGTCTGTAATTATTGGCTGTTAAACTGCTCATTACATTTCAATGTGCTATTAGAAAGATCTAAAGCATGACAGCAGATTGAAACCTATAAGGTGCGGTCGGAAACTAATGTTATTAACTCGTAATATCTGTATGTGTCAATTCCGTTATTTCAAAGCATGTGCAACTTACACGTTTTGGCTGATCAATACACCAGTCGGGACGGCGACTGGCTGTCGGCGGCCTGTCGTGTCACCCCTAAACACAGCTGATTCCACCTATCCCCTTAGGCAGTTCGTTCACCCTATGCCCCGGCTGTCGCCTGCACGCACCCCTCCTGAACTTTCGGTCTCAATAAAAACAACGCTGACAACGTTTATGCCCAAAATTACCGTTGGTAAACTTCCTAGTGTTGAATTTTGTGTTTAATCTTTTTACAATAGAATGCAATCACGATGGTTATGATATAAAATTTAGACTTCATTATACAAAGTATAGATTTAGTAACAAAATAAAATGTACTCACGTAAAGGTCTCGGGCCACCTTCTAATAATTCTAATTCTAATTTTAAATCAGAACCACGCGATGGTTATACTGTTCAACAACAAGAACAGTACACCAAATATTTAAAAAAACTAAAGAAAGAATTTGATGATCGCTGGTGCAAGAAAACAGGAGCTAATGTTGATTTAAACGAAATGGACAGAGTAACAACATTGGGGACAGGAGCGTTTGGCAGAGTTCTACTATTAAAACATTCGAAGAGTAGCAAGCTATATGCTATGAAAGTTTTAGAAAAAGAAAAGATAGTAAAAATGAAACAAGTCGAACATACACTATACGAAAAACGTATTCTCGAATGTTTAAGATTTCCGTTCACGGTCTGCATGGAGTTTTCCTTGAAGGACAACACGTATGTGTACTTTATCATGCCCTTCGTAGCAGGCGGTGAGATGTTTACCCATCTTCGAAGAATGGGTAAATTTGAGGAACCTTTAGCGAAGTTTTACGCGAGTCAAGTAATATTGGCCTTGGAGTATCTACATTTCTGTAATCTAGTTTATCGCGATCTGAAGCCTGAGAATATAATGATAGAAAAAACTGGATACTTAAAAATTTGTGACTTTGGATTTTGTAAAGTATTACAAGGGAGAACGTGGACCTTATGTGGAACGCCTGAGTATTTGGCTCCTGAGCTGATATTGAGCAAAGGTTATGGTTTTTCTGTAGACTGGTGGTCATTTGGTGTTTTACTTTTCGAAATGAATGCTGGCTATCCACCATTCTACGCAAACGATTCAATGAAGACATATGAGAAAATTGTAAGTGGTAAGTACAGATGTCCATCTAGTTTCAGCAGTGATCTTAGAGATTTAGTCAGAAATATACTACAAGTTGATGTGAGCCACCGTTTTGGTATTATGAGAAATGGTGTGATGGATTACAAGAATCATAAATGGTTTAAAGGCATAGAATGGGATTCAATACTAAACTGTCGAACCCAACCACCATTTGTACCAAAATACAAAGGCCCTGGTGATACAAGCAACTTCGATCGGTTTGAAGATGAGCCCATTGCACAAAACTCTAGATGTCGTTACGAATCTGAATTTACTGACTTTTAATTGTATGTTTGTTCAATAAAATAATGTAAGTAGCGCATAGAACTGAGAGTCAGATTTATTTATAAATTATGTTACGAAGATACCTTAATAAACGTGTGACCCTACCACTCACACACTCGAACTTCAGAACCACCTAACTATCAGCCCGATCAAAGGAATCCACGTCCTATATCCTCTTTCGAATTTAAGCATAAAGAGATTCTAAAAATACTTTTATATTCTGACCCTTTTCATCTTTCATCATCTTTTTTACATATGATTTAAATCTCTAATGTGTCACGTGAACTGCATCTGCACCTGCGCACGTCAGCGATACTAGGCTATCATAAAAACTAGAGGCACGTGACCATACTTACGACACACGTCCAAAATTAGTGAAGTTGGAGTGAATGAGTGAACATTATTATACCTACCTTAAATGTAAATTAGCACGTTATACAAATTTGAATTTGAACTTTTTGGATATAATTGGGATAAGGAATCTATTTTCAAGCAATGGCAAGTAAGAGATTTTCTATCACATTAAATTAATTTATTGGATAAATAGCAACTTGAGTAGCGTGTAGGCACTTCTGCCATAAGTTTATTAAAATTAATCTAATCTAAGCTTTCTAGGGATATATTAATGGCGTACTTCGTCTCTATAATTATTTTTGCACATGTTCAGGAATTGTTGAATAAACATATGTATGGAATATGTTGAAACACTTATTGACCTAGCTAACGTAGTGAGCGAAGCGTCGATATTTCGAGACCGGACAATTTTGCTTTGGTCTGTCTTTATGTGTGTGTGCATGTACCGGGCTTGCAGCCACATTTGTTATCCGATATTAATCATTTTTTTCATCGGAGTTTTTTTTATTGAGGGGAAATCTGTGAAAAATGTAAAAATATTTTTTAATATTCGCGAGTTCTAACCATCATAATTATGGGCTAGTAATTTTAACGATTTAATGCAGCAAAAAAATTAAAACCGCTAGTTTATTAAATACATATGTGTTTATTTATGGCATAATATGGCATACCATACATAAATAATAACGCAAGAATGTTGATAGACAAGTTAGTGGAAAATTTCAAAGAAAACTAAGTACATTAACGTGTTGTAACCTCATTTTTATGATGAACGGGACTTTGGCAGTGGGCGGAATACTAATTTCGAAGGGCCATTGATTTTCAAGTGTGGTATACAGGTGTATAATTTTCAATCTTTATTATCTAACGACAGCTTTGACAGTCGACAATTATTCACTTTTTATTTGAAGTTTATCATGTACCATCTTGATCACAATTCTCGGTGTTGGTATAAGACAGTCGGGGGACAGCTTGTCCAAGTGAGTACCCACATAAACAAATCTATAATAACAAACTAGATTACCAAAGGGATAGGGTTTATTTATTTTTTAGATTAACTCAACGATATCTAATTCCGATCATCACGAAGAATGTAAAATATCATTGAGGTCCATACGTATTACTGAATCTAACAATTCAATCAAATAGTAAAACAATTTTATCCGGCGACACCCATGGCATGTCAGAAGACAATGATGTTTTTCATTATAATTGCTAACTACAAGGGACCAATGCAGCGAACCGGAAAGTCAAGGAAGCGCAGTTCCGTCTCACGTAGAGGATGTGACGTCTAACATACCCAAGGCTTATGGACTTAAAGGGTTGCTATAAGGTGAGTCAGTTGACGTTCGTTATTTAAATAACACAATGGCAACTGGTAATTTATAGTTAAGAGCGACATATCCCCAGTACCACTAAGAACAAATTGCGGGGTTCGTGCCATGGATCCAGCATACGAAATAATATATTTCTGTTTTAATATGAAACGCCAAACGACTAATTTCATAGATATTATAGTATAGCGGCATTAATTTCAAAACAACGTTAAAATTAAATGGTACAATCGCTTCTCGAAATCGCGTTCCACGTCCTTGCTCAGATATGTTAAAAGTTTTCATCGCATAAAATTCTTCGATGAAGTCCTAGGTATGTCATTTGTCCAGATGCGGAGCACATCTATAACAGAAATAGACCTTGTGTGACGAAAACAGAAAATGTTACATTGAATATACTCAACGCAGATTGTAAACATTTGTTGAAATTGATTCAAACTGATTAGACTGCAGTAGATTAGATTAAACTTTGAAAATGTGAGTTCACTTCACTATCGACATGACAGCTTAAAGCAATGATCGACAAATAGTGTCGAGTGAAGCTAAAGCAAAGCGTATTTTACGAGACTAGCACAATTAACGGTCGTAAACTAAGGATTACACAAGCTATTTGTCGGGACTATAAAACACGATTACATAAGCTTTGGAAGTAGCTGTTAGAGAAATTGAGTTCATTTCCATAAACTGTAGCTGTAACCCGAACATTTAAAGTTACTACCTATCCAATCGACCTGTGTACAACGAAATGTCTAAGAAAATCAGTCAAAGGCGGCATTCGAGTTCTGAAAGATTTTCTCAGAGAATAACTGTAATAACATTTGTAACATTTCTTTAGAAATTCATAATCTGTGGGTTCACTGCAGAATATCCAAGATTAACATATAGTGTTGCAGACCAAAGAGTACAATGAACTTGGTACTGTCTCGTCCACTCAAGACCTACCACAGATGGTTCTAATTGCCGCATGTAATGATAAAGAGAGCTCGTAAGTTGAAGCACCAATCGATTGTACGTGAAGAGAGATTGTAATATTGAAACCGATAACGTCAACAAATGACAACTACCACAATAAAACGAATATTTTTCAAATCGAGATAACAGCACGTCATGGGTATTGAGATATTAAATAAAAATTTGAATTTCAAAAAGCTAGCTCAGGCCATGTATAGAGGTAACTTTGTACCCTCTAGATATCTAAAATAGCTGACGCCTTCAATATGGGTCAGTTGCGATAGGGGCTATTACATCATTCGATGCGGCGAAACGTAAAGGGCGAGATGAGAGGGATACTTACCCCTCTAAGTAGACCGTGTTCTATTTGCTTGCGCTATATTGATCTATTCGGTATAAGAAATGTTGGAATCTTTGCTTGAGTAATCAATTCATTTCTACATAAAACAGGTAACTACAGTCTAAATACAGTTGATACAGGTCATTTGTCAATTAGTGTGGATGACGCGTATAAACGGTCTGGTGACACTGATTTCGGTGATAGGCCTAGATTTCTAGTATATGGCACAAGGAACTTATTCGGCCTAATAACAAGCGTAGGCGAAGTCCATAGAGTAACCGCCAACATCATAAGCTTCTAGCTAGAGTCTAACCCTAGACTTCTAGAGGTCTCGCTCCTTCGTGGCTCCATTGCATAAGATACAGCCTGGGCTTGAAAGGAAGGGTTCAGCGTTTCCCAAAGTGGGCGATAACGTCCCCTTGTGGGCGCTGCAGGCCTAAAGGGGGGCGGTAAGATCCAGAAAAACTTTGAAGTAAGTATTGTCAAAAGTCGCCACTTTAGACAATCCAAAGTTTGGTTACTTCTTGATAATAAAATACACAAATCTCAAAAAATTGCAATTTCCTGTGTCTAGTATTCTTCAAGAGATTTTTTTTCAAAAATGTCTTGTATTCACCAAAATTAATAAAAATCGTCGGTGTCGCTAGTGGACGCCAGCGCTTACCAGGGCGCACTCTTAATTTGAAGTTATAGTGGTTTTTAAGTAGGTAAAAAAATGGGGGCGCTAAAAAATAATTTATTATCAAAGTGGGCAGTAGACAAAATAAGTTTGGGAACCCCTTTAATCGAACGAAAGGAAATCTTTAAAAGATATCGATCTAATGTTTAATTAAGAGCTTTAAGTAAGCTCCGTTTACAGTAATAGATAAGGTTTTTATCACATTAGTTCCAGTACAATAACGCTAATTGGCATAATTTCTTACTATAAATTTTAATGTTATTTGCGTAATTTTTCATAGTTGCGGTGTAAACATTGAGTAACAATTTTACGGTACCTACCTATGATGAAATGGATATGATGAAGGTCAGAAGAAACAAAATTGGTAGATTCAGTCATCATTTATGGAACTATGAGGCTTTTCTATGTGATATTGTTAATGTAATGTATATGAGTCCATTTTACTTGAAATAAATGAATTTGAAAAACATTATCATAGACTAGCTTGGTAACTTTGGTGAATAAACTCATCCAGATCGAATCCACGGAGTAGTGCTATAGATAGACATTTATATTGTTAGCATATTAAGTGAAATCTAGTATATTTTAGGTTTAAGTAGATGTAGATCATTGACCGTCCTTGTTACAAGCCCAGTCACTACAAAAAGTAGTCTAAATGGATATTTCATTAACAAGCTCTATTATACATTTTCCTACTGGAAAGGCAATTACTAGTTAATGGAACCAACACAGACGGTCAATGACACCTAATCCACCACCCACAGCTTAAATTGAATGGCCAAAAAATTGTATCACATCATTTTTATTATGTTTTTCTTACTCGTCACATATTTTTATATTATATTTTTTTATATTGTTTTGTTATCCACGGATATTGTCATTTTTAAACGACTTAATAAAAGTAAAAGATTTCTTAATTCGACCGTATTTTTATAGCATTTTGGTGCAGATATTGCGTTGTTTGATTCTACTACACCCTAATATTTCTAAAATCACATAAGTCCACAAAAACGCAAGTGCAGATAGAATTTGCTGGTGATAAAATAGTATAAGAAGAACCTGCCAATATCAAATACGAAAATTATACTCGTGGCTTGACGTATGTTTACGACTCGAGATGCACATGCATTCGACTTCAGAAATAAACTATCTAATATCACAGACATGACGTCGAGATGGCTCCACATAATGTTCCTTGTGTTCTTGCGAATCGACTTAAAGCTCCAACGCATTTGATCTTGATCAATTGCGCCGGCTCACAATCTGTAGAGGAGTTAATCTAATTTTCTTAATTGACTCGATGCACTTCCCACGAGCCTTTTGCACGCAAACTCGTTACAGATGTTTAGTTTCATAACCATAAAATATAATTACTTTTTAGCTATGATTCTGTGTTATTGTACATTTTGACAATCACTTTTGTAAATCTTTCATTGATTGCGTATTGTTTTGCATGGCTTTTGATTACAAAACAGACTTCCTTGTAGATAATTCCAAAAATACACGCAATCATTTGTTTCCCCGTAATATTTATTACGTACGGTTTCGTGGCAAATGAGGTTAAACCTAATTATTGCTCACTACCTCGATTTACCGGTCATATATGGGAACATTGGGTGAAGCGATGTAGTCTTGATCCTTCACAGTGGTAGGCATTGGTCGCCGACCGATCACGGTGGAGGACTGCTATACACACCAAGGTGTCGGAGTTTGAAAGGAGGCAGTGAGAGAGAGAGAGGAGTTTGAGAGCTCATTAACGAAGCTCTCAAGCCAGTCGCTTTTTCCGAATACGGTCGTAAAGTATTATTATTTATGATCAGAGAAACTGGGTTGTGGAGGTCAGATGGCAGTCGCTCCTCGGAAAATATCAAATTTCAGCTGCATCGCGGTTAGACTGGAAAGCGGACCCCAAGTGGATTGGGAAGAGGCTGGATGGATGATGATTATTAGGGGAAAACTAAACACATAAATATAATAATGATCTATATAAATTAACAATATAAAACTCTCGAAATACGTAAACCAACAATCATTAATTTTTAAACAGCAGAATGAATGCAAAATGCCTTTACCTACAACCCTTTTTCAACTGAATATGTAATGACGTGTGTCCCACCTTATACGAAGCACATCTATGTAAATATTACATGGCAGACAATCCCAGTATGGAGGAAGCTCGGCTCCACCTGAATACCAATTTACTTCAAGAATAAATAACCCAACCAATATAAAATGAATACTCAAAGCCTTCTAAGCCTGGAACACTGGTTTTATTAATCTTGGTCGTGCAATATTTATTAGTATTCCTAACGTAGGTACTACAGAGAATCGAATAGGAATGAAGTATTGTAAATATAAAGACACCAAACTATGGCGTCTGGGGTATAAATATTCTGCATTACCTTGGTGTTAATTTTATTTCATTTTGATGACCATCAAAGGCGTTGAAGCGGTCTATTGGAAACATAAAAGGGTCAGGTGAGATAAGCCTTTTATTAACGTAGGTTTCCAAAGGTAGTTCGTGGATTTAATCCGCTGTACAAACCAGGGCTTAAAGAGACTGTAAGCAACAAAAACCGACATTTGGCATGTAAAATGTTTTGTAATTGAAACTATCCAACACATAGATTTACATAAAACTTGAAAATATGTGAGGATAAGGAGTACCTTATACATCAACACAACTAAATATAACAAACTGAGAGGAGAGATATGTCCGTCGTTTTTGTGTAAAGCAAAGGATGTATACCGTCTCAACGGAAAAGGAGACTATACCGGTAACTGATAATGCTGTGGTTTGTTTATTTTTTTTTCCTCACCCACTTTAACGCCCACTAGACTCGTAACTGTGTTATATGTGTCAACATTTGAATGTGTATTATTTATTTTTCATCTATGCAACTGTTACCTAACAGTTTAAGCCTTATTAGTAAAAGTATAAAGTTCAATACCCATTTAAATGCGCATTGCAGGCAATGTATAAGAATTGGCTGGAGCTGTTATCGTTACAGTGCCCCCTCTGGTTAACGGAGTGACGCTCGAGTGAACACGGTGCACCTGTACCCCTATAAATCCATAATATATGAACTGTGTGCCAAACTTCGACTATAAAACTTTGCAGGCATATGGCTACCATAATATGCAACAAAATGACAACAAACATGTTTGTTGAACGGTTGAAAATGATACATGATGATTCATGTATCACGTCAGTTCTACTTTTAGATCAGAATTTAATAAAGGGACCCCGATCCTGTTATTCGTCTATCTAATTTAATAAGATAAGATAAGATAAAGGTAGACAAAACAGAGTTATCTGCTGCAACAAAGTTAAAGAGGGGGTGTTGCTCTTTGTTGCATCCAGCTGGATATTTATCGTATTTGCCATAGCATTACACCCTAGGTACTTCAATGTTGGCAGCAGAGGCAGCATGGTGACCTCACGTATGGCGCGTCACAGATCATTACCGGGCACGGATGCTTTGGTAAGTATCTGCTTGGCATCCATCCTGAGTCCACACCCCAGTGTCAACAATGCGAGGCTTCCGGCGAAGACACCGCACTCTGTCGGAACTTATTCCGTAAATAACAGTCAGTACGAGAGATATGAGTCTGCGTAAGAATGGCATCATTTCATGAGAAGTCGATGTACGAATAAAATATTCTTTATTTTTTCTTATTCTTTCTTTCTTTCAGATGTGGCATCTGTAATAGGTAGTATACATAGCACTATTTTATCTGAGCTAATACGTTCAATACTCTAGTCTTGTGGCTATTTATTAAATTACTAACTTAACCTGGTTTAGACTAGTTTGGAGCCAGCACACCATTATTATAATTATAAATGAGGCCCTCCAACGTTGGGTAATTAGCTTAAGTTTTGCTTGAATAAACCAAAACAACTAGAGGAAACCGGTCACATTGTAACATTGCGGTTTGGTTACTTTATAAATAGAATTTATAATGAAAATTAAATCATTAATAATGCAACTAATAGCACATACGCATAGTAGATGCGTCTATCTAGATTTCTTAGGATTTCTCTCGACATGACATAACATTCAAGCCTATATCCCCGAAGGAGAAGGCAGAGATGCATTACACAGCTACACTTTGCCAGTAATTTTGTTGGTCCCAACTCCCACGAAATAGGGGGCAAGCCTATTGCCGTTACGGAGCTAAATTAAAACAAACACCTGTAATTACAAACCTAAATTCCAACAGCAAGGACAGATGTGTCACCACTAAATAGAATCTTAGCAGTCCGAGCGATTTCTCTTCTTGCTATAATTTCGTTGCCAGTCAAGTTTTGATATTGGTGCCGCGGAATGCAGTATAGTAATAGTCCGAGACACCCAGGACTTTAATTGGCTGTGCCATAGCGACTGGCACGTAAGATTTTGTTGCCTTTTATCAATATTTCATCGCAAGGCAACGGGTTTCTTTTTTTTTTCAAAATTACGATATAGCTGCTACTTTTTATTAAATTTATTCGGCCATTTTGAACATAACCCATTATAAATGTGCCCGGTGACGGCAATAGGTTTGCCCCCTATTACGTGGGACTAAAAATAATGGCAAATTGCACCTCTGCCTACCCCTTCGGGATATAGGTGTGATATGTGTGATATGTGTGTGTGTGTGTGTGGAAATGCAGTAGGACGTGATTGCATGGTTCTCTTTCAAGTTTTCTTGTACATTAATCTTGATGACACAATGTCTGCAATATTTTCTCTTGGCAAATCAATTCTATATGGTTTATAATAGCTATCCAATACGTAACTGTCACCGCAATGAGTTTCTTGATATAACAATGCGAACGCTACAAACGGCCAGTAAAAACCTTATTCGGCTCCAGAGTCCAACTGTCTTCCTTTCAAAGATTCTGAATACACTGTTGTTACCTTTTAAAGCAGTGTTTATACGAGTAGTAAGCAGACCTTGTGAACATTTCAACGTTCATTCATCGCTTTCTGCATGAACTGTCTAGTCTTATTTCTTTAGATGGAAGTTCTGTCAAGGTCTTATGGACTCGATGCAAAATCTCACCTGCAAGTGGTGAGCCTGCCGATCGATAGACGAGGCTTCGAAAAACAAAAATATCCCTGGCTATATAGCGATCGGTAGCTCAGTACTATTTCGCGGGACCAATAAATTATTGGTGAAATACTTACTGTATTATAATACTAGTCGTATCGTTGTCCCCTGCTAGAAAACAGGTATGATTTTTTTATGTATAAAATAGTGAGTTAAGTGTATGTATAGTATAGTATAACGAAAATACTTTGAAATGCTAGAATGTACCTAAATATATAGTAAATTCTTCAAAACAAGTATTCAACTTGACCTTTAAATTCTATACGTCATGTTACATCAAATTAGAACGATATAAATTAGCAAAGAAACGTTAGATGTATGCGAAGTGTAATTTACAAAACTGTTTTAATTAGAAAAAGAAACACAGTAGCATTACGCTACTGCGTATAAAAAATGTAAACAACGTGCAATACGTATTCAAGATAAATGAGTGAAAATCGTAAGTTATTTAGATCGATTACGATTGTTACACTATAGCAGTCCGATACATGTGGAAGAAAAAAAATGGCAATTCCTATAAAGATAATAAAAGGTTTTCTTTTCTTATCTCAATGAGGGTGTATCGAAAAAAAAAACCAGCCAAGTGCGAGTCGGACTCGCGTACGAAGGGTTCCGTACCAGTATCTTTCAAAATGGCAAAAAATACAATTGTTGTATGGGAGCCCTCCTAAACATTGGTTTTCCCGAAGAGGCCACGCAGGTGGCCAAAGTCCACCGGGCGCCACTGGAAATACCTTCTGGTGTGTACCAGAGACGCCCGCAGCAACGGACATGGGAGCGGACGCGGTCTCGCGGATTAAAAATTAAAACAAAAAGTTATTTATTGTGTTTTAGCATTATTTGTTGTTATAGTGGCAACATAAATAAAAATTTAAACTGTCTATCACGGGACGGACGGACGGAAAACGAAGTCTCAGTAATAGGGTTCCCGTTTTACCCTTTGGTATACGGAACCTAAAAACCAACAAAATAATTTCTAAAGTTACCGTATAATAATTGGGAATACAGGCGGGAATGTATTTGTATGTGTATTGCTTAATGATGATTTAAGTGCCTACAAACTGTATTCTACATTTTTCTCGAGCTTGAGGTCATTCGATGAGCGCATGCCAGCTATAAATGTTGTTACTACAAAATAGGGAAATAAGTAAGGTTAACCTTGGTTAACACCTGCCACTGTATTGCATGATCAAGGTTCACTTGATAAATTACTAGAAAATGCGTAATGCGCACTCATTACTATTGCTCTTTACATATAAATGTTACGACTCTTAAGTTAGTTTTATGAGATGATTATATACTTCTTCCATAAGCTAAAACCATGTTAGAATAATGCTGAAAGAAGAAGAATTAACTTCTGCCGTGAATTGATGCTCAAAGTCGTGAAAGTTTAGCTCTCAGACATATTTCGGTCACATTCCGTATTGCAAAATTGCAACGTAGTACAAACCATCACTTGCTGGAACTCGTAGCAAAAGCATAAAATTTCCAGACTGGTCTATGGAAGGCGGACTAGTTTCTAGTTTTATTGCTGTAATTTATGATTATACGGTGACAATAATATCAGAGTTTCACCAACGATGGTCGCGAAGTATGAATATGGTTTAACTGTAAGTTTACTAGCATCAGATATTGTGTTTAAAAAAGTAAATTCTATATTTCTATATCAAAAAGCTTCCAAGCTTTTTTAAAAGTGCTGGCAAAAATTGGTAGTGCTTTTTTAAGTTTAATTAAAAACCACGTCACGTAACATTGGTGACAGCAAAGAGCGTGTCTGTCACGACTAAATATCACGACGTGAAGTGCTACCTCCCTACTGTGCCAGGCACCTAAGGCATAATTACGTGGTGCTACTAGGAACCCGTAGGTATTATAGGTGGTATAAGTAAAAAGGCAGAAGCTGAGCGTTGCATTTGTGTGAGTGATCACGAAAAGTAGAGCAAAAAGGCTGTGTGTACAACACATGTCTGTGTAAAACAGGTCACGTTATACGTTCACGTACGTGCACTCACTTTTTACCTATACCTATGTTGAGTTGGATGAAATTAATTAAGAAGCTATTGGTGGGGTTTTTTCATACCTCGGTAACCTGTTGAATCTATTTCCACATATAGTATAGAACGTAGACGTAAATGATGCGTCAATGCATCATATACGTCTACGTTGAGTATGTTGACTGACCTGGCTCGAAGGTTGGATTATATTTCATACATCTCTGCCAAGCATTAAGAATATTGACAGCCAACTACTTTCTTCATTCTTTCAGGACCGATTTGAAAGGATATAGTCTGAATTTGTATATCCCATACAGTTCAGGCCAATCTGGCTATATTGACATACATGATGAAACCATTTTCACAATCAATCACAGAAACATATTTAGGGGGATTGGAAAACTCAAATATAAAATAGATAATCGGAGTTCGATTTTTGCTGAGCGCATGGCTGGTGGCTTTTTAGGTTACCTCTGGCGCTCCGCAAACATCGGGTTCCCAGATACTCACATACCGAACAACGTTTCTTGTCCTACACCTGGAGCTAGTTAGGAATAACTAGTTCTTGACATTGGCGAATCATCGATCAATATCGACGGAGCCACGTTTTTAAAAGAAGAAGAAGAAGGTATTAAATCTATTTAGCGTATTCATAATCAACCATGCTTTTAACACTCTCTCTTTTCATTCGATCAAGATTATCGAAACATTCTATCTTAGGTTAATAATAGCGCTGTCGACACTGTTTCGAATGAGATGTGCCTATGTTTCGTTTAGCAGTATTTTTAACCACTTCCGCATGAAGTGGGACGTGACTAAACCTAGTGAATCCTTGCTCGTCTCTGGAACTGACGCCAGGGTAGTATTTATTAGATAAAGTAGTAACAGACTAGAATAGTTAGAACTACTTTTATTATAGTTTGACCGCGACCGCTTTACCGCTATTTAGAAAAACGAGACAAGGAACAGAGTGGTACAGTGTTATCGGTCTACTATCTACTTTATTAAAGGAGATCAATCACGATGACATTTTGATGGAGCATGAAATATCAGCTTTATGGCGGGTAAAAGCTTAACAAAGATTACGCGCGAGTAGTATTTTCAGACTTGTCATCTTAATAGCTGTATTGTTCATAATGTATTCAACTACAGTACTCTTTTAAGGGATTGTTGCTGCATGATGCCTGTATTATATAAATGCTGTATCACGTCTCTATCGAAGTTGCATTGCGTTTGTCGCTACGCAGAATAGTAATTACGTGGGCGAAGGTTAGAAACCCGTCCGCGGTAGCGTGGCAACTGCATTGCGTGTCGACTGATGCGCCGCGCCGTTTTACTTTTACCCTAAAGATCGTTACATGCGATGCCAACGGATAAGTGGAAAATTAATTCGATTACCTACTTTCTTTACCTAACGATTGACATAACTAAAAACTAGAACTATGTTGAGAATCATAGTCACAACTAACCTTTGAGCATGTCAGTATCCAAGTAGTCTTCATAAATTTCCCAACGATACTTCAACACGAAGCCTGAAGAAGAATCAATACCGATACCAACTATCTGTTTTTCAAGAAAAGTATGTTTTAGCAAAGGAATGTCTGAAAGTCGACTTCTGAAAAAGTACTTTTGAATCGGAGCAAAGTTTGAGTGGCTTCAGTGTGCGCTTTGATCTTCAAACTCGACTCCATTCACCTCTCAGCTATTGGCTAGAGTTAACAACCAGCAACCTAAACTACTACTAGACGTTAGTTAATATTCCTTCACAGACGATATAATAATAATAATAATAAGCCTTTTATTTCCAAACAACTTAATATTAAAAATACAATCTATACGTACTTATATTTACCTTTTAACATCAAAATTAATTTATTACAATTATGTTACCTTCCATTTCATAATGATAAACTTTTTGAGATTTTATTTGTTTGTATTATTGGTGTAATATTTATTTATTTATTTGTTCATCATTATAAAACGACACAGACGATATAGGTACCAGTAAATAAAAATAACAGAAGTCATAAAATACAGTAATTGTAAAATGAATAGTTTTCGGTTAGTGTAAATAGGCCTTATACTACGTGAGACCAACAAAGTTATAGGCGAAAACTCGGTTTATAACCCCTACACCTTCGGCCAACAGGCGTGATTATATGATGATTATGTAAATAAATGAAAGAAATTAAACACTAACTAACTGTTTTACGGCAACGAACTTCTACTCATCTTCCTACGCGTTTAACAGTAGAACGTTTAATAGAGAAGTGAACAGGTAACATTTTCCAACGCCCACGAAATTTTTGTGAAACGCTTCGGGCCTTGGGAAAATTTTTAGTCTCATGACCCAGATTTTTTTTGTCAAACATAAAAAGAACTCTTTTTTATATTTTTTTAATTAAACATGATAGCTAGGTCGTAGTAACGACGAAAGCTTCGAACATACCGAAGTGGTATTTTATATCATGGGAATTTTTACTTTACTGCCATGATTATTTTCCCGATAATCAGCGGGCTTTTACGTGATTTCAAAATCTTGTCGGAAAATGTTAAAATGGCTGGGAGCGTCGCAACTAAAGTTGACCATTGACGGTCTCAATAGGATTTAGAGTTAGAAAATTTGTTGGTCTATATATGACGGGCGCCCCTGTACGCTCACGAAATACTCCAGGCTCCGTTCCTGAAGCTCTGCATAATCTGCTGGCCTGCTGGAGTTTCTGGCGGAGCTAGGATGGCTCGAGTAGAAGAGTCAAACAAATCCACCCACACGCAATACCGTTTTGGACGTGGAATTGCGGAAAAAAATCCGTGCCTCAAGTACAAGTACGCCCTCGGAATTGTATCCCCAAGCTACCGGTAAAAACTATATAGGCATATGAATGCCAAGTTATTCAGCTTCTCTAAACATTACCCTTAAACTCTGAGTAGGTCTAGTAAAGTTAAACTATAAAACTATTAAAATACAAAAAGTTGTAATGCCGTCAGTCATACTCATAACAGAAAAAAAAGCAACAAAGCGTGGCATACAATACGGCGACGATATTCTATAAAAAAAACTTTTTTAAAGTCACTGTGCAGTGGCGGCGCCACAGCTATCATAAAAGAAACCAGTTATAGGGGCACACACAACACACTACATTTTTGTAAGAGATATTAGAAATATCTTTAGACTCTAATAAAATGGGTGTTGTTAGTAAAATCTTTTCTCTACATAATATATTAAGAGAGGTGTCATTTAAGTTTAGGTTTCCTAGGATCACGGTGCCGTAATATAGCGGCCGTAATACAGCGGTGAATGGCGTCATTAGAATATCTGTTTTCTATAGTAACAACAGTGTCAATTACCACACTCTGGGTAACATTTTGTTAACATAGAGCCATTTCACACAGACATTGTTTTAGAGTCGTCAATTCACGACTGTTATGGCCACTATCCTAGGAATCGAAACTGTAGTATTTATTATGAAACTGCAAAGTTTGAGTTGTTTTGGACAATCTTAATGAAATTTGGTACAGAGAGAGACTGAGACCCAAGGTCCAAATCTATCCCCATAATCCCTAATTTATCCTGTTGCTAATCTGGTAATTATTTTTATTCGAAATAGATATCATGGAGATCAGCTCCTAGAGCATGGCTGTGTCAGTTAAATGTTACACCATGTGGTAGTGTTTTGCTTACCTGCAGGGCATTATAGTAATGTGATATTGTTATATTTTATTGTTCCAACAGAACTAGCACAGCCTCAGATTTCAAATATTATATTGTTACATTGGCCGTGTGACTGGAAATACACTTCATGTTAGTTTTCTTCAGCACATAGTCGAAGGAGTGTAAAATGTAGGTAAGTAATAAGTTAGATGTAGGTAAGTAATAAGTTAGAATGGTCCTATTTTTTTCTGAAAACTGTAAAAAAAACCCCGTTGGACAAGTTTTATTTTATTTAAATTATTTATTACTTAAACGTGTTGTATTATAGTTAATCTGAGCATAAAGGTACAATAACAAAATTTATTGTATGAGTTACTAGTATTCCGTTATAGCTTCCATTTAAAACATTAGTGTTCAGTCGTCCAACTGCAAGACCGACGCCTTAGCAATCAGGATAAGACTGGCTCTGTTATCTAACATGATACAAGCGTAAAAAAAACATAAAGAACATAAAAATACCCGAAAATAAATGTATTTTACATAGGTACCTTTAATAAGTTTGTAATCAATGTTTTAATTAATTAATAGTGAGAGTATTGAAGTTTTGTATGGTTAAATAAACAAACATTTTCCCTTTCGACTCCCAAGAAACTCGATACCAATGTCAACAAAGTTTGCTACTATAGTATCTTCAGTGCTTACAACATTCAATCGATTTGATGACAAATAAAGTAAGACGCTAAAAATGCCGGTCCAAGTATTATAATATTTACGTGGTTAAAAGAGTCTGCTATACTCGTAGGACAGTTAATACAAGCCCGAAATAAAATATTAAACGTAAAACGCATAGAAATGCACCACGATTTATTTATAAAACTCGACTTACCAGCAACAACTGTATCACTCAGGTCATACTTCACTGGTTTAGGAAACTCCCTTAACTTTCGTCCACATAATTTTAATTCACCACTTAAGTAAGCATCTTCCAAAATCCTTTCTAAAGATTTTGTTAACTGACTATGAATATTACTGTGCCCATTCATATTTACACTCACGCACGGCCGTAACACGGCCATATTCTTTTTTAAACTGACTGACTGACTGAACTCAATTGACGTGAAGGGAAGGCAAGGTTAGGCAACTGTTTATTGTCTATTGGTAGTTGGTACAGTTGTGCCAACATAAGAAAGTCATTCAAAGCTAACTTCATGTTATACAAATTTAAAAAGGAATAGTAATCATATTAAAAAAATGTAATCAATATATATATAAAGCCCGACCAGTAAAATAAAATACCTCACCATATTGCGGAAAACTATTGGAACTAATTTCTTCATATGACAACAATCTATAAGATGTCATTATGGTCATACAACAGTATACAACAATACGATGCCACGATGCAACAAAAAATCCTTCGAGTTTTACCGTGCACCCGGGTCGTCAATATTATTATTTAAATATTTTGAGCACAAAATGATAATGGGAGGTAGATGAAGAACAATTGGCCCATATCGGTGACGAGTACATACTTTAGTACAAATCTCTAATCTGTGGTGACGAGTGTGTCATCATTTCAATAAAATGTGCCTATTTGAAAATCTGTCCCCAGTCATAGGACAGAACTATCATTAGCCGATTCCTGAATCTACCAATAAGATTTTTCCGACTTAGCGGACATTCACACATTTTGAGGTACCTTACAGTAAGCACTATGGATTTAATAGTGACCACTTTTGCGTTATTCGTCACATTGCGTAAGTAGTCAAGGTTCAATATAATGATTTAGATGTAACGTATTTGGAAAGTTCAAATCGTTCGTTTCCTTGGCTTTGGATACCTTACCTGCAGCAGTGCGAGCACGGTTTGACGACATATTGTCGGTTTACCTGTTTGCACCAATGAAAACGCAGAAAATGACAAAAATGTGTTAAGTAGCGATTTTTTTCTGCAATATCATTAGTGCAAACAGGTGGACCGACAATAATATGTATGTAGACACGCCGTGCTCGCACTGCAGGCGGGCTTCTCGTGTATGGGGTCCTTTGGAGTCTCTTCTGCTACACATTCCATCACTACATTCTGTCCAGGGATTGTCGGGACCTAGTCCGTCTCATATTTAGCACAAAGGCCTCGTAGCAAGGAAATATTATAAAAAAAATACTGGCCCATCATCTACAGCAGTCTACACACATGACATTGACATTTAGATAACCCTAGTTTTAGTAATTTAGGCTAACCTTACACTAAAATAATATTCTAGTTTGCTAAAAAAATAAAATATGACAATATCTACATTATTAAGAGTTGGTACTTTGGCACGGAGACTGAATAAATATAATGCTTCTCAAATAGAGGTAAATTAATTTTTACGGTTGCAACAACAGTGCTATATTTACGTAATTTGTTTATTTTCCGATGAGCCCTGTAAAATTTACATAACTTTGATGCTTTTTACAGCAATTTTCATCATATATTAAATATGCTGAACATAAACCTTTGGAAAAGATTAGAAATATTGGAATTTCTGCCCATATAGATTCTGGTAAGACCACACTAACTGAACGAATATTGTACTACACCGGCAGAATAGATGCTATGCACGAAGTAAGTTCAACAATTTCTTATTTGGTTTGTCGTGTTAAAATTACCTAATTTTAATTATAACCATTCTCACGCATTCTCTGATGAAAGATCAAAAGCCTCCAAAAGGCTACAACATGAGCAAGACTTGTCGACACATTGTCGGTCCACCTGTTTGCACCAATGATATCGCAGAAAATGTCGCTACTTAACACATTTTTTGTCATTTTCTGCAATATCATTAGTGCAAACAGGTGGACCAACCACACGTCGACAAGCGAAGCTCGCACTGCAGGTGGTGGTAGATAGAGTTGCTGTCATTGATAATATTTAGGATTTGAATAGACGGATAGAGGTTCCTAGAGGAACAGTGGCAATAACCAAGGAATTATTCCACAAATCAAACTAATTTTGTAGTGTTCAGAGACAGTTTATACCCAAAAAATTCTGTGAACACTAATAAGTGTGGATATATAAACTATATTTTTAATTTCTACTAGCAAACGCTCAGGACTTCTGCCATGTGGTGATGTGATTTTTCCAAGATTTTTCATTGTTACTCTGTTCCTATTCACCATAGTGTAATGCTATAAAGCCATGTTACTTGCTAGCAGTGTAACTTTATATAGGTAAAAGATTTTTTAAAATCACTCCACAGGTTGCAATGCAAGCAATCAAATCCTTCAGTAAATAAAAATAAATCGCCGTTCATTTGTCTCCCTCCATAATGGCTGGACTGATTTGGCGAACATTGATCTTAAATATTTGTACAACTTCAGGGAAGGTTAATTTGAGGTGGTACGAAGTTTGGCATAACACCTAGTATAAGTATAGAAAGAAAGCTAACATAATTTGTTTATTATCAGGTCAAAGGAAAAGACAATGTCGGTGCAATTATGGATTCAATGGAACTAGAACGGCAAAGAGGCATCACTATACAGTCAGCGGCAACATACACAATATGGAAAGAACATAACATAAATATCATAGATACTCCTGGTCATGTAGATTTTACAGTTGAAGTGGAACGTGCCTTACGTGTTCTTGATGGAGCTGTTCTGGTGCTATGTGCTGTTGGAGGAGTACAAAGTCAGACTTTAACTGTGAATCGACAGATGAAGAGATATAATGTGCCTTGTTTGGCTTTCATTAATAAACTTGATAGGCTTGCTGCAAATCCTTATAGGTGAGATATATCTTTTTTAATAATTGAAATATCCCTTGTAATGGGATAGCTGACCACTGATTACATAATAAAACTAATACCTGGTCGCCTATATTTAGCCTATTTTTATATTTTGCATCTAATTTTGATTGGTAACTGTAACTATTTTATAACAGTACTAAGTGCCTAATCCCAAATAGATTAATATAAAAGGTCAACAAAAGGGTGCGGGGTCGCGCTCTTTTGTATTGGTGGTTTTCGGTGTCAATGACCTTTTATATCAATCAATTTGGGATTAGATATAGCTTGTGTTGGTAAAATAGTTTTCTCATACTAAATTTCCATAGGAAGACATTATGTTTTGTTCTTTTCTGACATAAAAGCTATTATTAAGGGCACCCTAGTACTTACTGGGAAATTATATTTCCTAAGTAGCTTTATTTAGTATAAAGTATTTTTTTCCTCAGAAGCAAAATAGGTGGGCGACTTGGTAAAATAAAGCTACTTAGGAAAAATTAGCTTGATAATAATAAAATTATTTCCCATTACTCATTAAAATCCGTTTAGTAGTTTCAGCTGTAAGAGTTACAATAACATTGATATTAACATTGTTAAATACAAAATATCACAAAAAGAAATAGAGTAGCATATTGAGGCTCTGAATGGCTTGGTGGAGTCTTGCCACAGTAATGAACAAAAGGTTCTATTCACTACAGAAATTATTTAATCAATCAACTACCGGGGAGGAATCACTGCCCCATTCTAAGATGTCCATAACATCTCAAACTGAGTCAGCGATCCCAACGGTTGACTTTTCAGGTGTCAATCTAAATCTGTCGCATTTATAATATTTTAGTGTCAAATTCATTTTCAGAGTGATAAAACAATTGCGTTCCAAAATGAACCATAATGCAGCATTCATTCAAATACCACTAGGGTTAGAAAAAGAGTGTGAAGGTATTCTTGATGTCATTGAAGAGAAGGCCATATACTTTGATGGCAATTACGGTGAAACTATACGTTATGATGAAATCCCAAAAGATAGAAGGATTGAGGTTCAGGAGCGGAGACATGAGCTGATTGAACATCTCTCCAATGTTGATGAAGTATTGGGTGAGTGACTTTATTTATACTAATGTAAAGAGGTAAGATTTGATTGTTTGTTTGTGGCATTGAATAGGCTCCGAAAGTACTGTCTGGTATAAAAAATTCAGTATTTCACCGGCCGACTCTCATTCACTCATTTATATCTAAGCATACCCTGGGCTGAAGTACCGGGTGTCAGACGTCTAGGAACTCATAACGGCCAGGTACTGGGGACAGTTGCAATTTAAGTTAATTGGTGGGTCTGAGGCACCCTACCAGGCATACCGAAGGTTAATACTAGAGAAACATAATCTTTGCATCAACATCTCCGTGGACCAAGTAATTCTTACTGCGGGTACTACTACTAGTCTAGACTAGCAAGTTATCCAAAGTGCTTGATAACGGCAATAGCCCTATTACATGGGACCATTAAAGTGACTCATAATCTATAGCCATTAGACGCACACTGCTCGGTATAGGACTCCCCCAAAGTGGGGTATTTAGCCTACATACACCACGCTGACCAGATGAGATAGTATGGAGTTTTGTATCGAGTTTTCCTAAACATATACTTTGATAAACATACTTATATATTTTTATACACATACTAAATATATATAGAAAATATACCCAAACTCCGACACAAACGTTTGTGGATCACATAAATATTTCATTCGACCCGGGAATCGAAGCAGGGACCTGAGACAGCAGCCGTAACACGTTGTGTTTGCGACTACTGCGCCACCGAGACCAAAAAGCTGCGAAGTGACCAAAATTATCATGTATTTGTATTTGCTGTGTTCCAGGAGAACTATTTCTTGAGGAGAAAACACCCACTGTCGATGATATCAAGAAAGCAGTTCGACGCAACACCCTTAAACGGACCTTTACTCCTGTACTTGTTGGTACTGCTCTTAAAAATAAAGGTGTACAGCCTCTACTGGATGCTGTGTTACAATATCTACCTAACCCTGGTGAAGTAGAGAATACAGCGTTGTTAAATGAAGATAAAGATGGGGAAGGACAGACGATATTTCTTGACGCAGCTAGAAATGATCAAAAGCCATTCGTAGGACTTGCATTTAAGTTGGAGTTGAGCAAGTTTGGTCAACTGACGTACTTGAGGTGTTATCAGGGAATGTTGAAGAAGGGAGATAATATCTTTAATGCTAGGACTAGCAAGAGGGTAGGTGCCAAAATAATTTTTGTTTTATATTAGGTTATGGGCCATATTAGTTCTCTGCTCCCTTACCATAGCGGTCATTAGAGTTGGTCATTTACCAATTATATTGCAAGAAATTTCTAAAGATGTGTTAATTGTGTCACGTGATCGACATTTTCTGCAATATTATTGGTTATCGACAAACTCGATAATCGATTTATATATAAATGGTTGTTATGTTTATGCTAATAAATAAATAAAATAAAAAATAAATAAAACTCAATTTAGATGACATTTTCAAAAGGCTTGTAGATCTACTGTCATCTGTATCAAAAGTATTATTGACGGCGACAGGCTCGCTCTTTCATATTGCTTTTTAACCGACATTCAAAAAATGTAGAGGATCTCAATTCAACTGTTTTCTTTTAAAATGTTTGTTACCTATCTTTCTAATGGGAGAGAGAACCGATTTTGAAATAATTTTTTCATCACTTCTTTTTTTTTTTTTTTTTTTTTTATATTTGGTTCGCCAAATTGACGCCGCCCGCCTGGTGGTAAGTCGTGACGACGTCTAGCGATTGTGGGCCACTCTCACAGCACACATTACTATTGAGAGTGGCCCTCAACTTGACGACCTACTGATGTGCCTCTTCACGCTCCGCTTAAAGAACCCAGGATTATATGTGGGAGGAAACACGTGCACAGGCAGGGCGTTCCAGGCCACTATCGTTCGGCAGAGAAACGAACGTTTAAAACGTTCGGTTCTCGCGAACATGCTATCCACTGTGTGGGGGTGGCATCTCTGCCCGGCACGAGTCGTTCGGGATCGGAAGGAAGAGGGTGGGATCAGATTGAAGAGCTCTTCAGAACACTCGCCGTGGTAAATACGGTAGAATGCGGCCAAGGAAGCTATTGTTCGGCGCTGAGCTAGCGGCTCAAGGCTTCCCGTTACCTCCGGACAACCAATAATACGGATAGCCCGTCGCTGCATAGCGTCGAGAGCGTCCAGCAGATACTTCGCGGAGCCGTCCCAGAGGTGAGAGCAGTATTCGACGCAGGGTCTAATCTGCGTCTTGTACAGCAGACACCTCTGGTCCGGTGTAAAGAATCTCTTTACCTTATTCAGTATTCCTAGTTTCCGCGAAGCTAGCCCTATACATCTTTCGATGTAGTTTTTATTATTGAGCTCTCCACGAACGTCTATGCCAAGGATGTCAAGGTTGCCATTTCATCCAACCTGAGTCAATCCTGTGCTTCACTGTACGATCGATTTCCCCATCGTCCTGGATAAGAGAGCCGAGGTATCGAAAGCTGGAGCAGACTGCCAAGGATATCAAGGTTGTCCTTCATTGGTAATAATGCATTCTGAAGAGAGTGTTTTGCGGGCATTGAACTCGACCAGGTTCTCGGTACCCCATTGAGAGATAGATACTGTCGAGGTTACGGTCGAGATCAGCCACGAGTCGTCGTCTCTCCTCCTCAATCTCAGATCGCCCCGCCGTCGGACGAACCGAGTAACTCCCGTGCAGTGTGCTGTCATCTGCATAGCAATGAATGTTCCCGAGGGATAGCATATCATTGATATGCAGAAGAAAGAGAGTTGGTGATAGTACGGACCCCTGCGGTACCCCGGCATTCACTTGCAAGAAGCGAGAAGCCTGGCCATCGCAGAGGACCCGCACTCGGCGCTCGTTTAAAAAGCTGGCAATCCAGCTGCACAGTTGAGGAGGTAGACCATATGCCGGAAGCTTGGAAAGGAACGAAGCATGCCAGACCCTATCGAAGGCTTTGGCGATGTCCAGGCTAATAGCCAAGGACTCGCCGTGCCTTTCCATAGCCCCACCCCAGACATGCGTTACGAATGCCAGAAGATCACCCGTTGATCGCTTTGGCCTGAAGCCGTATTGTCGATCATTGATTAGCGAGTGATCCTCTAGGAATTGCATGAGCTGCTTATTTATAAGGAGCTCAAGCACCTTGCAAATGACTGAGGTGACAGCTATGGGTCGATAGTTGCCTGGATCGGACCGATCCCCTTTCTTGGGGATCGGTTGTACGTTCGCCTCCTTCCAGACCTCCGGCACGAGCCCTGAAGAGTATGACAGGCGGTACAGACGCGTTAATACTGGAGACAACTCAGCTGCACATTTTCGTAGCACCACCGCCGGAATGCCGTCAGGGCCACTGGCTTTCCGCGTGTCGAGTGACCGCAGCACTGCCCGTACATCACATTGCCTGATAACAATATCAGGCATTGTGTGGCCACAGTTGGCGATGGCGGGGGGCTGCAGGCCACGGTCGTCGACCCGGGAATTAGCCGCAAAGAGGTCTGCGAGCATATCCGCTTTCTCTTGGGCTTTGTGAGCCAGTGTTCCATCTGGGTAACGCAGCGGTGGCAGCGAGGGCTGACAAAAGTTAGATTGCACGGCTTTGGCCAGTTGCCAGAATCCACGGCTGCCCGTGGGATGGGAAGTGAGCTCCTGACCAAGCCGCGCGACGCGCTGGGCATCCGCTCTCTTAAAGGCCCTCTTACTCGACTTTGTGGCCCGGTTGTACGCTGCTTTGAGGTGGCCCACGTTTGGGTCGCGCACAGCCCGGGCCCTGATCCAGGCGCGATATGCCGACTGTTTTTGTCGAACAGCTTTGGCACAATCTCGCCCGAACCAGGGACGGGCTCTGCGGATACTGGCGACATCAGTGAAAGGGATGTAATAATCCATCCCTAAACTGATCTCGCCAGCAATAGCAGAAGCACTATCCGAAGGAGCCTTTCCTACAAAGCAGCGCTGGCTCCAGGGGACGGACGCAAAATAATCGCGTAGACCGTCCCAATCCGCTGACGAGTAGTGCCATAGTCGTCGTGACGTTTGCACAGGACGTGCAGGAGGTGACACCTTCATGCCAGCGTGAACAACACAGTGGTCGGAACTACCCAGTGGGGCTCCTACCGAAACACTGTACTGGGCTGGGCGACTCGTCAGCAGTAGATCCAGCAGAGCGGGCGCGTGATCTGACCTGTCTGGTATCCGGGTGATCCCGCATACCATCTGGGTCAGACCGTGGGAGAGAGCGAACGCATGGGCGGCTCTACCCGCATGATCAGTCTTGAGGGACCCCAGCCATTCAATGTGATGGCCATTGAAGTCCCCCAGAAACACTAGGTCAGCGTTCGGGAACCGCACCTGCGCTTCATCAGCCGTCTCGCTGAGGTATTGGAAGAGCTTTGTTGTCTCAGAATCCCCTGTGTGGGATCGGTAGACGCACACGTAGATCTGGCTCATAGAGCCATGGTCTACGTGCAGCCAAAGGACGGAATTGGAGGGGTTCTCTAGGCAGCGCAACCGGCGGCAGCAAACATCCGCCCTAACGAACACGCACACCCCGGCTTTGTCTCGAAATTGTTCCTCGATGACATAGCCGGGGTAACACAGGTAAGACGTGTCGTCAGGGCGGCGTATTTGTGTCTCCGTGAGGAACATCACAGCGGGCCGTGCCGTCTCAAGGTGGTGGTGGACGGTATCGAGGTTCGCATGGAGTCCACGGACGTTAGTGAACTCCACCTCGAAATGTGAAGTTGTGGGGTTTCCTAGGGCCGCTGTGTAACGTTTATTTCTTTTTTGTTGCACTGCCATTGTAGATTTTGAAGAAGAAGCGTGAAGACAGGGCGACATTTGGTGCAGCAGTAAGTGACAAAGCGCAGGGGCTAGCTTTGTCTAGAACCGTGTGGTTAGGTCGGAGCCGACCCGCCGGACGGAAGGGCTCCCAAACCCCCCTGATGCAAGCCCGCCGCTACCCCACACCGGTTACCACCCGGAGCGGCGATCCCACATCAGGATTATGCGCAACATGTGGGGCAGCCTCCTGGGGTGGTTGGCCCCAGGCGGGCCCCATGACTGTGTTGCGGGCGGCCGCGGCAACGCCGTTGCTAAGGGTCTCCCTGGCCGGCGAATCGACCCACACCACCCACACTAGACTCCGTTTCGCCCCCACTGGTCCCATGCCTGCTGCACCATACATCGCCCCGGGCCCGGCGGTGCAGCTGCTGAACCCCTAACGCAACCCAGCCTGGGCTGGGTTACTTGGGGGGCTTTAGCACAGCTGCACGGTGGTACCCCCCCGGACCAACACTGTTGTACCACCTGGTACCCACGTAGGGGCCGAAGCCACTCCATAGGTACCGTAAATTAACGAGCCTCGTCCGTTTATCAGCAGGTGCGCCACTAGCAGGTGAGGTCGCTGGGGCCCTATAGATGTTGGTAGAGCCCCTTTGCACCCAAAAATCAAATTTCTATTCAAAGAGTGGCGTTTTGTACCTACATAAGTGCGTCTAAAGTAGATCTTTCTTGTTCAGATACCTTTTAGCGCGCAATAATGAGATTCGAATTTGGAACACGAATATTTCATAGTAATCCAACCGAAAAAAAAAACAATATAACTTAACAAAATTTATGTCCATAGGTCAAAGTAGCTCGCCTAGTACGTATGCATTCAAACAACATGGAAGAAGTCAATGAAGTATTGGCTGGTGATATATTCGCGTTGTTCGGTGTAGATTGCGCGTCCGGCGACACATTTGTAAACGACGGTAAACTGCAGCTAGCGATGGAATCCATACACATACCTGATCCTGTTGTTTCTATGTCAATAAAACCAAAGAATAATAAGGATCGTGATAACTTCTCTAAGGCTGTTGCTCGGTATGTATTGCTTCACATCATTTCCATGACTGCTTCGGTGGCCTAGTCGTTAGTGTTACCGCTTTCGACGTCGGGGTCTCGGGTTCGATTCCCGGATCGAATCAAAGCAGCTTTTTACAGCAGCGCCACCGAATCCAATTTTAAATCTAAACCATCTTCGAATCGAATCTACTTGAATACAAAATATATATTTCACCAAAGTGCACCCATTTAGGAGAAATTCAATGACAAACAAATTTATAAACGGCTGTACCGATTTTGATGAAGTTTATAGTGTGTCTTTATAGGTGGATTTCAATGATGTTTTAGATCCACAATTGGACCCGGTATGAGGCGCTGATGTCGCAGTATGAAGTTCCCCGGGACAGTAGCGCCACCTATACCGGGTCCAATTGTACCTAAATCTTAACCATCTTCAAATCCACCTGAACACACACTATATATTTCATCAAAATCGGTCCCACCGCTTAGAGTTCAGTGACAAACTACTGTTTGGCTAATTTTCGTTTTAAAAAGTTTGTAAAATGTCGAAAAATGTGTTTATTTTAATTGAGACAGTACATAGTCAATAGTATAAAACAAAGTCGCTTTTCCTGTCTGTCTGTCCCTATGTATGCTTAGATCTTTAAAACTACGCAACGGATTTTGATGTGGTTTTTTTTTAATATATAGAGTGATTCAACAGGAAGGTTTATATGTATAATACATGTAAAATATACTAGAGTAATACCGATTATGTTAGAGGTTTCTAATGTAATGTCGTAAATAAACACATTCTTTTGCGCTTTCATTACAAACGCTGACGAAACCCTACGAGACAGATCAAAATAATTTACTACAGTATTGTACACCATAGAAAGGTCTATAAAAAAGTTTGTAATAGTATATGTCTATCTCTTAAGGATAACTCACAGTACCCATTTTTATCTTTTATGAATGACAAAAAAATAATGTGTCATTTAATTTAGACCAAAATTGCCATTCAAAGACTTAAGAGATATCTCGTGATGAAAAAAAAATAACAGCGCTGCGATGCGGCCGGGCGGTGGTGGCCAATGACGGCAGTGAACACAAAGCGATTTTAAACAATCTTCTTTATAATAAATCTGTAGAAGTGTACCTATAATAAATCTGTAGAAGTGAAAATTCTGTACATTTAAAATATCAAAAAAATAAATGGCAGGGGGGGTGTTACTAGACCGACTCCGAACCCAATAATGTGATAAAAAAAAATTTTGTTTGTCTGTCTGTCTGTTAGTTCAGGCATCACGCACAAACTACCGGTTCGATTACGATGAAACTTAGTATAATTATTCTTTAATATCCTGGGCACCACACGGGTACTTTTTATCCCGGAAAAGTATATAAAATAAAAAACAAACTTAATTTTGCGGTGCGATCCCTAGACCCGAATACTATACCAACCGCAAATAATAAGTTTGTCTTAGGTTTTTTTTTATATTGACGCCGCCCGACTGGTGGTAAGTCGTTACGACGTCTAGCGATTGTGGGCCACTCTCACAGCACACAATATTGTAGAGAGTGGCCCTCAACTTGACGACCTACTGATGTGCCTCTTCACGCTCCGCTTAAAGAACCCAGGGTTATATGTGGGAGGAAACACGTGCACAGGTAGGGCGTTCCAGGCCACTATCGTTCGGCAGAGAAGTGAACGTTTAAAACGTTCGGTTCTCGATAACATGCTATCCACTGTGTGGGAGTGGCATCTCTGCCCGGCACGCGTTGTTCAGGATCGGAAGGAAGAGGGTGGGATCAGATTGAAGAGCTCTTCAGAACAGGTTACGTCACCCGCAGTGGAGGTCACTAAGGGGCGCTGCACACGGCTAAGATACTATAATATTTTAACTTAAGATACAATATCGCTCGCCATACAATTCAATGGACTATCACACACGACGAACATAATAAATAATACTAGTTATCCGAGCGAACTTTGTATCGCCTCAAATATAAAAAATAAAAAAAAATAAAAAAAATATATTTTAATTTTTCATGCAAATGTATGTATTATTAATTATAATTGAAAAACGCGACGGATGGACAGACAGACAGACAGACAGACAAATTGTCGCATTAAACTTTAGCTTTTTCTTTTTTTTTTAATTCCGCGGCTCAAGGCCGCGACCGCTCTCTCTAACAACTTTCGTTGCCGGGCGTCTCTGGTTACAAGCAGAACATAATATTTCCAGTGGCACCCGGCGGATATCTACTAGCTATAAGTGTAAATAATACACTGTAACACACATATCACGCCTATATCCCCGCAGAGGTAGGCAGAGGTGCATTACACACCCACAATTTGCCAGTATTTTTAGTCCCACGTAATAGGGGGCAAACCTATTGCCGTCACCGGGCACTCTAGAAAGTGGGTTGTCCAAAATTAATTTAATAAAATATGCAGGTATATTATAGTTTTTAAAACTAAATTTGAAACCCTTGCGATGAAATGTTGATGAAAGGCTACAAAATCTTACGTGCGAGCCGCTATGGCACAGCCAGTTGAAGTCCGTCTTGGACGGCGACTTGAAGGGCTTCTTGGACTATATAGTATGTATAAGTAAATGATATTGCATATTCCATTTAAAATTAAAATTATTAATTACCATTCCAGATTCACCAAAGAGGATCCAACATTCCAGTTCAGATTCGACTCTGACAATCGGGAAACCTTAGTGTCTGGCATGGGAGAGTTACATCTAGAGATATACGCGCAGAGAATGGAGAGAGAATATAACTGTCCCGTAGAATTGGGCAAACCTAAAGTTGCGTTTAGGTAAGTTCTGGACTTTAACCCCCTTATTCATAGTGAGTTTTTAGAGTTATATAATTTAACAATATGAATCACAAAAACCAAGACACCCAAGACAGCCCTCTAGCTGTGTTTAAACGTAATTGCAACATTACACACAGCCTACCATAGTAGTTAGTTCCTCTACTTACGGTAGATGGCGCTCTGTCGACGCCGTAAGTCGCGATTTTAACACAATGTGATCACAAAATTAGATGTCTTAGGCTAGTGGTGTCTTGGTCAGTTGGTAGAACGTTCCTCCTGGAAAGGGATCAGTCGCTTGTTCAATTCCAGCCCAAGACCATAGTTTTTGTGATTCATATTGTAAAATTATATAAATCAAATCAAATCAATCTTTATTTCGGGTACATGCCCATATAAAACTTACTCCGTAACGTAATAAATAATAAAAATTTAATTTTGAAATAAGAAAAAAAAAGAAACGTGATTAAATGTCAATATCATCATGGAATGTCCGTATATAATCAATTATAAATGTCAAATTAAAGAAAAATGTAAATAATTAAATTGAATAGGTTATTAAATGTCAATAAAAAAATAAAAAATACTAATAATAATCATCATCATCATGGGATTCTGGTTGGACATTGCATTAAAATAATAACAATAAAAGCGGGCAATCTCCACTAAGAAAGAGTTTTTAGAGGTTTAAAATACCGTTCAAATCGGTCTTATTCATAATGAGTTATCTATCACAGGTTTATAATAGGTACCGATTGTCATAAAAGAAAAAGACACAATCTGTGTACACCTGACAGAGACAGAAGATTGTCTTGAGCTCTTCTGGATCTAAACAGGTCAGGGCGGTCTTAGGATGGGTGATCATTTCTTAAGACATTGAGACCCCTCCGTGCCTTGTAGAGCAAGTTAAGCCGTTGGTCTCGGTTGTCATACTAACATCTATGGCAGTCGTTAGGGGTAGTTGGAGCCCTAAATCAAAAATCCGACCGGTCAACTACAGAACTTCGATATCGCCCATGGGTTGTGGAGGTCAGATGGCAGTCGCTTCACGGAAAATATCGAAGTTCAGCCGAATAGCAGTTAGACTGGAAACTGCGTTGAGAAAAGGCTCGCTGGATGAGTGTTTGAAGTGATTCAATGTTAGTTGTCACCTATATGGTCGAGCAGTTAGACCTCTTGAACCTTAAAAACATTGGACTTATGTCCCCAAATACCCCTTCCCCAATTAAATAAAGCTCACGATTAAAAATCTCGTAAATCCGTAAATCAAAAAACACAAGTTTCGTGAAGATCGGATAAAAACTGTGGCCGCTAGCCCGGAACACACATGCAGACAGACAGACGAAAGCCAAATTGTCCTAGCTCTATAAGTACCTTTTTTTTTATGCCGCCCCTACGTCCATTGCCGAGCGTCTCGGCTCTAGTAATATATCTGCCCTTTTGTATCATTGTATCATAATAAGTAATAAGTCCGAGACGCCCAGGACTTTAATTGGCTGTCCCATAGCGGCTGGCACGTAAGATTTTGTTGCCTTTCATGAACATTTCATCGCAAGGCAACGGGTTACAATTTTTTTCAAAATTGCAGTATAGCTGCTACTTTTTATTAAATTCATTCGACCATTCCCATTACAAATGTGCCCGGTGACGGCAATAGGCTTGCCCCCTATTACGTGGGACTAAAAATACTGGCAAATCGTGGGTATGTAACACACCTCTGCCTGCTTCGGGGATATAGGCGTGATATGTGTGTGTGTGTGTGTGTGTGTATCCTAATATATATATAATATTTGATATAACAGAGAGACCATGATATCCCCATGTACATTCGACTACCTGCACAAGAAGCAGTCTGGCGGCGCGGGGCAGTACGCCAGGGTCACTGGCATTATGGAACCTTTGGATGCACATCAGAATACAGGTAAAAGGGTACTTACCTTCAAGTCAAAACACCTTCTTTATAATAGACTAGCTGATCGCCGCAGCTTAGCCCGCGTTATTTAGTTTACTCGTTCCCGGTTCCCGTGGGAACACATTACCGGGATAAAAAGTAGCCTATGTTACTCAGGGTGAATGTAGCTTTCCAATGGTGAAAGAATTTTTGAAATCGGCACAGTAGTTTTTGAGTTTATTCATTACAAACATACACACAAAAATACAAATCTTTCCTCTTTATAATAGTAGTATAGATGTCAAAACGGTATGGTTCTTAGAAAATTTTGTGTAATACTAGCTATGACGTCACTTTTATTGGCTGTCAAATCTGTAAAAAAAGGAAAGTTAAATTTAATATTGTATTCGAATTTATAAGGAAAGAATATTTAACAAATACATTTAAATAATCTATATATTTAATACGACAATTTGTCTGTCTGTCTGTCTGTCTGTCCGTCCGTCGCGTTTTTCAATTTACATACATTTGCATGAAATATTGAAAAATTTTTTTTTTTTTTTAATTTTTAGTTTTTTTTTTTAATTTGAGGTGATACAAAGTTCCTCGAAATAACTAGTTTATCTTAGTCCATAGGACCATGATATTACTGCCGATAATAAAGCCCAAAAAAAAACTTCAAATTATCGGAGTGGGACTCAATACTTGTCGGAATGGAACCGAATTGAAATGGGACCTTTTACCCAGTCTTTTTTTTCCGCAGTCGAAAGATAATATGAGGTAGAAAAAAACTAAATACAGTTGAATTGAGAATCTCCTCCTTTTTGAAGTCAATTAAAATTGAGCATCATGTTCATGTCAAAATAAAAATTGTTCATGTTTCAAAGTAAAAAAAAATATTAAATAATCTATATATTGACATACAATTGCAAGAAATATTAAAATATCCTTTTTTTTTTTTATTTTTATTTGAGGCGATACAAAGTTCGTCGGGATAACTAGTGTATTTTATTTACAGTTCTCGAGTTTATCGACGAAACTGTCGGTACAAATGTCCCGAAGCAATTCATTCCCGGAGTAGAGCGGGGTTTCCTGGACACCTGCCAGAAGGGTTACCTGTCCGGTCACAAAGTGTCCGGGGTTAAGTTCAGGTTACAAGATGGAGCACATCATATCGTTGACTCCAGTGAACTGGCATTCTTTTTGGCTGCTAAAGGTGCAGTTAAAGAAGGTTAGTAGGTTTAATAATCAGATTTTTTAAGTCTGTGATATATTAAAGAATAAACTGGTTGCTTTACTGCTTGGGTGTTCCAAGATGAGGCACACACACACACACACACACACACACACACACACACACACACACACACACACACACACACACACACACACACACACACACACACACAAACACACACACACACACACACACACACACACAGTAGCAGCTATATTGTCATTTTGAAAAAAAAATGAAAACCGTTGATCTGCGATTAAATTTTGATGAAAGGCAACAAAATCTTACGTGCCAGGCGCTATGGCACAGTCAATTGAAGTCCTGGGCGTCTCGGACTTTATTATATTTATACAAGATCAGGCAAACCCAACTAAAATCATTCATTCGCAAAGCACTTTAAAGCACTTCAAAATGACACCACAAGGAATAAAAAAATGACAGCTAACAGCAAATTTTTTTTCAAAATCGATTCAGTAGTTATGGAGACTTTTCAATTCAAACAAATATACAAATATACAATCAAATCTTTTCTCTTTATAAGATTAGTATAGATTTATGTGACTAATCGAGGCGTGTGTATCTACCATTAACAAAACTTATTATTCTTCTAATTAAAAAACAATGAATTTGCTTGTAATATCCTCCCATAAAATATTTAGAAATTACTAGTACGGTGTCTTGCGCGGTGCTTCGCGTTGCACCACGTCATAGGTTTTGGCCTATAACTTTTGACCCCTTAGGGCTAGGTCAAATTTTCGATTTTTTGACTTGCCTCCAGATCGTGGGCTATCCATAGAGGGGTCAACCATCATTGGAGCATAAGCAGTTCTCGAGAGCTAAGGGGGACATTCCCCATTTCTATATTTAGAAATTATAAAACACAAAAACGTATGTCATCGGCAGGACTCGAATCCGTAGTTTAGCAGCAACTCCGGTAGGTGGCTTCAACTCTAGTCGTAAAGATAAAGATTTAGGTATTTATTTACCGTGCCTCGGAGAGCACGTTAAGCCGTCGGTCCCGGTTGTCATACTAACATCTATGGCAGTCGTTAGGGGTAGTTGGAGCCCTAAATCAAAAATCCGACCAGTCTAACTACAGGACTTCGATATCGCCCATGGGTTGTGGAGGTCAGATGGCAGTCGCTTCACAGAAAATATCGAAGTTCAGCCGAATCGCAGTTAGACTGGAAAGCCGACCCCAACTGAGTTGGGAAAAGGCTCGGTGAATGATGATTTAGGTATTTATTTGCAAAAACTTGTGTTACGTGTATCACAACATTCACAACATCGTCAAATGCAATTCAATTCAACATGTTTCGCCAAAGAAAATGGCACACAAATATGTATTATAGTTTATACAAGTAAGTATATGTAGATGTCAAGTAAGTAAATTCGCGCTAATCGCGTAAATCGGCGCTACATTGGCAATTACAAATAATTCTGTGATTTTAGATATAGGTAGTTAATCACATTATAATGTCAATAATAACTTGATCTAGGAAGTAAATGTCAGGTACTTAATGATATTACAATTCAAGGTCAAAATGTTTTGTCATTAAGAAGCAAAAATAAGCAAAAAGTACTGTCATCGAATCTTAGTGGCAGAGCGTTCCCCTTGTTAGGGAAAGGCCGCAGGTTCGAGTCCAGCCAATGACATCGTTTCTACCTAAATATATAAGAACACACCATTATTTATTTATACAACTTATTTCATTCCAGTTTACGACACCGGCGCTTGGCAAATCTTGGAACCTATCATGTTTGTGGAAGTGGTACTGCCAGACGAGTTCCACGGCGTTGTGATTGGCCAACTGAACAAAAGAGGAGGTATCATCACTGGCACTGAGGGCTCGGAAGCGTGGACCACGATATACGCTGAAGTGCCACTCAATAATATGTTTGGATATGCTGGGGAACTTAGGTAGGTGTATGGTTTTATTTTGTACGGAAGTCCCTTAAAGGTCTTATAGGCTCAAACCAAAGTCGCACCTGCCTATATCATCATTCACCGAGCCTTTTCCCAACTCAGTTGGGGTCGGCTTTCCAGTCTAACTGCGATTCGGCTGAACTTCGATATTTTCCGTGAAGCGACTGCCATCTGACCTTCACAACCCATGGGCGATATCGAAGTTCTGTAGTTAGACTGGTCGGATTTTTGATTTAGGGCTCCAACTACCCCTAACGACTGCCATAGAAGTTTGTATGACAACCGGGACCGACGGCTTAACGTGCTCTCCGAGGCACGGAGGGGTCTCAGTGTCTTAAGAAATGGTCACCCATCCTAAGACCGGCCTGTGTTAAGATTGTCGGTTACCATTAGACCACGAGCTCCTCACTGGCACCTACCTATAAACAGGGTTAAATACGACCAAAAGTTAATAATTTTTTAGTTAGCACGTTTTATACACGGAACCTGGGCTAGCCAAATGACTGCTTCGGTGGCGTGTTCGGAAGCGCATCCGCTTTCGACGCCGGAGTCTCGGGTTCGATTCCCGGTCGTCACCAACTTTGTGTGATGACACGTACATTTGTGTCGAAGTCGAGGTGGTTCCTATGTATAATATGTATGTATTTAGAAAATAAAATGTATACAAGTATTTATATCAGTTTATCTAGTACTCATATCACAAGCTCTGCTTAGTTTGAGACTAGATGGCGTTGTGTGGATTGTCCTAACATATTTATTTATTACTAGTGGTCGCCCGCGACTTCGTCCGCGTGGTAATTTGGATTTTTTCCCGTTCCCGTCGCGCCGCGTCGCTTAAAGATAAACTTATCGTCACATTTTGAACCATTCACACAATATCTTTATAAATTGTGAGCCTATGTGTTATTCTGATGTATAAGCTATATTATTGTAAAGTTTCATTAGAATCCATTCAGTAGTTTTTACGTGAAAGAGTAACAAACATCCATCCATCCATACATACACACTCACAAACTTTCGCGTTTATAATATTAGTAGGATATAAATATTAACATAACTTTATTGTTAAAGGATATCATAATCATAATAACTTAGTAGGTACAAAAAAACTAAGGTGCTCCCGTTCCCTATGTATGCTTAGATCTTTAAAACTACTCAACGGATTTTAATGCGGTTTTCACCAATGGATAGAGTGGTTCTCGAGGAAGGTTTTTGTGTATAAAATTTGTGCAGCGAACAAAGCCGCGGGCGTCCGTTAGTACTGTATATTCAAGTATGGCTTGCTTTTTCTAGGTCAATGACCCAAGGCAAAGGTGAGTTCAGCATGGAGTACAGCAGATACTCTCCCTGCCTACCCGACGTACAAGAACAACTGATCAGAAGACATCAAGAAGAAATGGGCTTCTTACCCGACAAGAAGAAAACCAAAAACTAACCGTATTTGTAAAAGTATTTGTATTTTAGATTAATTTATTTATAATTTGTAATCATTAAGTACATTGTAATTAATGTAATATAAATATGTTTTTTTTATAATTAGTTTTATTTCGACCAGGAATTTAATTGGCTGTGCCACAGTGGCTGGCATGTAAGATTTTGTTGCCTTTCACCAACATTTCATCGCAAAGCAACGGTTTCAAATTTAGTTTTCAAAATTATAAAACGAGTACACATAGCTGCTTATTTTATTAAATTGATTTGACCATTTTGGACATAACCCACTTTATAGTGCCCGGTGACGGCAATAGGCTTGCCCCCTATTGCGTGGGACTAAAGGGAACTAAAATAGTGGGTATGTAATGCACCTCTACCTACCCCTTCGGGGATATAGGCGTGATATGTGTATCCTCCTTTAGTTGAAACTCTAAAACAAAATGCGATTGGTCTAACTACAGAACTTCGAAAATCGGCCAAGTGTGAGTCGGAATATGACTCGCTTATATAATGCAATACTACAAAGAAATTGTTTACAAAGCAAATGACGCTTTGACCAAGATTTTGCTTATTGTATACTTCAACGTAGCAAAAATCCTGGTGTTAACATTTTAATGTAACAATACTTTTTTTAAACTAGATAATTTTCAAATCCAAAATTTATCTCAATGTCGTGAAAATGTGACTACATTTACTCAATGAAGGTGGTGGGCATGCCCATACTGCCCACCAAGGTGGATCCGCGCATGGGTCAGATGGCAGTCGGTTCATGAGAAATGTCGAAATTCAACCGCGAGCAGTTAGAATGGAAAGCCGACCTTTAATTCGTTGGGAAAGTGGCTCAGTGGATGACCTGCTTCAAAAACTATAAGATGAGGTCCACGTGCTGAGAGCTGCAAATATATCCAAAGCACCTTAGGGCCCCAAAGCAAGGGGGGGTCCTAAAAGCACCCACAGTCGGGTTATCTGTGTTCTTCAATGTGTTCTTACATATTTTCCACCGACTTCCAAAAAATGAGAAAGTTCTAAATTCGACTGTTTTTTTAATCTCATATGTCTAGACTGTGTGAAGCGAATTTGATTTTTTTTTTAAATTGAAAGCTACAACTTCCCAAGTGACATTTTAATTTGGTCTCATTCCGACTATTATTTGGTCCCTATTTCGGTACGACAATTATTTGAAGAGTCGGTTGCTGTATCAATTTTGACATGTATTTTGTTTCGTTAATTGTTTACATTCCTCGTGTGTATCAAACGTTTGAACAAATATTTGCCAGTTACTCTTATTGTTTGCGTAACGTCAGCAACGGTAATAGAGACGCATTAGATATGGATTGATGTTTATCTCTTTCATTTACCTACTGTACTGGACGAAAGCTTCATATTCTGAAATTTTATTTATTTAAATATTTTTTAAATCTTTTTGGACATTCTCACACCACGTCATCTAGCCCAAACTAAGCTATAAGCTTGTGCTATGCGATCTAGAATCTAGACGACTGATAACACACTTATATATTTCTAAATACTGAAATGATATTTAAACAGAAAAAGACCCCAACTCCGAAACAAACATTTATGGATCACACAAATAATTTCGACCCGGGAATCGAACCTGAGACCCCGGAGTCGAAAGCCGATGCACTACCGACCACGCCACCGAAGTAGAATTATAGTCCCGTGATAATTATAATCAGTGTATTCGAAGCGAGCGGTGCCGCGTAAGAGACTACTCGGTCGAATTTAAAATACCTTATATTTACAATGAATAGACTATTATATCATCACTTTACGACCAATAGGAGCGAAGTAGCAATGAAAAAAAAAGCCTACGCGAACGAAGTTACGTGCGCTCGCTAACAAATAAACACGAACTTGACACTTCTAAAAGGCTCTTATCCTCAACGTTCCATTCCAGAGTTATCTTCATTCTTGCGTTCCACCTGCCTACACTGATATTATTAAGTTTAAGGTTGTGCTTGATTGTTTACTCGCTGATACCAGGAACTGGATCGAATAGAATAGCAGATTTTATGACAAGTGAGTCAAATTATATTATTATTGTCGAAGGCGCTATTTGCCGGGCGCCACTGGTAATAATACCTTCTGGTGCATTTCCAGACGCCCGGCAATGGACGGAAGAATGAATGATTAAAAAAAAGGCGCTATTTTGAATCCTAGCGTAGCGAGGGATTCAAAGTACCTCGACAGAGAAAAAATAATTTTACTTTTTTACTCTAGGTAGTAAACATATCAAAAAACAGTCGGACTGAGAACATTCTCCTTTTTAGGGTTTCGTAGTTTCGTCATGTCCGTCCGTCCGTCCGTCCGTACTCCCAAACGATAAGTGCTAGAAACATGAAACTGTGCATGGATTATATATTTACTATGCTGGCAAAGTTCTACTATAAAATTTTTAAAAATATTTTTTTTTGGATAATTAACCTACATGTAAGGTGGAAATGATATTTTTTTCTCGCATTTATCTCATCGTGTGGCGTATCATTAGATAGGTATTTTAAAATCATTGTGAGTTTGCTTAGATAGTTTTTTGATTTAAGAATCCTTTTGTGAGATATTTGGCTTTGAAGAGCATGTTTTTGCGAAAACAGGGCGTCGTCCCCCTCTAAAATCTAAACGGCTGGCGTGAAGAACCTGAAAAAAATCCTGATGGTAGTCCATGTACTGAAAACTTTGAAGGAAAACTATAGCGGATTAGATAGCTCTGTTAGTTCAGAAGTTATAGAGGTTATTATGGGTGACTACGGAACTCTATTCTATGTGTGGCTCGACACGCACTTGCCTGGTTTTCTTGTATATTATATTATATAATATTAAAAAGGTAGGGAAAAAATTATATGTCATTGGACTACATATTAATATTGTATATTAATTAGGCACAAAGCAACGAATTTCGGACCTAACGTATTTGTTATGTACGTAAGTAGATAAAACAACAAAGACAATAGACTAGTCGCCATTTTGCCAAACTGAAGTAATTCTATACCAAGTTTTCTTATAACAAATTGTACCAGTTTTCGTTGATAGCTTCATCAAACTTCTGTGGAAACTTCGTATTACGTACAATTTATTTAACACTTATTTCTTTGTAACTTATCGCAACACTTTACGTAGCACGTAGCAGTCTACACGCGTCTACGTCGTAGAACCGTAATGACGCTGTGTAGTGAATATCTTTTATTTAGTAGGCAAGTTATTGGGACTTTCATTGTCATAGGGGAGTTACTAGTTACCACTTGTTCGCGCTAATCTCAGGAACTACTACTGTGAAATTGGGCTAGCGGTCACATTTTTGATACGATCTCTACGATATTTATGAAGGAACACAAAATTATCATTTACCTACTAGTGGTCCAACAGTGATCGAAATTAGACCATTTTATTTTTAAATATTAGCATTCTGCTCTCTGTGTATAAAAAATAATTGTATTTTTTTTAATTCCGCGAGACCGCAGCCGCTCCTATGTCCATTGCTGTGGGCGTCTGGTACGCACCAAAACGTATTTCTAGTCCCATAGTCTGCGGCGCCCTGGCCGCTGACTGCGAAACTCAGCGGGGAGGGTACGCTCCCTCTCTCTCTCGGCCGCCTCCATCGCGAGCATAACTTGCTTGCAGAAGGACACGGCCGCGTTCCACCTACTCGCGCAGGAGACAATGGCTTAAGAAAACTATAAGTGTGCGAAATTTCGAACTCCTCCGTTAGCGCACTTTTCGTAAAAAGAGGTACAAAAATACGTACAGGTATACCTTTTTTTTAAGTTCCGCGGCCCAAGGCCGCTCCACGCCCAGACCCACTACGAGGTCCCGGCGCTCACTCGCCCACGCAGCCTCCATGACTCCATGAGATCCTGGCGGAGTTGGGACCGCTGGTCCTCGATTTCTCGAGACGCAGGGCTGTGGTCCCGCTCCAGCGCCTCCTTGCGCCATTGGAACAAGGACGCAAGGGCTCTCGCTTCCAGGTCCCATGGAGGGGTCCCGGCTAGGAGACATGCAGCCTCTCCGGAGATCGTGCGATAGCCCCTTATTGTTTTGACGGCCAAGGTCCTCAACGGTCTATTAAGGAGCGTTGAGTTATTGGCCGTCAACCGCGCCGCCCATACGGGAGCCCTTTATAGGGCCATACTCCGCACGATCCCCAGGTACAGTCTCCTGTAGGAAGCGTTGTGTCCCTTTAGGTTGGGCATCAGTCGCGAAAGCGCGATCGATACCTGTGTCACCTTGGGGACCAAACTTCGGAAATGTGGTCCGAAGTTCCATCGACTATCAAGTATGATCCCTAGATACTTCATCGAGTGCTTGATCCCGATCCTAACGCCTCCCACATTTATGCTGGAACCTTCAGGTGGACGGTTCCGAGGTCTGTGAAAACACAGAACCTCGGACTTGTGCAAGGCCACCTCCAGTCCCAGCCGCCGTATTCGACCCACGACTTGAGGAAGGTTTATATACCTACATTAGATTTGGCAGACATGCAAAATACCTGTTAGTGAATTACACCCCAATAGGTACCCAAACGTGTACACAGACGCTGTATCGAAAGACTCATCGGTGTTCATTTCAATAAACATAAAAATCATAGGTTAATTAATCTATTTTAATATAACTAACAGTCGCTAGGGAAATATACGTTATACAGAGCGGCCCCATTTATTAGACAATTACTATGCTGGACAGATGGTCCATCTGTACTATACCTAATCCCAAATAGATCGACATAAAAGGTCAACCAAACTGTTACTGTGGTATTTTCGGCGCGGTCGCGCTCATTTTGTTTTGTCAATACGGTGTCAATGACCATCTATATGAATCTATTTGGGATTATGTTTGTAATCTTTGATAGTAGAAGTATGTTATTTATTTGTGGTATTGCCACTATTTCTATTTCAAAATCAAAATCAAAATATCTTTATTCATGTAGGTCACAAAGTAACACTTATGAACGTCAAAAAAGAAAATGCTTCTACATTTACATTTACCGCCAGATTCGCAAGGCAATAGGTAGAGCCTGTGAGGAAAGAACCTGGCAAGAAAACCTCACGGCCACTTTTTTTATTCGCCAGTGAATACAATGATTCTGTTACAACAATAAAAAGAGGGCAAGGGCAGTACGTGACCATGTGTGGACCAAGTAAACTTACAAATTATGGATCTCTGTTATTCACAATAAAGTCAAATACTAGTTATAGGTGCCACATAATCTCAAAGTACCCATACCTAACAATATCATAATAATAATAATTTAACAATAATAAGTGAGTTTCAGCAATAAAACAACATTTCAAACAGAAGTAGCTCCTATGTAGCTCGAGTGATGAACAAGCAACTCATTGCCATTTCTCTGTATCGTTTAGATAATCCTTAATAGTATAATATGCCTTTTTAGGAGGTGTGTCTTAACAGCCACTTTGAATTTATTCAAAGAAAGGTTTATAATGTTTAGAGGAATTTTGTTATAAAAGGCACACCAAATCCTGCAAAGGAGTCATGAACCTTCTGTACACGATAATACGTCCCAACCAATTTATGCTTATTTCTAGTATTTATTGCATGTATGTCACTGTTCATACTGTATAAATGTATATTCTGTTTAACGAACATAATATTCGCATATATATATTGTGATGCAACTGTTAAAATGCCTATTTCTTTAAATCCTTCTCTAAGAGACACTCGTGCATTCAGTTTATAAATCGCACATATAGCTCGCTTTTGGAGTATAAAAATTATCTCTATATCAGCTGCTTTGCCCCACAGTAAAATTCCATGAGACATGACACTGTGAAAATAGCTAAAACAAACCAGCCTAGAAGTTTCTACATCCGTGAGCTGTCTGACTTTACTAATAGCAAAAGCCGCAGAGCTAAGTTTCCCAACAAGACCCGATATTTGGGCGTTCCACTGTAATTTACTGTCTAGAGTAATACCCAAAAATACGGTTGATTGTACAAGATTAAGGGTATCACCGTTCAAAATAATATTAGTACCGTAGTTCTGAACATTAGGCATACTAAATCTAATACACTTCGTCTTTTTTGCGTTCAGAAGTAAATTGTTGGTTGTAAACCAATCCAGAACTAGTGCACGTGAACTATTTACTTCGTCAAAATTCCTCAGCTTGCGATTGCGTTCTGTACATAGAACGGTAGATCATTAATGTAAACAAAAAATAGAAACGTACCTAGAATTGATCCTTGTGGCACGCCCATAGCTACAGAAGCCCCCAAAGACCGACTACCATTTATATCAACATGTTGTATTCGATCACTGAGGTATGAGGCAACTAGGTCCAGTGCCGAATCTCTGAAACCATAATAATTGAGTTTCCGTAATAGGGTATTATGTTCAACGCAATCAAAAGCTTTGGAGAGATCGCAAAATATACCAATGGCATCTTGCTTATTCTCCCAGGCATCGAAAATATGCTTCAGAAATCAGAAGCGTTACTCCTGCGTGAATGGTAGAACGACCTCTTGTGAATCCATACTGCTCATTATGTAGTAGCATATTTGAATTCAAATAAATAAATAAATAATTGCTGCAATATAATTTTTCAAAAATTTTACTGATGGCAGGTAGTATTAAAATTGGTCTAAAATTACCAGGGTCGCTTTTTGATCCATTTTTAAATAGAGTTATAACTTTACTGTATTTCATGAGATCAGGAAACACTCCACTATTGACACATTTATTAAAATTTGCAGCTAGATGTGGAGATATAAAATTTCAAAAAATAAAAAAAAATTCAAACAAAATAATAATACTTTGGCTAGATAACGTCTGCAGCAATAAGTATTCTCTCTCAAACAAAAATGATAGTAAAAAATGTAACTGTATCTGTTCAACAATACTGTTTGTTTTGCTCTTGTGTTTCCTAAACTTTTTACCACAAAAGAGTTTCACAACAAAGCAACAACGCGTATTGTTACAATTTGTACAAACATTTACTGAATAAGAGTACTGAAGCTTGTAATAAAATAAGCTAAAATAGAACGGCTTTCTGCCGTTCACACTCCTGTCTCCGAAGAGTAGTTTTTTTTGTAAAACATCTCCCAATATACTCCTAACTCAAGCAGGACAATTATGTAATGATATTATTGTCTAAATCGGGTCGCTTCAATGTCGCCCATGGGTCGTGGAGGTCTGATGGCAGTCGCTTCACGAAAAATATCGAAGTTTAGCCGAATCGCAGTTAGACTGGTAAGCGGACTCCAACTGCGTTGGGGAAAGGCTCAGTGGATGATGAATTATCTAAATCAGATTTGCCGTTATCGAGATATGAGAGTGCGGACGGACAGAAAGCATGAAATCATAGAAAAGAACTCTCTCTTTTCTCTTCGGAGAAAATTAAATTTTTATTGTACGCTGATGTACAACACTTGCTAAAATAATAGATTTAATGCTCTTTAGTGTACACAAAAGGACTCAAATATAACAGCCCTGCTTCCAGGCAACCTTAGAATGCAATACTAGATCGTACACTATAGTCCGAGTAGGAAATAATTCCTTTTACCCGGTTAAAAAATCTACATTTCATTACAATTTATTACTTTAGTATTCGAATCTATAACCGATAGTTAGCTTTAGGTAGTGTCAATGGGTGTTTTCACATTGTACGATATCGTCGGAATTTACATTCTTACCTTAAAGTTACTGCTGCTATTTACGATAACGTCACGATATCGTGTGTCGTTATCGTGCAATGTGAAAACCTCTGGTCCATCAGGTTGTCACGGTCATTGAACTGTTAATAAACAGATAACTAAAATGAACAAAGCTATTCAATGATCGTGAATATTCATAAGTTTAACTTGAAATCAACAATCTATCACCTGAATACTTAATAAAGGATCCGGTTTAATAAACTTAGATTGTACTTAGGTACTTAAGTTCAAAGTTCATGAACAAAGTTTATACTTGATTAATCACTCCTGCACAACAAGGAGTGATTGATCATACTTACTTCTTTTAAGTTTTAACATTCTTTTTACAAGATAGTATTAATCTTGAAAAAATAATGAGTTTAAGCATTTTAATGACTCCCTCATGCTTAAACTCATTATTTTTATTATTAGTGAAAGAATATCCATACACCTACCTAATGCACTCATATACATATTGTTGAAAGACTTGAAATGTGATTAATTTATAACTGGGTTATGATTTTTAAGGTTCCGTACCTATAGGGCAAAACGGGAATCCTAATACTGAGACTTCGCTGTCCGTGCCTCCGTCTGTCTTGGGCTGTATCTCATGAAATTTTCACAGATTATGTATTTCTGTTGCCCCTATAACAAGAAATACTAAGAAACAGAACATAATAAATATTTAATGGGGCTCCCATACAACAAACGTGACTTTTTTGCTAACTTGTAAGAAGAAATAATAAATCTAGTAGGTACTTACCACCCTAGAGACTAAGTTCAAATAATAATTCCTATTCCGAACGTACCTTACATCGGTGTCTCAATACATAGGGGTCTCTGACCTTAAGGCTAGACAGGCAATGTCCTACAAGTAGGTACTAAAGTTAGGTGTTTTAATGAACTCATGAGCTTTTAAGATTTGATTTGATTTTTGTGTTTGATTTCTAAATCTTATTTTACAAAGCATATACACAAAATTATGTACCTACCTATATCCGTCCAGTCGTTTCTAAGAAAAAAGCTATGGGTATGTAAGTAATGTTCCCTATTCTGTGCTATGGGTACAACGTTATAATACCCTGTTTAGACAAGCAGATGCACGCGATGAAATGAGTAAAGCTTAAAACAGACTGGTCCTTCACATACGACGTATGCCATGCGAAAGTGGGAAACAGCGACACACTGGTCCTACGTCTTACGACGTCGCGTCGTAAGTTTACATTATCTTCGCGCTATGACACTTTAAACGTGTATGACGCGTGGGATAGCATGGGAACACGCGAATCTGGCGCGGTGACGCGTAAGGCAGTGTGGTGAATGATCAGTGAGTTCGTTTCTATACAAATTGTGTAGGTCAGATCCTGTTCAGATGTCATAATGCGGGTACGTTGTATGTTGCATGTGAAGGATGAGTTTGCCCGTCCCTTTAGTATTGTTAGTTTGCTTCTGCTCGCTTTAAATAAAACTTGTTAGATTTAACCAATCTTTTATCTTTGCTCAAGGCGACATAATAAGTTGTGTCATAAACTGTAGTTTAATCGTTACAAACTGCAAAGAACAGTATCTTGACCTCACGTCTAGAGTCTAGACTATATATAGTACCTATCTACCTCAGACCGCAACCAGTGTAATCAGATCAAGACGTTGGAATAAGAAATGGTAATGTCTTTAGGGGGCGTTCATAAAATACGTGAGATGTTTAAGGGGGTGGTTGAGTCAAATCTCATCTCAATTTTTTTTCTGATTGAAACAAAAAAAAATACTATTTTGGTCCTGTTAATCCAGATTGTACATGCTTAAGATTTAAGCGTAATCGTAATACGATTAAGATCATTCACTAATTCGTTCGAAAGAAAATAATTTCATTCATACTTCGACGTTATACATCTACAGACTGTCAAACCCACCATATTTGTTTTATACCAAATTGCTCAATTTAATCTGAATTTACGGTACAGTGTAGCCCGTCCTTTGTTTTCGCGCCACTGTCAGCCGAACGCGCGACTCGATGAACAAGAGCGTACGAGCTGAGTGGCAGCGACACACGGACAGTTTCCAACCTGCTTTGTTTATTCTTGTAAATGTTTTACTCGACTCAGTGCACGCGCTTACTAATTTAAACGACGATGTGATAAAATTATGGAATACAGCGAAGCAAAAATTCCCGAAGAAAGAAGAGTTAATACATCTCTCTTGAGACCGCGCATGGACTGAATTAGAGTAGATATTCTTTTTTTAATCACAGTAGTTACGATTTAAGTATTCTATTGTTAAATTTTTATTACACTTATATTTAAACTCTCAGCAATATTGATTACTAGTCTTAACTAGTCGTAAATAAAAGCACAAAGAATTTTTTTTTCTTTTTACAATAACAATCCAACGCGTTTACGTAAGAAACCCAGATTTTGAAAAATCTCACGTGAGATTGGGGGATGGGGAGGGGGTTGAATAAAATCTCACGACATCTCACCAGGGGGAAGAGAGGGACAGAAAAAAAAAAAGAAAAGAAAAAATTACCTTACGTAATTTATGGACGCCCCCTTATGAGAACTACTGTGATAAACGTTTAAACTTAGGTAGGTATCTCTAATGTCTCAAACTCTCAAACTTACCTAATTATAGTTCACGAGGCCTAAGCTGAGCTTTGCATTTGTGTGAGTAATCACAAAAAGTAGAGTAAAAAAGCTGTGTGTACAACACCGATGTGTGTAAAACGGGTCACATTTAACGTTCACGTATGTGCACTAACACAAATACAAAGCTGAGCTTACGCCTCGCGAACTATTCCTTAAAACGATTGTGTTGTTTGTAATATGATCAATATTTTGACCACATGTAAAAGGGTTAATCCAGTAACCCTTTTTACTTTCACTGATCTATACTATAATAATAATCATAACATGGTATAAAACAAAGTCAATTCCGTTCCCTATGTATGCTTAGATCTTAAAAACTACGCAACGGATTTAGATACTGTTTTCACCAATGGATAGAGTGGTTTTCGAGGAAAGTTTTTGTCTAGGTATATAATTATTTCAGCGAGTGAAGCAATACTATAAAGACAAAAGATCTGATTGTTTGTTTGAATTGAAAAGGCTGCGTAACCACTCAACCGATTTTGAATTTTCTTTCACTGATATGTAGCTACATTATATCTGAATAATATTGGCTACTTTTTAGCCCGGTAATGTGTCCCCACGGAAATCGGGAACAACAAAACTGTGTCTCTTGGGCGGGGCCGCGGAAATGAGCTCGTATTTTAGGGTATTTTATATAAGTGGAAACGCTGCACGGGTCGCGGGGATATTGTGTCGAAATCGATTTAGCAGTGGTGTACTCAGTCGTTGCACTTTCTGCCGAAGTGCTTTCTTTATTAATCTTATAAATCGAGGATCAGATTTCATACGAGTATGAAAGTGTTAGGCAGTAGCTTGTAAGTAGTTGTAAAACTCATTGTGTGATGAAAGCCTTCTTTAGGAACGAAATATATTTATAATCACTTGTTTTTACACACACACGTGTTTTTATTAAATGATCAAATTTTGCTTGTCTCGTTTATATTTGTAATTCCATCCAGGTGTTAAGGGTGGAAACATTTTGCTATACAATGTAGCGTTTCTATTAAAACACTTATCGTAATAAAACGTACTTTATAACAACAAAATAGAGTAGATTTTCAATCTGACGAATAATTGGATACGAATATCGTATTTCAACTAACGCTACTGTGTCTAATGTGTCCATTTATTTTGTCTAAATCGCAATTGTAGTAGACACAGTGTGTTCTGTGTGTAAGTGGTATAAGCGTGGTTGTACGTGGGGGTTGTTCTTGTTAGTGTTGGTACGCATGCGCAGAAATACTAGCAAACAAACGGGGTTGCAGATGAGCGTCGTTACAACGCGACGACAGTCGCCTGTTAATAATTTCTATCTTTATAAAACAAAAATATTATGTATAGTATAAATAAATCAATTCTTGTTAAACAATGTCATCCATAACTAACTAAATTGTGAGTGAATAGATTAAATTTACGTGCAATTATTAGTTTAATTTAATAGATTTGTGTTATATTGTATTGTTATTTGGGTGTGTATCGTGATGGCCGGTTAATCAGGTAAGTTAATTTCATATCCTATTTAAAAATATGTCCGTTACCTTGACACAGAGACTATGCAGAGTAAAAGAGATGCTATGCAGAGAGGTTCTACTATAATATATAGAACCTATCTTATAGTAGGCTGGCGAGAGGACCATGAGGAAGTAAGAAAAACGTAGGATTGTGATTTACAATCAAATGCAAATTTCTATGTACTTAAATATATTTACAAAGTACTCATACAAATAGGTACAAGGTATTGTATTGAACGTATTCTTATAATATTAAACATCAAAAGCCTACTGAAGATTTGTCGTTGCTATGTTTTTATCCTACTTGTGCAGCTGGATCGATTTGGATAGGTACCACAGACGACACAAGGACACAGGAACTCGCAGAGGGTTGCGTTATCCGGGCTATAAGATTCCGGAAAATAATAAAAGCCGGGAGAAATCAAAATGGTTGAATAGATTTCTAAACAATATCTACGTTTATGTTTAAAATAAGTACCTACAGTTATAATACAATATGTCTTTGTTAATTTTTCATAGAGTCCTTCATTAGAGTTACAACATCTTCTAAAAGTAAGAGCGTTCATAGTCAGTTACGGCGTAAATTATTCTTATTAAATATCATCAAGTGTTTTTATTATCAAACTAGCGGACGCCCATGGCTTCGCCCGCTTGACAAATTATATAGGTATACAAAAACCTTACTCGAGAACTACTATATCCAATGGTGAGGACCGCATCAAAATTCGTTGCGTAGTTTTAAAAATCTAAGCATAAGTACTTAGGGAAGGGAGGCGATTTTGTTTTATAATACTAGATATGTTATGGTGACTACGTTATATCCAGGTAAGGTTAAGTACGCCTAACCAGATCCCGTTGCATTCAAGAAAATGGACGTGCATTATTTAAAAAAGTATATTTAGACATACTCGTACCTATTAATTATAAATTAACCGGTTTGGATTTTGTGAACAATCTCGTTATCCCAGTGTAATAAGTACTGCCGGGACCTCGTAGTGGGTCTGGGCGTGGATACCCTCTCGCTGGAGACCATGCTTCAAGCCATGGTCTCCAGCCGGAGTAGGTGGAACGCGGCCGTGTCCTTCTGCGAGCAAGTCATGCTCGCGAAGGAGGCGGCCGGGAGGGAGAGGGAGCGTACCCTCCCCGCCGAGTTCCGTAGTCGGCGGCCAGGGCGCCCCACCAGACTCCGCGACTACGCCCAAGACTATCGACCTCCATGATCGGGGCCTGAGGACGGCGGGATCGCCATCCGCCGTCCTTACAGAAGCAGGCTAGAAGGGTTGCGTGCTGCGGGGCCTTTGCCCCATAGCACGCAACCAGATTCACTCACTGACGCGGGATAAAACCCTTCCCCAACGACGCGGGATTCTCGTCCCGACCCAACACCCGAAGAGACCACAGAGGTGGTCAAATTCTCAACTCGGATTCATGTTGAGTAAAATTAGCTTGATTTAGACAATGTACAAAGCTCAAAGGTATTATTTATGACGCGATGAATCAAAACGGGACGTAACCGTGATTTCTTTTTAAATATTTGATTAGTCAAATTAACGCCCGCCTTTTGGAAAGCCGTTGCGACGTCTGGCATTTTTGGGCGACTCTCACAGTACACAATATGTATTGAGCAATATCTTTTTACTTGGCAACTTATTCATGTTCCTCTTCACGCTCCGCTTGTAGAAGAAGAAGATAATATTAAAGATACGATACATTTATAACCTTGTCGGAATGGGATCAAATTGAAATAGGACCACACCGAAAGCAGTAGTTTTCAATTAGAAAAATTCAAAATCGGTTCAACCAGTCGAAAGATATGAGGTACCAAACCATAAAAACAGTCGAATTGAGAACCTCCTTATTTATGATTTCGGTTAAACGTATAAACTGTGATCGTCCGTCCGTACATGCCAGTGCACGCTACATCTGCGTGGAGCTATTGTCTCTTCTCAGCATTGTGCTGACGTGGGTAGTGTTCTACAAATCAGTGTAGATTTTGTAGAACGTTCTTAATATCCGAGAGAATTAGTCCGAGACGCCTAGGACTTTAACTGGCTGTGCAATAGCGGCTGGTACGTAAGATTTTGTTTACCTTTCATCAACATTTCATCGCAAGGCAACGGGTTTAATTTGCGTGGGCGAGTCAGCGCCGGGACCTCGTAGTGGGTCTGGGCGTGGATAGCCTCTCGCTGGAAACCATGCTCCAAGCCATGGTCTCCAGCGCGAGTAGGTGGAACGCGGCCGTGTCCTTCTGCGAGCAAGTCATGCTCGCGAAGGAGGCGGCCGAGAGGAAGAGGGAGCGTACCCTCCCCGCCGAGTTCCGTAGTCCGGGGCCATAGCCCCGTAGCACGCAACCAGATTCACTCACTGACGCGGGATAAAACCCTACCCCAACGACGCGGGATTATCATCCCGACCAAAACCCCGCAGGGACCACAGAGGTGGTCAAAGTCCGCCGGGCGCTACTGGAAATACCTGCTTGTAACCAGAGACGCCCGGCAACGGACGTTAGAGCGGCCGCGGCCCTTGGACCGCGGAGTTAAAAAAAAAAAAAAAGCGGGTTTAATTTTTTTAATTACAATATAGCTACTACTTTTTAATAAATTCATTTGGTCATTTGGACATAACCCATTATAAATGTGACCGGTGACGGCAATAGGCTTGCTCCTTATTACGTGGGACCAAACATACTAGCAAATTGTGGGTGTCAATGCAGCTCGGCCTACCTCTTGGGGGATATGGGCGTGATATGTGTCTGTCTGTTCTTAACATAAAAATATTGAGTCAGTTTTTATAAGGCTGTAACAGATAAGTTCAGATGCTCCGAAATATATGGCTTGCCAAATAAGTCGGTTCAGTAACGTCATATCCATTCATATTTTAATTATACTTACACAGAATAACATAAACGCCCGCCGTGGTTTTATACGAAATTTTCATACAGAATACTAAGATGACGCTGTGCACGAATCGCTATTAGAACCCGGAGCTTCAGGCATGGCAGGGGCAGTGTCCCCCGCTGCGTTGAGGGGATTTTATAGCAGATTTTAGAAGAGAAAATGGTATTACGGAAGGAATTTGTTTTTGTATCATATATATAAGTGGTAGTCCATAAATAAAAATATATAGGTAAGTATAAAATTATAAAAAGAAAATTAAGTCGGTAACTTGTCGGTAAATTGAAGATAATTAAAAAGCCGCCTAAGTGCGAATCGGACTTGCGCACGACAGGTTCTGTACAATCATAATGATAACATAATATAAAACAAATTCGCCGGTTCCCTATGTATGCTTAGATCTTTAAAACAAGAACGAATTTTGATGCGGATTTCACAATGGATAGAGTGGTTTCCAATCAAAATACAAGTTCAATTATTTGTATAAGAAGCCGTAAAATCGCTTCACACGATAGATGTGGAAAATAAACAGTTACCTAAGGTTATCTTCATAACACTTATACGACCTTTCCTCGGCAGTGAAGCCGAAGAAATTCAAAGGGAAACCTTTTATGTTCAATATTCTCGCATCTCAATAGCGTGCAATAACGGCTTTCATAAAAAATCTAATATTCTATAACTCTGGATCACATTCCCGGGTTAAAGAGTGAAGATACTTCCTATAAAATCAGTTATCTGTCAGTGAAATCAAAGTTCAAAGATTGATCGCAACAAACAAGAAAGTTTGAAATTTTTATGTATTCCTATTTTATACCTACATTCACATGTACATTTTGGAATTACAAACGGACGCAATTTAATTTTGTGTGTGAGATATCATAGTCTTTACTCGCCCTAATAGAACCAAGAATGTTCCAAACATCTACATACCATTCACACACATAAAGAGAAAATACATGGTATGACATAAATGCATTAACTCGTTTACTAAATATCTGCAAAGCAATATAATATTAACGAACACCGCTACAGAACGAGAGGACGCACACAATCTGTACCACGTGCAACACGCATTAGTTAAAATCGATAAAAGCCCCCATAGCGTGGCTTAACTCAAGGTTCGTTCACACTGTTAACGAGAGCGAGAAATGGCGGGATTGCGACGCGATAGTTTGACGGGACATTGGTTTGTGTTCGGGTGGAATCTATGAGAACACTGCACGACAAAAGCGTAAATTATTCTGATCAGACGATGTTAGTTTAAATAAAGATACGTGAATCCACTAATAACATAAGTACTTTTAGCCTAATTGGACTAAACCAATGCAAATGCTAGCTAACCTAGAGAGCTTACCAAAAAGCAATCAGTAACGTAATTATGTGGTCGCACGTTCACATCTGTGGCAGTATGGTACTGCCACATTATTTTGGATAAAAATACTTGAAGTGCTCGGAAATAACATTAAACTTGCCCCTTATTACTATATAAAGTGACTGCCAGTACCTTTGTTAGTCCCACGTAATATCGCACTTACTTAAGCCTCCTGACATCTAAGCATTTATTAGAATCACGTGCTACAGCGACCGAGTGTACCTTACAAAGTATCAAATATTCATGGTGGTTAAGGACGAAACCTCGACTGTTCTTGCCGTTATCTTCCTGAACTCACAAGCACGCGTCACAAAAATGGCTGCTCTTAGCTACAAAATCTCCATCGAACTCCCTGGCCAAACTATCGCCATTGCTAAAATATCATTAAATTCAAATTGGCGCTGTCACGCTGCTGTTCCACCCCAGTCGGTTGTGTGTACCAACCCTAACTTGCACAGACTCACAATTGGCGACTAGCTCGATCAATGATCCCGGCCGGGAGAGTACAAAGTTGTTTCGAAGTTGCGCAGGAAAAACATTTCTGTGTGGCCAATTTTCTGTATTATTGTAAAGAGTAAAATAATTTTATCGTACCCACACTATTTGACGCCTGCGACTTCGGTCCGCGTGGTAACGTTGGTTTTTGCAACGTTTTAATAGTCCGAGACGCCCAGGACTTTAATTGGCTGTGCCACAGCGGCTGACACGTAAGATTGTGTTGCCTTTCCACAACATTTCATCGCAAGGCAATATAGCTGCTACTTTTCATAAATTCATTCGGCCATTTTGGACATAACCCATTATAAATGTGCCCGGTGACGGCAATAGGCTTGCCACCTATTACGTGGGACTAAAATACTGGCAAATTGTGGGTGTGTAATGCGGGGATATATGCGTGATATGTGTGTGTGTGTGTGTGTGTTTTAATTGCTACTTCGCTCCTATTGATCATAGTGTGATCTTATATTATAGCCTATATTACTCGCTAACAATGCAGCATCTAGTTTAATAATATTAAACTAACTACATAGGTACATGACATGGGGCACACTTAAAGTTTTGCACTTCTAGCTAATCGGAACTATTTGAATTTCGAATGTTATATATTTTTAAACGTTGCAACCTTCTTAGTAATAAATAAAACAATTGGCGGGAAATTATTTGTCAATTGTTTTTTATCACACATCAAAGTTCTACGTATGCAACGAAAATGGAATGAAGTCGAAAAGATTTTAGAGCGATGATTTTTTATGATTTTAAAAGTTCTCTCTCTCCGCAAGACTGTGCCGCTCGTCTTCAAAATGCTTTTGGGAGAGAAGCACCTTGTTTGAGCACCGTGAGGCAATGGTTTACTGAATTTGAGAGAGCTCGAGTTTCTTTACATGACGAATTTCGTGAAGGGCGGCCTTCAACTGCCGTCAACGAAAATAATGTGGCTACTGTTAAGCGGTTAATTGAAGAAAACCCGCGGATTACCTATGAGACAATTCGAGGACTATTGGGGATTGGTATGAGTCAAATCCAGAAAATTTTACACGAAGAATTGAAATTTCGGAAACTTTTTGTCGTTGGATCCCTCATGAACTGACAGCGGAGCAGAAGCGGGCTCGCGTGGAATGGTGCTCACAGATGCTACTGAAGTACGACCACGGACATTCTAATGATGTTTATGACATTGTCACAGGAGATGAAACGTGGATTTATTGTTTTGAACCCGAAAAAAACAGCAATCTTGTGAATGGGTATTTGAAAATGAGAACAAGCCAACAAAAGTGAGGCAGGCGAGAAACGTTGGTAAAAAAATGATCGCGTTTTTTTTCTCAACTACGGGTCCCATCTGTACAATTCCACTTGAAGATCAAAAGAGTGTTAATGCCGAGTGGTATTCTACCATTTGTATACCCAGGGTGTTAGAAAAAGTTCGCGAAAGACGACCCAAAAGCCGCGTTCTCCTACAACATGACAACGCTTCTTCACACACGGCCAACAAAACAAAGTCATTTTTAGCTTCCGAAAAAGTACGACGAGTTGTACTACTAGTTGTACTACCCATCCTGCGCATAGCCCTGACCTAGCACCCTGTGATTTCTGTATTTTCCCCAAAATCAAAGATTTGATGAGAGGTTTCACTTGTTGAAAAGTAGTCGGCCCAACACTGGTCCATTTAGTTCTAAAAATCAAATCTACCCACATTATTTAGTTCAGTTCAGACCTGTTAATTGTGTGAAGTTTGAAAATGAATTGAATTGTGTGAATTTTATAAATTTATTGACAAAGCAATCTGACATCATTTCCGCAAATGGAGTAAATCGAGCAGCGTGCCGTCATTAAGTACCTCCATAAGAAGAGGGTGTCATCAAAAGCCATCCATGATGATATGGTCAGTACCTTAGGGGATTGCGCTCTTTCATATTCATTCGTCAAAAATGGATAGCAGAATTCAAGCGTGGTAGAGAGAGTGTGAAAGACGAACCCCGCTCTGGAAGGCCTTCGACGTCCGCTACTGTAGAAAATGTTAAAAAAGTACTCGACTTAATTATGGGGGTCTCCCATAATTAAGTCGAGTACTTTTGCAGATTGAAAATAGCCGAGTTTATAGGCACCTCTTATGAACGTACTCAAAACATAATAGTCAACGTGTCGGGTTTCCACAAGGTGTCTGCGAGGTGGGTTCCGCGACTGTTTTCAGTTGAGCAAAAAAGGATGCGATTGACTATTGCACGCGACTGTTTGGAGTTATTTGAAGCTGATGAATGTGATTTTTTGAATCGTTTTGTTACCTGGACGAAACATGGGTTCATTACTGTACACCGGAAATAAAACAACAATCAAAACAGTGGAAAAGACCTGGTTCACCACCCCCCAAAAAGGCTAAGTCGATTTTGTCGGCAAGTAAGGTGATGGCTTCAGTATTCTGGAACTCGAAGGGTGTGATTATGGTTGATATGATTGAAAGGGGTCAGACTATAAACTCTGATTATTACTGCACCTTACTACGTCGTTTACGAAACGAAAAACGTCCAGGAATGATCAGAAGAAAAATCCTGTTTCATCAAGATAACGCTCGTGTTCACACGTCTGTCCAATCAATGGCAGAAATTTCCAACTGTAGCTTTGAACTGTTACCGCATCCACCTTATTCACCTGATCTGGCACCGTCAGACTTTTTTCTGTTCCCTAACATAAAAAAGCACTTGGGAGGTCAAAGATTTTTGACAAATGACGAGGTCAAAGCAACAGTAGACGCATATTTTGACTCTAAGGAAGAATCTTTTTTTTTCAACGGGCTAAATGCTTGGAAGGGAAGATGGCAAAAGTGCATTGAACTTGATGGTGATTACGTTGAAAAATATATTTCATTTATTATGTATTTATTTTCTCGGTTAGGTCGATTACTTTTCAATCCACACTCGTAATAGTAAAAATATACTATTCATCGGTCTAAAAGCCACGAAATAAAAACCACCCATAAATGTACATTATCGTGTATAAAAGATAATTTTTTGAAAGTAAAAGTTCGGGTAACATTAGATGTACTCGTAAGTAAACGTGTGATAGACATCTTATAATAAAACTTTATGGCTACTTTCATATCCACTAAATCATTTACTCTCTCAGAAATATTTCAGTATTCAGTTACGACTAAACGAAACAAATGTATGTAAGTAAATTCAATAACAAATAAGATTTTTTATTCATTATTATTATGTTGTAGCAGAGGTTATCAAGTTAGCTCATTTTTGTAGTTGGAGCCCTAAAACAAAAATCTGACCGGTCTAACTACAGAACTTTGATATCGCCCATGGGTTGTGGAGGTCAGATAGCAGTCGCTTCACGGAAAATATCGAAGCTCAGCCGAATCGCAGTTAGACTGGAAAGCTGACCCCAACTGAGTTAGGAAAAGGCTCGGTGAATGATGATGATGTCGTGTTATTTGTAGTTCCGATAATTTCCGATAATTGTCGAGGATTGCCGAGCGCTAAGTAGCAATAATCCTACTGTACCTAAGTTCATGTCTACGACGCACGGCGACTTGTAGCTCTATGCTACGAGGTTACGAAATAAATAAATGTTGCGCTCGTTTTTTGTGTAATGAACAACCTAAAAGGGACGTTGTTTACAGGACGACAACATAACGGGTACACTCATCGGTATTGATATTCTTTGATTATATACTGTAGCTTTTAAACGACATAGCAAACAATCATCATTACGTTTGATACTAACCTTTTTTTTTATTCTAACCTCGTTGAGATCTATCGACGAGGTGGGTACTGTAACGTACCAGGGGGCAGTGTGTAGTAGTTTCTGAAGAAAATGCTGACATACCCATTATGGACAAAAGCCTCTACAAAAATAAAGAAAATGATAAAATAAAACAATTGAAATCAGTCTTTCCCTCCAAGTTCTCTTGAACAGTCGAAGACATTTCTTTTCATTTACAATTTAAATCGGCCATCTAGACATTGACCTATAAAGGAGGGCGAATGCACTACATTACTTAGCACCCACTTCACCGTCTCTATAAACACTAGTACGGTGTCTTGCGCGTCTTCGCGCCGCACCACGCCATAGGTTTTGGCCTATAACTTTTGACCCCTTAGGGCTAGGTCAAATTTTCGAGTTTTTGGTTTGCCTCCAGATCGAGGGCTATCCATAGAGGGGTCAACCAATATATAGATCGTCAGGACCCAAGTTATTACGGTGCAACTGCTGATATACGGACAAGGCTCTGGCAAGATTACACAAACAGAACGGACGTGGCAATAGGCTCGCCTCTTATTACATGGGACCAACAGTGACTGGCGAAATGTGGGCGTAATGACCGCGTATATCAACCCCTTCGGGGATAAAGACGTGATTTGTGTGTGTGTGTGTTTGGTCCGCAGACCACATGATGTTTCCTTATTGAAAACTTGGACATTTAGAGGTAAACAACACTGCCTTGCTGGGCTTTAGGAAATGATTTTGAGTTGATTAAAAGTAAAACATAATTACCTTTGGATGGAAATACACCTTAAAGGTATCTGATCAAAGAAAACCCTTGCTGTAACTACGGAATTATCCTCTAAAGCCTTTCTTTTCATTTACGATGTTTAATTAAACTTTCCTTATCAAAATCAACCTTTCTAGTTTTCACATTCGCTAATTGATGCCTGTGGTTCTATCCGCATGATATACCCAATTCCAATGACAAAAAAGAGAAAAAAATATTGATGCCTACTGCTGAGCATAGGTTTTCCCCTAAAAATCGCTACAAGGCGTTTTCCAGAGTCTTTCTGTACGCGGTTTCCACTCGAGAATTTTCTGGCTTAGAGCCGTGCCTGTGCGATAAAAAGCATCCTAAGTTGTAATTCAGGAGGAGGACATTTTATGTATTTAGAAGATACGTGTGTTTATCATTTAACTAGATCCCAGTATGAGCTTAGTTTAGGCTATACGGTGCTACGTATTCTTTTTTACCTATTCTTTAAGAGATGTTCATTCCATTGAGAAAATAAACTGTTTCCACTCCATTAAGAGATCGATTGCGCTTGGTGCGAGAGAGATTTACGATATTTGAACGTTACCTTCATCATTCTCGAACCAAAAGTAATATAAGAGGCACTAACTTGAAAATAATAAAGTGATTGTCAATGATATCTTTTCTATTTCGTTTTTTTTATTATAGCTCTACAAGCACACCGACTCACAAATATCGGTTCAGTAAAAGCCAAGAATATGGCAAAACACATGCAGAAATATAAGAAATATATTATAGGATAACTTTTGCTGCCATTCGATTTTGATGTAGCTATGAAGTTGAATGTTGTTCTGAGTTGAACTTCGTTTATCTGTGAAAATAGCACAAAAAGTCCTTTCGTAACTTCGGAAATTAACGTTTACAAGTAGACAAACAAGAATGAAATCGAAAAGGTTTCGTAATGTCAGGTTTAAAAGTAATTTAAAAAAAACTCTAGATTCATTCCTTTGAAAAGTGTTTTATTGTATACTAGCGGATGGGCTTCGTCCTCTTGACTAATTATATAGGTGCTTAAAATCTTCCTCGAGAACCACTCTATACATTGGTGAAAACCACATCAAAATCCGTTGCGTAGTTTTAAAGATGTAGTGATGATTGTGAAGCGATTCTTATCTGGCATATGTAAATTACCAACTTATTTATATTTGGAGTAAATGGAGAAAATCTCTATAAATGGTTTAATTTAATGTAAAATGTGAATGAACTAAGTTGTAAACGGCTTCGTAAATTTGTTTATGAGATCATTAAATGAAATTTATGTTTATAAAAGTCATAAATGTAGCGAAATGAAGCTTCGTAGGCGTTTCATATTTGATATAGCTTAGAGTAGCAAGTAAAGCACAGACATCCGACTTTTAACGAGGACTTAAAATCTTCGCCAGAACTGAACGTTTCAAGAGATCGTTCCTATGTAGAACGATCGAGGCCTGGAACGCCCTGCCCGCCCACGTATTTCCTTCAACTTACAACCCAGGGTTCTTCAAGCGCAACGTAAAGATGCACATGTCTAGGTCGCCAAGTTGAAGGCCACTCTCAATAGTACATATTATGCGTACTGTGAGAGTCGCCCACAATCGCCAGACGTCGCAACGGCTCTCCATCAGGCGGGCGCGGGCGGCGTCAATTTGGCGAACCAGATACAAAAAAAAAAAAAATAATATAAAACTTATTAAAACAATTATTGACAAAGCATGAACAGTTGAACCAATTTCGTTTTAATGTTTTGTTGAGTTTGTTATTGTCAGATGGATCTTATGAAGTAATTAATTATGAGGCTATTGCAAATATACCTAAATAAATACCGAACCGACAAAGTGCCAGACGAACTTTCCAGTCATGCGTTTTTCAGCCAGCGTGCATATATCACCCGCAATGCGTATCGATGTCAACGTCAAATCAGCTCGTGAATAGCCTCGTTACCATAGAAACCGGCGTGTGGGCGGCCCACGCGACATGAAACACATTTCATTATTGTATGAAATTTGACATTGACATCGACACGCATTGCGGGCGAGATCCGCACGCTGGTTGAAATACGCTTGACATGAACAGCGCTCTAAAAAACGTATCTGTCTACCCCTTTGGAGATATAGACGTGTAATTGGATCAAAGTAATACCTACCCTTTAGCATTTAACATAAACTAGAATATTTGTACATCACTTCAATGTGGTAGGAAATAGTGAACCAAACAATAAATTGAAAGACCTAAAAGAACCTCATCATCTACCTGCCCTTATCCCAATTATTTGGGGTCGGCGCAACAATTCTTTCTCCTCCCCACATCCCTGTCAGACGTCATCTCTTCAGTCACTCCTCTCCTTGTCATGTCCTCTTTCACACATTACAGCCATACTTCGGTTACTGGCGCAACTTTCAAACTTCCTCTAATATACTCGTTCCTTACCCTATCCATTCTTGTTACACCACACATCCATCTTAACATTCGCATCTACGCTACATGCAGTTGTCTTTCATCAGTCGCTTTTAAGGCCAAACATGACAGTCCATACAGGACGGCAGGTCTTGTAAATTTTCCCTAAAAGAACCTATATTCCACAAATAAATAAATGATTATGATTATGATTAGTAATATTAAAAGTACCTTTAATAATTATAACTATAACATACCCTAACCAAATCACTGAAATAGGATTATTCCAGGGCCTTTATTCGGGGCCTGAGGACAATAGATTAGCAACCTACCGTCCTTACAGAAGCAGGCTAGAAGGGCTGCGTGCTGTGGGGTTTAACCCCACGCACGCTTTCACTCACCGACGCGGGATAAAACGGGCCACACAGGTGGCCGTGGTCCGCCGGGCGCCACTGGGAATTCTTCTAGTGCTTACCGGAGGCGCTCGGCAATGGACTTAGGTGCGGCCGCAGCCTAGGACCACGGATAAAAAAAAGAAAAGAAAAAAAGGCCTTTATTCATATATCAGTAATTTCTCTCTGGTGAAAGTAATGTCACTAAAAATACAAAAGCTTTTAGTAGGTACAGAAAAAATATTATGCAGATGTTAGTATAAGTGTATATATATACATACGACTGTGTATACTACCTTGATGTAAATGTTTAGTGTTTATTATATCTTGGTATTTTATTCTTAGAAGAAGTATTATCTATTTATATAATACGCCAGTGAAGCCGCTTCTCCTCCTAAACTAAGAGTCGCACAGTCAAGTGTGGCACACCGTTGGAAAGGTCGTGGTCTCAAGTGGTGCGATAAGATTAGAAATTTGACAAAAAGTAAAAAAAAAAAAATAACTTGCGCAGTTTGCTCTAAGGGTTGCTAGTTTTATATAATTTTACGTTTTGAATCACAAAAACTATAGTCTTGGGTTAGCCTCGACTCAGGGATTGATCCCTTCCCTTTCCTACTGGAAAGGGATCAGTCGCTGGGTCAAAGTGGAACGTTCTAACGACTGACCAAGACACGAAACGACACGGGATTCAAAAAGAAAGTTAGCATATGTACTTCACTACTTATAAAATATATTAAGTATTATTTTATGGTTTGGAAAGATGATATTAAAGAAATTTGTGTACATATCCTCCGCCTTATTGTTGACTGGGAATAAGGTTACCAGAAAGGTGTCAGTTACGTGGAATGGCCTTTTTCTTCCTTTGGCTTTCAACGCATCCAGTATTTTGGGACTCTACGCACTCAGCAATATCGTCAAGGAGTTTTTAAACGAAATTCTATTATTATTGTAAGTACCTACAAACTTAATTGCTTGTGTGTATATCCTTGACGTCTATTGCCGAGCGTCCCGGGTACTCCCTCGTAAGAATAACCCTAGGGCACTGGTGGTGTTTGTAAGTGTAAATAAAGATATTCCATAGTATTTGAAAATAATTGTAAAATTGAGCGAGTAAACACACTTTGCTCTATTTGCCTTTATTTGAACAAATTTCCTTACTTCAAAAATTGAGTTCAAATAGTAGCATTGTAGTGTTTAATCAATGGCCCACGACGACCAGACAAATGTCATATTATAAAAGCTGAAACGGAAACATCTCGCAATTGGTAAAGATGAAAACAGGTCTATGGTGTATAAAATAGTATTCAGATCAAAATCGTTATTTGAAATAGCTTAACTAGTTTGAGATAAGCTCTGAGAAATTGCAGCTTTTATAAAATAACGTACAACTCTACCAAGCTAAATTTGCATCTCGCTGGAATGCGACATAATTGACACGAGGTGCAAATTTTGCTTGGTCGAGATATAGGTATATCTGACCGTCTCGTGGGCACTACCTTTATAAGAAGAAAAAATCAACTTTATGGAAGTTTGTGGGCAAGGACAACGATCTTCTGAAGAAGAAATTATGAATTCAGGAGCGATTTGAAGCAAGTTTCTTCGAGCGTTTTGATGTGTGTTATATTATCAAGCTCGTTGAAACTAGCTTTAAACCGACTTGCTAATAATCTTCACATCGGAGTAAAGAAATACACATCCTGGGCTTGGTAAGTATATTAGTTAATTTTTATAGAACATCACTGCTGTAGGCAATCCTCAAAAATGTTTTTAATATTCGTGAGGCCTACTATCCGACCCAAAGGCGATTCCTAGTTCTCTTATTTATCTTTTCTTCTTAATTTTCTTTTCTTATTGAATTTTAATAGTCCGAGACGCCCAGGACTTTCATTGGCTGTGCCATAGCGGCTGGCACGCAAGGCAACGGGTTTTTATTTTTTTTTTCAAAATTACAATGTAACTGCTACTTTTTAATAAATTCTTATGGCTATTTTGGACATAACCCATTATACAGGGTGTCCCAAAACTCAACGATAATCTGGGACCGGATGAAAGGCCAAGTTACACCAGTTCTGGGTAAAATAAAAAAATGATAAAATAAAAAGATTATCGTTGAGTTTTGGGACACCCTGTATGTGTGCCCGGTGACGGCAATAGGCTTGCCCCCTATTACGTTGGACCAAAAATACTGGCAAATTGTGGGTGTGTAATCCACCTGTGCCAACCCCTACGGGGATTTAGGCGTGAATGTGTCTGTCTGTCTTGAATATTCTACCTATGTTTTATCCATATTACTAGTTGTAAGATATCAATGATAATATAATAAAGGTTGCCTGAAAAAGATCGCTGTTAATTGTAAGAGTTGTCTCTTATTCCTATGTCATATCATAACTAACCATCTTATAAGTGCCGTGTATTTTTTTAATTTCGCGGCCGCTCTCACGTCCTTTGCCGGGCGTCTCTGGTGCACACGCAGAAGGTATTTCCAGTGGCTCCCGAGGGACTTTGACCACCTGTGTGGCCTCTACGGGGGTTTGGTCGGGATGATAATCCCGCGTCGTTGGGGTAGGGTTTTATCCCGGGTCGGTGAGTGAATCTGGTTGTAAGGGTTGCGTGCTGGGGGCCTCAGCCCCACAGTTCGCAACCCAGCCTGCTTCTATAAGGACGGCGGGTGACCATCCCGCCGTCCTCAGGCCCCGATCATGGAGGTCGATGATCTTGGGTGTAGATGAGTCTGCGGCGCTCTCACCACTGACCTCGGAACTCGGCGGGGATAAGTACTGTGTACAGTAAAGTGTACCTATTTACTTTGATATTATAAGATTATTCGAAAACGTTGTTCAGGACCTTGTTATTTGAATAATGAATTACTTACTTATATAAATGTAGATCATATTATTATAGTCTCAAAATAAGTAAAGCTGTGAGAACTGTTTTTCTTTTACAGACACAAATTATGTTTTTCTTCCCGAAGGGTTAGACAGAGGCGCTTATAACGTCCACATTTCGTGACACTTTATTATAGTCTAAATAGGTTGCCAGTCTATTGCCATTATCGGGGACTGTGAGCAGTTAAAATATGAAACCGAATATTGTTATTTATTGCTATGTGAGGTACCGTTTGTCGCTTTCAAGCTCTTCTGGAAACCATCCTTCATCTTTTTAACGAAATACATTCTCAGTGACCAATAAAATTATAGCTTTTGCGAAATTATATTCAAAGCCTACGAAAAGCATAGACAATAGACTCTAATAGGTAAATGTTGACACAGTAAATATTGAAGTTCAAAAGCGTTACATTGTGAACTGCAAATTAATCATTTATTGATTAATTTGCAGTTCAATGTACGATGTATTCTTTGTGCCCTTATTTACTAACTAGAGTATAAAGTCTTGTTATCAAATAAGAACAGAAGGTCCGAGCCCGCCCTTGTTTGCCAACTAGAGTATGAACTAAAGTTAGCAAATAAGGGCGGGTTCGGACTGATATTCACTTCAGTAGCACAAGTTAGTTTATTAGTTGTCTTTAAAGTTGCGTCTCCTTTTATGACTGTGTATTTGAAGGCACAGAATGGGGAATAGTACTACGTAATACCGGGGTTTGGTATTATGGCGTATTGTAGGACCATAAAAGACATGGGCATGGCTGGGAGCCGGCACTCTAAGCCATTTGGATCGTTACCACCCTTATTTTTTTTATGTCTGCCGCCTCAGTCCGAGGCCTCCCCTACGTCCATTGCCGAGCGCCTCAGATGCGCAGTCGGAAGAATTCCCAGTGGCGCCGGGGGACTTTGAATAGGTGACCAAAGTCTGACCAGGCGTCTGTCTGAGGTTAGGTTGAGTTTATCTCGCATCGTTTGGGTCGGGTTTTATCCCGCGTCGTTGAGTGAATCTGCGTGCTGAAGGACCTGAGCCCCACAGCACTCAACTCTACTGTATGGACGGAGGGTGCATGGCTAGCCCACCGTCCCTCGGTAAAATATCATACTATTCAAACTTTTTAAATTACAAACCCTACTATAATACGTTTAACTAGTATGGATTACAACAATTAGTAAACATTTTTACTTATTATGATTTCGCAATCGTATACATTACTGAGAACTCAATCAGGTCGTTGGGGTGCCTTTTAATAGTTCGTTTTAAAAATAAAAGGGTAAGGAAAGTTCTGGAACGAAAGCTTGCGAAAGAATCGTGTTATTTTATGAAAGACTGAGTGCGTCCAAGTTAATAAGAATTTGTAAATATCCAGTACAAATGAAAGTTTTCAGGTAAAGTACTAGTAGGTACTCGCGGTACCACTCGCCTCAATTTCTGATCGTCATACATACAAACAGACATGCGATCTAATACTAAGCACTCCATAGATTCACCGAGCGGACCCCGGGTCCATACTTAGTGTGATAAAAAGGGGAAGAGATCGCAGGGAACTGAGATTTACGACTCAGTTCTAGATATAAGGTGGCCACATTTCGACTAGTCAGCGCTCCTTTCACCATTCGACATGTTCCTCCCTCAACCTAGCGAAAGAACAGTGGCAAAAAATTGTCTCATTATTTAAAAACGTCCATAAATATTATATATGCCAAGTAATTTATTGTTTATTTTGCGATTTTACAAGTATCTAAATGTTCCAATAGAAGCCGGCATTAAATCTACAATATCAAAACACAATAAGTATCTTTATTTTTCGGCTTTCTCGATGGAAAATGACTTCACTTATGGAGTCTACAAGTGAAGAGGTTACTGAAGCTCTTGGTAATCTGAGGTCTTTAAGCATCTTGTAAAGAGATTTGCACCTACTTCTATGGCATAAAGTGCCTCATTCTCGAGATATTATTGCACCCACATTTCTCTAGTTCCTGTTATGGGCATCCGGCAACGGACGTTAGAGCGGCCGAGGCCATGGGCAGCGGAATTAAAAAAAAATAAAAACCTTACTTCACAATAACTTTACACATTTTAATGTCGTCTCAAATTGATTAGTTTATCTCTAAAGGCTGCTACACACAGTGCCGGCGGTAGTACCGCCGGGTTTATGCCGAGCGGCTAAACCATATTATATTGCTAACCAAAGTACAATATATAATAGATACAAGCTGCCGACATAAGCCGCGCATAGCCGCCAAGCATCATTCCGGTTGTGACAGTCATGTAGAACGCTAGTGAAGTACATATTTTTGGTTACAATGAATAAAGAAATCATCAGCACTGCCGCCGCAGTTGTAATTTTTGCACTTAATTGGCACGCTATGATATAAACACACCACTATCACTTGAATGCCGGGAACGAACTGACGCCCCGCGCAACCCGCCGGCCCACCCCGGCGGCCCTTTGTGCGGCAAAACCGACGGCTTTGACCGGCGGCTTGTCCGGCGGTACTGCCGCACACGAAAATCCGTTCCATAGTTTGGGAGATAAGCGTATCCTACATACAAACAGATAGACAAGTAATAATATAAATTAGTAGGAATCTTTAGCCAAACATTGGCAAAACATCTCAAACATGTGGGTATCACGCTTAACCTTAATCATTATAATATTGTATTTCGTTCAACTTGTTCTATCTTCTTACTTATTATACCTTGTTAGTCTAAGAGGAATTAATCATAATATTCACAAATGTACCCTTACAAATGAAAGCCTGGTCTTCCTTCGAAGTATTGGAAAGGAAATGAAAGCTTTTGGGGAATATTAATCGCTAACGTCCCTTGCTGATATAAGTCTTCGGTAGATACTAGTATATCTAAATAAACTATGAATTATAATAGACCGGCCGTCGCTCGTGATTGAACGGGACACGAATAGGATAGACTCGAGGCACGTACACGATACGCCTCGAGCACGGCCAATGTAGTGTACTATACTGGGCGGCTACACATGTGCGTGACGATTGGGTGTCCTAATCGTGAATCGAAAATCTAATGTTTATGATATGATTTAAAAATTTCCCCAATCCTTACTCAAGGATACCTATTTCTTGGCGAATCGATGCAAGTAGAAGCTAAATTTTATACTCATATTTTAGTAAAAATACAGTTAAACACTTCCCAAAATATTCGTCAAGATTAACAAACATTCAAAACTTTTATAAATGTTTTAAATATATCCCTCAATCCTTACTGTATAGATTGAGGGTCATGGTGTTTTGAAAAAGTGGCTATGTTTTAAATTAATTTTTGCATGCAGATTAAGTAAAAGTTGTCTAATAATTTGTAAAAAACAAAAACGACTGAAATACATCACGGTTTAAAAGTTATAACTCTAGAAACTATGTCCCTCATTACTTATGCCTCCAAAAAACACTTGATCGTAGCTCACTAGGTACTGTAAGTATATTAACTACGAATATATATTTTAGTAGTAATTTTCTACTAAAAGTTTATGCAGTTATTTGATTAGAAGATTTGTTATTCATCAAAATATTAACTTATCAATATTCCTAATATTAAATACGTATAGGGTGACCATTCATTACTTAAATGTTACAAAGAATTTTAGCTTTCGTACATTATAATCACAAAACAAGTACCGATACTTAACATTTTATATAAAATATTGATTAGTAAATCTAGTGGGTAATTTGAAATAAACAGGTATCAAACTACCTACAATAAATTTAATAAATTAGCGTTAACTTGTTGGAAAAGGCTAACATATTGAGAACTCAAATTGTTTTAAAGTATTTCGTTAACAAAACAGAAGATGATGAAAAAATTGTCTGTGACTGTGCATGTAACTGGCCTCTAATCTCTTTTATTTTCGAACATATAGTTTTGAAATACTGTTTTAGTGCTCGTTTTATAAAACGATGCATAAATGCGCTATGCATATCAAACGAAATTACAAGAGAAGTTGCTTTTTTACCTTTGAATCTCGACATGATTTCCGTTTTCGGTATCAGTTTTTTAGAAGATGCTTTAGGTATTACCGAAGAAAACAAAGATTGTTTGTCATGTAATAATCAAATTAAATATATGTATGAGTTGTCAAAAAGAATATAGAAAGAGAGAAATACCGTTAAGTATTTGTTTACAAAATAAAACTTATAAAGTCATAGGAGCCACTGAATTTATTCCATATGTGTTACCTAATGGTCTCGGTCACTACAAATGTCATAATTTCATAAATGAACAAATATACTGTTATGTATGATGACAATAAAAATAAATTATGCCAAAGCAACACCGCGCTACCAATGTACTTGCATTCACTTAGCTACGGTCTTGTAAATATTTAAAAAGCCATCCAAATAAATCAATCCTACGTCATTGTTTAATTTATGGTCACCCTATACGTATTTAACATTAGGAATATTGATAAGTTAATATTTTGATGAATATCGAATCTTATAATCAAATAATTTTTTTTTTTGTAATTCCGCGGCCCAAGGCTGCGGTCGCTCTAACGTCCGTTGCCGGGCGTCTCTGGTTACTAGCAGAGGGTATGTCCAGTGGCGCCCGGCGTAATCAAATAACTGCATAAACTTTTAGTAGAAAATTACTACTAAAATATATATTTGTAGTTAATTATATACTTACATACAGTACCTAGTGAGCTACGATCAAGTATTTTTTGGAGGCATAAGTAATGAGGGACATACCTAGTTTCTAGAGTTATAACTTTTAAACCGTGATGTATTTCAGTCGTTTTTGTTTTTTACAAATTATTAGACAACTTTTACTTAATCTTCATGCAAAAATAAATTTAAAACATATAGCTACTTTTTCATATCACCACGACCCTCAATCTATACAGTAAGGATTGAGGGATATATTTAAAACATTTAAAGTTTTGAATGTTTGTTAATCTTGATGAAGATTTTGGGAAGTGTTTATCTTTATTTTTACTAAAATATTAGTATAAAATTTAGCTTCTACTTGCATCGATTCGCCAAGAAATAGGTACCCTTGAGTAAGGATTGGGAGACCTCATTTAAATTGCCATATTTTTTTAAATTATTATTTTACTAATTTTTAAATCGGTTCTACAATTTTTTTACAACTTCTACTAAATCTAGATAACATTAGTATTTCGATTCACGATTAGGACACCCAATCGTCACGCACACCGGCTACACGACTCGACGAGTAGCGAGGGAAATAGCGAGGAGAATATAGCGAGGAATATCGTATGGCCACCCACTCGCCTCGTCGCTCGTTCACCACTCGTCGCGCGCGGCGTGAAGTACTACTTGTACGCGATAAGATAAGACTTGGGCTCGAACCAATATCACAACGCTCAACTTATCACACACGAGTTATACTAGAGCAACACGAGCGGACATCGTTTGGCCACATCATATAGTTGTAAACATGTAACGCAAACCACTCGCCAGTAACTTTATTAGATCCTACGTAATTGGGACTGAACCTATTGCTACTGGGAACTTTCATGTTGGTACGTCCGTTGATCGGTAACTGCATTACTAGCAGTTAAAGTTAGCTAATATTAAAAATGATTAAGATAGAAATTTGTCTAAAACTACCTCTAAAAAAAACTGATGTCATCGGCAGGACTCGAACCCACGGCTTTCCCCTAACAGGGGGAATGATCTGACCACTTTTTTTTATAATTCCGTCAGACCGCGGCCTCTCCTATGTCCATTTGCCATTCTGGTAGGGCCAGGGACCAGAAGGTATTTCCAGTGGCGCCCGGCGGGCTTTGACCACCTCTGTGGCCTCTTCGGGGGTTTGGTCGGAATGAGAATCCCGCGTCGTTTTTTTTTTTTTTTTTTTTTTTTATATTTGGTTCGCCAAATTGACGCCGCCCGCCTGGTGGTAAGTCGTGACGACGTCTAGCGATTGTGGGCCACTCTCACAGCACACATTACTATTGAGAGTGGCCCTCAACTTGACGACCTACTGATGTGCCTCTTCACGCTCCGCTTAAAGAACCCAGGATTATATGTGGGAGGAAACACGTGCACAGGCAGGGCGTTCCAGGCCACTGTCGTTCGGCAGAGAAACGAACGTTTAAAACGTTCGGTTCTCGCGAACATGCTATCCACTGTGTGGGGGTGGCATCTCTGCCCGGCACGAGTCGTTCGGGATCGGAAGGAAGAGGGTGGGATCAGATTGAAGAGCTCTTCAGAACACTCGCCGTGGTAAATACGGTAGAATGCGGCCAAGGAAGCTATTGTTCGGCGCTGAACTAGCGGCTCAAGGCTTCCCGTTACCTCCAGACAATCTATAATACGGAATACGCTGCATAGCGTCGAGAGCGTCCAGCAGATACTTCGCGGAGCCGTCCCAGAGGTGAGAGCAGTATTCGACGCAGGGTCTAATCTGCGTCTTGTACAGCAGACACCTCTGGTCCGGTGTAAAGAATCTCTTTACCTTATTCAGTATTCCTAGTTGAGCTCTCGACGAACGTCTATGCCAAGGATATCAAGGTTGTCCTTCATTGGTAATAATGCATTCTGAAGAGAGGGTAGGGGAAGGAAAGGGGATTTCTTCGCAGTAAATGCACACGCCTGTGTTTTGCGGGCATTGAACTCGACCAGGTTCTCGGTACCCCATTGAGAGATACTGTCGAGGTTACGGTCGAGATCAGCCACGAGTCGTCGTCTCTCCTCCTCAATCTCAGATCGCCCCGCCGTCGGACGAACCGAGTAACTCCCGTGCAGTGTGCTGTCATCTGCATAGCAATGAATGTTCCCGAGGGATAGCATATCATTGATATGCAGAAGAAAGACAGTTGGTGATAGTACGGACCCCTGCGGTACCCCGGCATTCACTTGCAAGAAGCGAGAAGCCTGGCCATCGCAGAGGACCCGCACTCGGCGCTCGTTTAAAAAGCTGGCAATCCAGCTGCACAGTTGAGGAGGTAGACCATATGCCGGAAGCTTGGAAAGGAGCGAAGCATGCCAGACCCTATCGAAGGCTTTGGCGATGTCCAGGCTAATAGCCAAGGACTCGCCGTGCCTTTCCATAGCCCCACCCCAGACATGTGTTACGAATGCCAGAAGATCACCCGTTGATCGCTTTGGCCTGAAGCCGTATTGTCGATCATTGATTAGCGAGTGATCCTCTAGGAATTGCATGAGCTGCTTATTTATAAGGAGCTCAAGCACCTTGCAAATGACTGAGGTGACAGCTATGGGTCGATAGTTGCCTGGATCGGACCGATCCCCTTTCTTGGGGATCGGTTGTACGTTCGCCTCCTTCCAGACCTCCGGCACGAGCCCTGAAGAGTATGACAGGCGGTACAGACGCGTTAATACTGGAGACAACTCAGCTGCACATTTTCGTAGCACCACCGCCGGAATGCCGTCAGGGCCACTGGCTTTCCGCGTGTCGAGTGACCGCAGCACTGCCCGTACATCACATTGCCTGATAACAATATCAGGCATTGTGTGGCCACAGTTGGCGATGGCGGGGGGCTGCAGGCCACGGTCGTCGACCCGGGAATTAGCCGCAAAGAGGTCTGCGAGCATATCCGCTTTCTCTTGGGCTTTGTGAGCCAGTGTTCCATCTGGGTAACGCAGCGGTGGCAGCGAGGGCTGACAAAAGTTAGATTGCACGGCTTTGGCCAGTTGCCAGAATCCACGGCTGCCCGTGGGATGGGAAGTGAGCTCCTGACCAAGCCGTGCGACGCGCTGGGCATCCGCTCTCTTAAAGGCCCTCTTACTCGACTTTGTGGCCCGGTTGTACGCTGTTTTGAGGTGGCCCACGTTTGTGTCGCGCACAGCCCGGGCCCTGATCCAGGCGCGATATGCCGACTGTTTTTGTCGAACAGTTTTGGCACAATCTCGCCCGAACCAGGGACGGGCTCTGCGTATACTGGCGACATCAGTGAAAGGGATGTAATAATCCATCCCTAAACTGATCTCGCCAGCAATAGCAGAAGCACTATCCGAAGGAGCCTTTCCTACAAAGCAGCGCTGGCTCCAGGGGACGGACGCATAATAATCGCGTAGACCGTCCCAATCCGCTGACAAAAGTCGCTGTCGTTGGGGAAAGGGTTTTATCCAGGTCGGTGAGGACGGCGGGTGACTAAATATTCCGCCGTCCTCAGGCCCCGATCATAGAGGCCGATGATCTTGGGCGTAGATGAGTCTGCGGCACCCTCGCCGCTGACTTCTGAACTCGGCGGAGAGAGTACACTCCCTCCACGTGGTGTAGTTACATAGTTTAATAGATATATAAAGCTCTCATGATATGAAATATTAGTCTCAGAACTGTTATATTCAAGGCCAGTGCAAATAACATTATGTTGATTGCTTTCAAATCAACCTTTGATGAACTGATTACTGAAGCTGTGATAATGTTAAAAAAGAAATAGATTATGGTATTTTCTGTTTACTATAGTAAAGTTATATACATACAATATTTCTGACGTGCTGATGCAAAATGAGCTCAAATATGTATGTGATATGAGGAATATCACTATATATTATAAAACAAAGTCCTGCCCCCCGTCTGTTTGTTTGCGATAAACTCAAAAACAACTGCACTAAATTTCAGGCTGTTTTCATCAATGGATAGAGTGGTTCTCGAGGAAGGTTTTAGGCTATAAGTAATACTATACTTATGACGTGAGTATTATATATTAGTCGAACGGATAAACATGTAATACATTTTACATACATACATACATAGATACGTACATATCATCACGCCTATATCCTGCAGGCAGAGATGTATTACACACCCACACTTTGCCAGTGATTTTGGTGGTCCCACATAACAGGGTGCAAATCTATTGCCGTTATCGGGCTCTATAGAAAATCTAAAACCCCTATGTAATTCAAACCAAAATACAGCCAAAACAGATGTTACATTACAACCAAAAAGAATCTCTGCAATTTCACTTAAAATTTCAGGTTCCTATCAATCTATATATACAAATGGGGAATGTAATTTTTGTCCCCCCTTAGCTCTCGACAACTACTTATGCTCCAATGATGGTTGACCCCTCTATGGATAGCCCTCGATTGGAGGCAAGCCAAAAAATCGAAAATTTGACCTAGACCCAAGGGGTCAAAAGTTATAGGCCAAAACCTATGGCGTGGTGCGGCGCGAAGCACCGCGCAAGACACCGTACTAGTACATATAATAAAATTGTAAGTGGTCGATGTCTGCTGTACATCGAAGATATAATAGAGAAACTGTTGTAGGGGGGCTTTATGAACGCAATAGAACCCAAAACAATGGTTTTTAGAATTTTTGTGTTTGTCTGAATGTTTGAACACGCTAATCTCAGAAACCGATTTGAATGCGATTTTCAGTAACGCGTTGTGGTTTATTCAACTTAACGTTTAAAGTTTGTTTCATTTCAATCGGTTCATAAATAAAAAAGTTATGTTGATCTAAAGTAACACGCAGGCGGAGCTGCAGGCAACAGCTAGTACCTACTATATTTCTAGGTAGGTGTACTTAAAATATATTGGAGGCATCCGCCCTCAAAGTGACGAATATAAAGTGAAGCCACAAGATATTTTATGAAAAAACTTGTACACGATATTTTTATCATAAGTCATTTCTTAACACGAAAATTCAGGTGAAGAAGCCTCAAGGGAAAAGTCTTGTTTGTCATGCTTTTAGATTATGAGTGTCTTGAAAGTTGTTGAAATGACAGACCACTTTCTTTTTATGTCCCCGCAGTGGGCTTTTCCTCACATTGCATGTATAAGTTTTGAGTTATGACTTGTAGCTACGTAGCAACCGTGGTACATTTAATCCATTGAAATGTTACATGACCTTTGCATTTTTTAGAGGACGCAATTTTAAAAATTGCGTCCTTGTAGTGTTATTTATATTTATATACTAGCTGACCCCGCGAACTTCGTACCGCCTAACAGTCAATGAATGTCGTGTTACTTTTTAGCTGAACTAATTTAGGCTTTGATGAACGTAAAACAATGATACAAAATAATATATTTATATAGATAGAAACAAAAAGTATTTTATTATGATGAATGATGATGAAAACATACATACAGAATGAGAATAAAAAAAATAAATAATAATAATAATAATTAAGTACTTCAAACTCATGTCAGAAAAAAATTATTGAAAACTATGTTGTCCATATTGGAAAAAAAAAATAAAACTCGGATTAATTCATTAATAGGATTTTCATTCAAGCACTTTGTGGTAAACGACATTCTTTGTTTTTTGGTCAGGCGCAAGAACAAATAAAGCGGATGGTTTGCCGACACGTGAGCATGCCACGTACAATTGACCATGAGAAAAACATGCATTTTCTAGATTGAGGCCACAAATAGTCAAGGATTGGCCCTGTGATTTGTTGATTGTCATGGCGAAGGCAAGACGAATCGGGAATTGAATTCGTTTAAACTCAAAGGGCATATCCGTTGGGATCATCGGAATCCTTGGAATAAGAACTTCCTCATCTTTAAATTTTCCTTTAAGTATCGACGCGTGAATCACATTGCTCATCAGTTTTCTTATCACCAAACGCGTTCCATTACACAGTTTTGGTTGGTTTAAATTTCTAAGCATGATGACTACCGAGCCAACTTTAAGTTTTAAATTGTGCGGTGGTAAACCAGGCACATCCAAGGAGTTTAAAAATTCAGTTGGATAATTAGTGGCTTCTTCTTCGTTTGTTACACAGTCGATAGATTTGAATGAATACAGAGTACCTACGATTTGATTTTGAATTATAAAATTGAGGTCATCTACATCTTTATTTTTAGCGGCCAAAATTGCTCGCTCACTTAACCATTTAGTATTTTTGTGGTTAGCAATGATATCCGGGAATACTTTGTTGATAAGCTCGTCTTTTGATGATACGAAATTGCAAAAATTTGGAGGAAATGAAATCAAACCGCTCGATTTGTCAACAGGAACACGGCCATTACCGATAGTCAGCAATTGCTTCGAGAAATCATCAGCAGATAGATCGTTCAACAATGCAACTCTCATATTTACAGATAGTTGAAGTTTCTTTACATATCGCCACAGATTTGATGCTTTGAGGCAAGCGTTTATTTCGTCGGCAGCAGTAGATCTTGGAATGACTGGTAGTGTTTGTCGGAAATCGCCAGATAATAAAATCATTGCACCACCAAAACATCTCGAGTCATTGCGCAGATCTTTTAATGTTCGGTATAGTGCTTCCAATGCGCGTTTGTGCGCCATTGTGCATTCGTCCCATATGATGATTTTTGATGCTACTAAAACTTTGGCCATTGCGGAGTGTTTCAAAATGTTACATGTCGGTTGTTCATTAGTTTGAAGGTTTAATGGCAATTTTAACGCTGAGTGAGCCGTACGGCATCCGTCTAACAATGTGGCCGCTATTCCAGAAGAAGCAATTGCTACCGCAATTTCGGATCTCGCACGTACAGTGGCCAAAATCAATGACATGAGGAATGTCTTCCCAGTTCCACCGGACATCCAAAAAAAATAAGCCGCCATTTCCATCATCAATTGCATTAATCAGTGTATCATAGACTTCCCTCTGCTTAGGATTCAACAGAGGTACATTCGTTTGAACTGATTGGATTAGTTCATGTGGATCATATTCACGTTCACGTTCCAATTCTCTATTAAATGCGTCATTCATTCCGCGATCTGGCGCTGGCATTCCTAACCTAACTAACAAACTGCCGCACATGAGGTAACACATATCTTCGATCAAGAGCAAAGTCTGGTTATGGATCTCCTCATTCACCTCAAGATCGGAATTTCTTGAGCTGACGCGAATTCGATGTAAAATATCTTCTGACATGTTATCTTTGTATTTGTTCCACAGGTCACGTGGGTTCGATGGGAAGCATGTTGAAATGATGATAGCAAATAATGTGCGTATCTGACTTGGAGATGCAGAAATAATTGCTTCAGCGATTGTCGTGTCCCAATGAGTATCGTCAAAGTTCAAACAAATTTAGCTCTTGACATGCTGCACGAAATGTGGGGCACACGATACCATTAACAGTTCGTAGTGATTCAAATGATGTTGGCCCTCGAACATGTACCAGCAACAACCGCAAATAGAAACATTCATAATTCTTCGGATGAACTGTGTAAATACGACCAAGAGCATCAGTAGAACGCATATCTGGATGACCAGGAACTGCATCGCCTTGCTTCCGACGTTGAAATTTCTTCGATGTAGCGTTCCAAGTGTAATAACGTGGCATTTCTGAGTAAAGCAAAGTTCGTGCGAACGGATCGCTTTGACAAATCGCAAAGAAACTGGTCAGTGTTGTCGCTGGAGGTGTTTCGGCACGTTGAGCAGCATTCGACGCTGTGAAATATACTCTCTGACCGTTCTCTAGATGCACCCCCAAATGTAAAACAGTGGGATGACGTTCGTGAATAGGGAATGAAAATATACGCCAAATTGCTTCATTGCAGTTCACATATCTACCAACTTGATAGCGCGTGATTTCATCTTTGTTATTGGATGTTTGGATACCAAAAACCGCCATGTCGCTCCCTTTCGTGACATATTTGCAAATGTATTTAATTGACTTGACCGAACTGCAATACTCAACTACGAAATCGTTTCCTTTCACTTTAGTTGTGATAGTTCTACCATTATCATCGGGCGATCGACGCCGATACAATGGATAACCATCGTTGCCTGTAATGGTCTCTGCCGTCAATTTTCGTGGATACCGTTTGGAACACTTGCCGTCGACCATGCACGGTGATTGTCGGTTGATAGTGCCACACGGTCCATGAATCATATTCGTGACTATAACATCATGTAGGTCTGGATCAGTTTCAGGAGCAGGAATCTCCGCACATATGATGTCATCTATTTGATCTGGCCGAATTCTTTCGACTAACCAAATCAGAATGTGAGCATGCGGTAGGCCTCGTTTTTGCCATTCGATTGAATACATCCAGCATCGAGTATTCCCAAAGACGTGTTGCTTAACAATGTAATTCATTAGTGAGCGAATTTTTTGCCTGAAAACACGTGCGGTGATGTTTGTCCGGGAAGCAGCAATTGAATAATTTCTATCCATTTCGGATTACATGTAAATGTAATGAATAGATCTGGCCGACCATAATTACGAACATATGTCATTGCATCTTGCGCATATTCATGCAAATGACGCGGGCTACCTATGTATGTCGCCGGTAAAATAGTCAATCGACCAACATTTTCTGAATCTCCTTCTGTGCTAATTGCATCGCGTAAATGGATATACTCTTCCGAACGTAATTTAGCTTGATTCAACCGAATGAAAGTCAGGCGCTCCGTTTCGATTTTAACGTACATGTCAACGCAATATTGTTGAAGCAGTCGACGAAATCGCAACAAATAATTGTCAGAATTTTCACGAATCATCAAACGATATCGTTTGATGATTCGTGAAATCTGCGTTTATTATATATTTATATTCATCGAACTAACCTTCTTGGTAGTTTCCTCACCTGAAACAAATGCAGTAAAAATTGTATTTTAGAACCCGTAATAGGTTAACGACTCTTACAGCTACTCTCTACTAAATTAGAAATTACAACTTTTTTTGAGTACTAAAAGCAAACAGAATAAAATGTATTGATATACATTTTATTCTGTTTGCTTTTAGTACTAACTTAACTTGTACTTTTAGTACAAGTTAAAATGAAAACAACAATATTGATCTTACCATTCAATGGATTAATCATTTTGATATTAAAGTGATATCCATCGTCTCCTTGCCAAAACATCAGCGGGTATTGTAACGCGTCATATGAACGGTGTGTTTAATATATTCTTTGTAGTTGCCCAGTATTGCGTCGTGTAAGTACAATATCACGTGTTTCCAAGTTTTCACCAACAATCAGGATTGCCACTTCATCGATTGTTGGAGCATTAAATGTGCGTTCATGTGTTCCAGCTGGTCTTTTATCTGCTCTGATCACAACTTTATAGTCATCACTTGGCATGCGCTCTAAAGCAGTCTGGAACAGCCTGACCAATGCATGATGTTCATGAAGCATTCGCTGCAGATCTTGGAGAATTGCTCTTTTCGTAGCTGTGTTGATCCCTTGACGCCGGTTAAGTTGTTCTTCCATATTGCCCATGAAGTATATTTGCAAGAATTTATGCTGTGCATCTTCTATAGGTTGCAATGATCCAATGCGATTGCAAATCTGGCCTTGAATCTGTAAAGTCAAAACCATAGTTATAGTTATATTTACAAACACTTTTTTTACAAACACTTTTTTTTTCAAATAATAACATGCCATTTTTATTTCAGAGACAAATACAGAAATCTAACAAACTACATTCCAGATTTTTTTTACAATGATAGAAAATAAAGTTTTTAACGTAAATTACCTTAAATGTCGGATTTTATCCGTGTTCTTCGATAATTTCCGCCCCAAATGAAGTCATTTGGAAACAGACATTGTATTTTTGAGTGTTCGCTAGAAAATGTCGTGATTCTAGTGTTTCGCCATAAAGCAGGGAGCACAATGGCTCTGGTGGCGGGACCAATAATGGCAATTTCACTTTACCACTAAGGCAGCACAAACCAGGCGTTTCACCAGCAAACTTCAATGCTCCACAATGCTGGCAAACAACGTCCATTGGACCAATGCAAACTAAACGATGCAAGCTGTAGTCGATGGTGCAATCATACAGAAACGCTGCTCGATTCAAATCAATACTTGAACCATTTCTTCTTGCACTTCGAAGATTACTCCTCTGTTCATCTGTACGATAAGCTCGACGATTTCTCGTTTCTAACCTAGCCGTTTCACGGGCTGCCTCTCTTTGCTCTTGTGTTTGAGAAGCACGAATTAAGGCCCTTCTTTGCTCCATACTAACGCGGCGCTGTTCTCGTGCAATTTCTCGTTCTCCATCAGATAATTGACTCGCGATATTCCGTTGCCTAATTGCATTACGGCTTCGCTGGGAAAGATTAGATCTTCTAGGACGCGGCATTGTTATTAAAATGTGCACTCGCATAAAACCACCAAATATAATAACAGTGACAACTTTCGAGACAGACAATAGCTCAAAGAGTATATAACCACTACGTAGGAATATCTTATCAAGAAAAATCATATACAACCTATAAAAAGACATTTACACTTTTGTTAACCTGTAGATTTTTTTTCCTTATTCTTATAACCTTTACCAACTGATTTTTTATTCTTTTTTATTTTGTTCCTTTCCGATGATTTTATGTTTTTACTGTAGAATAAATCTTAGGTATTATTTTCTGGAATTAAAAATGAAATAATTAATTAATAATTTTCGAAAATTAATGGCTAAAACAAACAAATATGAACTTTGTAGACATTTTACAAAAAATAAATTTCTGAACGCACACATGATGTCTTCAGAAAAAAATAAATTTTTTGCTTAAAGTTCTCAGCAACCAGGCCATAAGCTCCAAAAAAAAAAAATTGTTGTCACACTATTTGACAGGATTGTACAACTAATGTTTTACATGTAATAAATAAATAAGCATCTATTGCATTGTTTTTAAGATGTATTCTGCTATTCGTGACGGAAACAAATCCAACAAATCAAAAACCATGGCAATCGGTCCAGCCGTTCTCGAGTTATAAGTGTTGTAACAAACACGACTTTCTTTTATATATATAGATATAATAGTGTTATTTATCTGAATTACATTATATTTTTACATTATATTATTGTCGATAATTGTAAATTGTATTAGAGTCGAATCAAATATTTGTGTGATCCACAAATGTTTATTTCGGAGTTTGGGTGTTTTCTATGTACATGTATGTATTTAGAACTATATAAGTATGTTTATCAGTTGTCTAGATCCCCTTAGTTTGGGCTAGATGACGTTGTTTGAGAATGTCCAAAAAACAAAATTTCCAAAAATGGCGCAATTACACTTGGTCGTGAGCTTGGATTTGAGTGCCAATGAAATTCGGACAAACGAATAAAATAAGAGTCAATGAACGAAGTTAATTACGCCTTCATTTGAACAGCTTTCGTTTTTCATAATTCGATCGTTAGGGTTGTCAGGAAAGTACCAGCATAATTTGACCAATAATTATGACGTTAATGCCTCAATATCAACTCTATGGTCCATGCCGTGTCATAAACAAGAGACAACCCTTACTGACTTACAACTTCAAGTTGTCGCTGACATCCCGTATTTTTTGCGATTGTTAGGCGAGTGACATTGGCCTGGTATATCGTCCACTTACGTTTGAATTTATTATATATTATAGATATTAATAGTATTGCCATTTGTAAAATTGACATATTGACATTAACCAGTTTGATATCGAATAAATTTACTATGGTTATTTATTGGTTTTCACAACTCACATGTATAGAATATAATAAACTTTTCTCTACTTTAATAAAATCACCAAGAACATTAAATTGTTAAATAATAATAGTTTTAAGCGGATACTCAATACTTAACATGTTGACAGAAAAGTGCTATTATTAGTGATGACAGATTAATAATTGAATACCTATGGATAAAAATTTTGTAATAATTTGGGTTTAATTTAATTTTTAATAATAATTTGAGTAATTTTAAGAACAATTTGTACACCATGATAATGGTAAAACATGTTGACACAAATCCTAATTTAAGATCTACAAAATAAGCATTTAACCATGTACTATTTTACACACACGTTTTTGCAAATAAAACTTATCTTATCTTATCTCGTCTTATCTTATCTTACACCAATACATGAAAAAACAATCCCGGTTTGGCCTTATCACAAAGTAATATCTAACAAGCAATCTTTGGATGAAAAGCTAGAAAGAATAGAATTAAAGAAAAAATCTAATTTGTCAGTTATTGACCATGGGTACGTATTACAATGCCGAATTTCAAAATACCGAATTTCATAAGCCCTATGAAGGGAAGGCCGAATATTAAAATCCTGAATGTTTATATGATCGAAAGTTCTAAATACCGAAAATTCAAAATACAGAATCTTATAAGACCTATAATCGGAACGCCTAATACTAAAATGTCGAATATTAAAATACCGACCGTTTATATGACCGAAAGTTTTAAAACCCGATAAAAGATAAATTTTAAAAATTGTAACGCAAACCTAATGTTTGGGAAATGAACGTTTAAACTATAACTTGTGTACCAACTAGTACTTTATTATAGGTATTTCACACGTTCGGTATTCGGATTTTCGACGTTTTAAGCGTGGGTTTTCCAGATGTAGGTATTAAGAACTTTCGGCATTGTAATACGTACCCTTGACCATTGATGGTTATTTTATTAAATTTATTTAATTTTATGATTATTTAGTACTTAGTATGTACCTACTGGAATTATGTCTTTTTTGGATATGATACAAACTTTTATTTGACAAATATTTATTTACAATAAGAATTGATATGATTTCCATTCTATAAATATGTCTGAACAGATGAATAAGAATCATCATCCACCTAACCTTTTTCCCAACGCGGTTGGGGTCGGCTTTCCAGTCTAACTGCGATTGGGCTGAACTTCGATATGTTCCGTGAAGCGACTGCCATCTGACCTCCACAACCCATGGGCGATATCGAAGTTCTGTAGTTAGACCGGTCGGATTTTTGATTTAGGACTCCAACTACCACTAACGACTGCCATAGATGTTTGTATGACAACCGGGACCGACGGCTTAACGTGCTCTCCGAGGCACCGATGAATAAGAAGGTCAATAAAATATCAAAATAAGTACCTAGTCATCATTTCCTATTATCAAGTCAGCCAAATCCTGTGTATCCAAATAAAGAGTATATATACCGCCTTCTAACATCAAGTATCTATTAAAATTCATCTCGGGTCTCTCGGTAAATATTCGTTTTCTCCCTCTCTCTCTCAATATCGAATATTAAAACCCTCTTAGCATTCCGCCAACATTTTACAAGAATTTTCCTTATGTAATATGTATTTTACCTTGAGGGATATTTCTTGTTATGCTTACGACATGTGCCGTCGCCAGCACTTACCACATACCTACCCTTTTTGTTTATGTACGGATTTTACCTCGGGCTTCACTTTGCCAGAATTGTCAGAATAAAGGGTACAAAAGGTAGGTGGATGGTATCGACACAGATAATAGAATACTATAATGCAAAACTCAAAATTAATGTAACTGTGGATACCTTCTGCCCCACCTTGCCACGGGCTATACACCATTGTGTGAATACATGCAAAGTATGGCTGATCACTGACTATTATGTACGCCTGTAGAAAATTTACCAACAAGTAGATCCATTTGGGTTACATAGAGGCTTGGGACTGCCATTGTATATTATTGGGCGTAGTTTATGCCCTGTGGATCGATTTCCATTTCTCTGTAGAAAACTGTGCGCGGAAATACGATATTCTTAGTTTTGTTATAGCGATGCGACCGGTAGAAAATAGTAGGTAACGTAGTATCGTATTATCAGTATCGTAGTAGTATAGTAGTATATTTATATATTTTTTTTAAATTCCGCGAGACCTTTAATAGGATAGGACTTTAATAGGAAATGATGACTAGGTACTTATTTTGATATTTTATTGACCTTCTTATTCATCGGTGCCTCGGAGAGCACGTTAAGCCGTCGGTCCCGGTTGTCATACAAACATCTATGGCAGTCGTTAGTGGTAGTTGAGAGTCCTAAATCAAAAATCCGACCGGTCTAACTACAGAACTTCGATATCGCCCATGGGTTGTGGAGGTCAGATGGCAGTCGCTTCACGAAACATATCGAAGTTCAGCCCAATAGAAGTAAGACTGGAAAGCCGACCCCAACCGCGTTGGGAAAAAGGTAAGGTGGATGATGATTCTTATTCATCTGTTCAGACATATTTATAGAATGGAAATCATATCAATTCTTATTGTAAATAAATATTTGTCAAATAAAAGTTTGTATCATATCCAAAAAAGACTTAATTCCAGTAGGTACATACTAAGTACTAAATAATCATAAAATTAAATAACCGTCAATGGTCAAGGGTACGTATTACAATGCCGAAAGTTCTTAATATCTACATCTGGAAAACCCACGCTTAAAACGTCGAAAATCCGAAAACCGAACGTATGAAATACCTATAATAAAGTACTATTTGTTTAACAAGTTATAGTTTAAACGTTCATTTCCCAAACATTAGGTTTGCGTTACAATTTTTAAAAGGTATCTTTTATCGGGTTTTAAAACTTTCGGTCATATCAACGGTCGGTATTGAAATACCTATACCCGATATACCGAAGCTGAATTTGTCTAATTTCAAATAAGCGAAAGTTCTAAATCCCGAAAGTTCCAAATCCCGATAGTTCCAAATCACGAAAGATTAAAATCCCGAAGGTTCATACACCAAAAAGAGATTGCCTAATATTAAAATACCGACCGTTTATATGACCGAAAGTTTTAAAACCCGATAAAAGACAAATTTTAAAAATTGTAACCAAACCTAATGTTTGGAAAATGAACGTTTAAACTATAACTTGTTTACCAACTAGTACTTTTAACATTTTTTATTTAGTCAAATATTTCAGTTGGAATAACAGTTTTTACGCAAAATCATCGTTTCTGGCACTCACCGGCCGCTGCCGCAGCACCGCTCGCTTCGCTCGCTCGGCTCGTGCGTAGGAAGGAGGTCACGTGTTAATGCCGAGTGGTATTCTACCATTTGTTTACCCAGGGTGTTAGAAAAAGTTCGCGAAAGACGACCCAAAAGCCGCGTTCTCCTACATCATGACAACGCTTCTTCACACACGGCCAACAAAACAAAGTAATTTTTAACTTCCGAAAAAGTACAAAGTACCAACTCCGAAGAGGCAGTGATAGCGTTCAATCAGCATGTAGAAAACATGTCCTCAGATCTGTGGTCCTCCTGTTTTAAAAAATGGTACGATGCATGAAAAAATGTTTAAAATGTAAAGGAGAGTATTTTGAAATGCAATAAACATAATATTTTGGCTTTAACATGTTGTTTTTTTAAGTTACGCAAAACTTATAGTGTGACCTACGTGTACTAATACTAATCTACAGCTATACTATCTAAGGATATACCTTAAGTAATTTTTTTTTGTAAAATAGTCACAGATTATTATAATATTGCATACCTACCGACCTATTTATTACACAATGAACAAACTCGGCGATCAACAAGCCGAAGCTACGGGGCGGTGAGGATGGATGGCCGTCATTTGTTACAGTGGGTGGAGGCCAGCCTCTCTACGTGCCTCCGGTTCTAAAAACACTAGGGTTAGGGCAGAATAGCATCAGGTGGTGTCATGACTGTAACTTATAGGGTTTAGCGTGAAACGGATTTGCGCGCTAAATACTCCTAAGCATGTCTCTGCTCCTATATACTTAAGTATATTATAGGTAGGTAGGTAGGTACAGTAGCGTTGTGCTCAGATATATCCACCAAGTCGCGTGGACACAGATAGCACCTTCTTCAATTTTGTTTTATTCAGTTTATGTTTTATAATATTTTAATTCTCAGATTTGTAACCAGCCAATACAACATTTCAATATGCTTAATGAGGTCGTATGCGAAGCGTGCAAGTACCTTCATAGTACCTACTTATAATAATTTTCTATTCGATAAAACGCGGTGTGTGCTCAGTTGGAAGAAAATAAAAGCAAATAATAAATAAATATTTTTGGACATTCGCACACAAATTAAGGTAATATAAACTTGTGCTATGGGATCTAGATAACTAGTAAACATACTTACATTTCTACATACATAGAAAACACCCAAACTTTGAAACAAATACATTTTTGAAAAAAACTCACTTGTACACCCATTCCACAAATATTTTATTTTATGACCGGTTTCGCCTTATGGCATCATCAGAGGTGTTCACTCCTACTTAATCCACACACATAATTCACTTTTATAACACATTTTCTACTAATATTATTTATTTTTACTTTCAGAAACTTCTTCGTTAATATTATGACATTAAACCGAGTACCCACTATACATTTTAAAATTATAATCGTGGGTGTACCTAAATAAAGTTAAGGAGGCCGTATTACAAATTTACCCCAAAAAATGGGAAATTTTTGTCTTCTAATAATTATTCTGCATTATTATAATAGTGTCAAATTTCGTTTCTAAATACATAATATCGTTTCAAAAATTACAAAATAAACAAAAATTAATAATTATAATATTAAAATAATATTAAATAATTTTTAAACAACCAAATCTATCAATTAAATAACTAAATCTGTCTAATAAATGTCAAATATCATCAAATAAATGTCAAATCTCATCAAATATAAATCATGTCAAAAATCAAATTAAATAACTAAATATGTCAAAATAAATGTCAAATGTCATTAAGTAAGACGAAGTTAAGGAGGCCGTCCTTAACTTTATTTAGGTACACCCACGTTTATAATTTTAAAATGTATAGTGGGTACTCAGTTTAATGTCATAATATTAACGAAGTAGTTTCTGAAAGTAAAAATAAATAATATTAGTAGAAAATGTGTTATAAAAGTGAATTATGTGTGTGGATTAAGTAGGAGTGAACACCTCTGATGATGCCATAAGGCGAAACCGGTCAGTAAATAAAATATTTGTGGAATGGTGTACAAGTGAGTTTTTTTCAAAAATGTATTACTATAAGTTCCACCAAGTGCCGACAATCGAAAGCATAAATTTCTGAAACAAATATTTGTGGAGCACACAAATATTTGTGGAGCACACAAATATTTTGATTCGAATCCGAACCTTGAAAGTCAGGGACGGCAGTCACATACTCACACAACTTCACCACCAGGCAGTCAAGCAGAAAGAAGTGCCCAAAGGGGTAGGCGGGGTATATTATTCACCCACTTTTCGCCAGTTTGCTGGTCCCATGTAATAAGTAACGAATGAAGACCTATTACCGCTAACCAGGCACGTTTAATAGTTTACCACCGTTATTATAGCCTTTTCTAAAAAAAACTCGGACTCGCGCACGAAGGGTTCCGTACCATTACCTATAAAAATGGAACAAAAAACGTTTGTTGTATAGGAAGGACCCCCTTAAATATTTACTAGGTATGCAATGCATGCTGCTAATCGCAAATGTTGAGCGGAGCAAATGTTTTTATTACATATCATAATCAGAATCGAACGAAAAATTAATTAATCGAATGAAATAAAATCTATTTTCTTTGTTGACGCACGTGTTTCCATGACAACCATTTAATCATCTGGTTTTTCGGTGATTATTCCTCGATGGTGCATCAGATTTCGAAAATCGTTTTTCCGAACCCACCAGCATGTCTTGCACGCGCGTGCCAATTTTGGAATTTCTAGCTAAATGTTAAAGAACTTTTTTGTCGATGTCCAGGACATTTTCAGTGATTAATCCCTTGTGGTCAGCTCTTTCTTCTCGATTTCAGATATATGCACTCCCGGGTATGATGTCGACCGGCATGCCAAATTTGGTCAAAATCGGTCGAGCCGTTTCGGAGGAGTAGACGTACAAACGATTTACACTTGTCGCCTAAGATTGAGCTCCGTTTCGCTCCGCTGAATTATATTCTGTTTTTTTAGAATTCGTTGTTATAGAGGCAACAGTAGTGTACATTATCTGGAAAAACTTCAACTATCTAACTATCACGGTTCATGAGATACAGCCCAAGACAGACGGACGGACAGTGAAGTACTAGTAATAGGGTTCCCGTTTTACCCTTTGGATACGGAACCCTAAAAACGAATCAGAATAATATATCTGTCAAAATAACAGAGCAGTCGTTACGTAAATTACTTCTGTCGCTTCCAGAGCTCGTCGTGTACCAATTTATTCATGAACACTGCTTGCTATGATATGTGTAAAGCTATATACATTCATTCTACTGTAAAAGAATATAAATTGCGAGAGTCTTGTTAAAAATTTAACTACACACTCACACATTTAAACTGAGGGAACGACCGGTACGTCACGGCCTTTTTTCAAGAATTCTTGAACAATACGACGGGTATAATTATTTTAACCTATAAAATATAGAGTAGACTAGAATATGCTTTATTGTACGAGTACACCAATACAATACAAAAAATATACAGAAACTCGTTATCAATTTAGTATGTACAAATGGCGGTTTTATCACCAAGAGTGATCTCTTACAACCTTGGGATGGACATAAGTAGACAGAAGTGAAATAAAAAGTGGATAGTTATTGGCGTATGATTAAAAGAAAGATGCAGAGAGTTATGAAAGGAAAGGTACAGAAATGAACTGAGTATGGAGAAATTTAGACATAAACTAAACATAAATACTATTGAACAAACAGAGCTAAATACATATTATTATAATAGGAATAAAAGTATGTATAAAAGCTGTTCCAGCGAAATTCGTGTCGCCTGAGAATTAAGAGTGTTTAAAACTTTCCGTAACCTTCACGAATATTTCAAGACAAATCGGTTAAATTTTGCCAATTCGGTCTTGCCATTCCCGAGTTTCACCGAGACAAACGAAAGGAAATTTATTTTTATTTATGTAGAAAATAGATACATGTAAAATATAAGATTGTAAGAATTTCTGGATAAATAGGTGCTTAACTTTTGTCTAAAAGATGAAGCACCTATTTATCCGTAATTCATATCCGTATTTCGTATTCGTGTGTTTGTAATTCAAGTTGACAGCTTTTCAATAAAAACATATTATACTCGTAAAAGAATATATGGAAGTTACATAACACTTTTGTCTGTCTGTCTATCTTTATATTATTCCCCATAACTTTACTGGGCCAATTTACATAATAGAATACCTATTTTATCTTAACTAGAGCCTCCTCCGTTGCACCACTTGCATCTGAGGCTTGTGTGTGTTGGTTAATATTATTTGAAATTATTAATAGATATTAATAATTTCTTGTGTCCTTGATGACAGTAATGGCCATATCAAGAAAGTGATTAGCGAGACTTTTAATTGATGTCACTTTCTATTAAAACAATTAACCAGCGCCGCAGAGCAATAAAAGTAAATTATACTGTACTTAACCAAACATATTATGTTACTAAATCATGCAAAATGTTAATTAAAGTACATTTAATAATAAACAATCGCAATAGTTACACTATTCCACTAATTTATTCTGGAAATTATGACCGCTTTCGCTTTACAGCTTTATTGGTGTTTGCATTAAAAGTGTACCCTACTTACCTACACTGTCTTACTCAGTAATATCTTCAAGCCTTTATCGAATTCAACACACACACACACACACATATCACGCCCATATCTCCGAAGGGGTAGGTAGAGGTGCATTACACACCCACAATTTGCCAGTATTTTAGTCCCGCGTAATAGGGGGCAAGCCTATTGCCGTCACCGGGCACAAATATAATGGGTTATGTCCAAAATTGCCGAATGATTTTTTTTTTTTTTAATATTTCGTTCGCCAAATTGACGCCGCCCGCCTGGTGGTAAGTCGTGACGACGTCTAGCGATTGTGGGCCACTCTCACAGCACACTATACTATAGAGAGTGGCCCTCAACTTGACGACCTACTGATGTGCCTCTTCACGCTCCGCTTAAAGAACCCAGGATTATATGTGGGAGGAAACACGTGCACAGGCAGGGCGTTTCAGGCCACTATCGTTCGGCAGAGAAACGAACGTTTAAAACGTTCGGTTCTCGCGAACATGCTATCCACTGCGTGGGAGTGGCATCTCTGCCCGGCACGGGTTGTTCGGGATCGGAAGGAAGAGGGTGGGATCAGATTGAAGAGCTCTTCAGAACACTCGCCGTGGTAAATACGGTAGAATGCGGCCAAGTAAGCTATTGTTCGGCGCTGAGCTAGCGGCTCAAGGCTTCCCGTTACCTCCGGACAATCTATAATACGGATAGCCCGTCGCTGCATAGCGTCGAGAGCGTCCAGCAAATACTTCGCGGAGCCGTCCCAGAGGTGAGAGCAGTATTCGACGCAGGGTCTAATCTGCGTCTTGTACAGCAGACACCTCTGGTCCGGTGTAAAGAATCGCTTTACCTTATTCAGTATTCCTAGTTTCCGCGAAGCTAGCCCTATATATCTTTCGATGTAGTTTTTATTATTGAGCTCTCGACGAACGTCTATGCCAAGGATATCAAGGTTGTCCTTCATTGGTAATAATGCATTCTGAAGAGAGGGTAGGGGAAGGAAAGGGGATTTCTTCGTAGTAAATGCACACGCCTGTGTTTTGCGGGCATTGAACTCGACCAGGTTCTCGGTACCCCATTGAGAGATACTGTCGAGGTTACGGTCGATATCAGCCACGAGTCGTCGTTTCTCCTCCTCAATCTCAGATCGCCCCGCCGTCGGACGAATCGAGTAACTCCCGTGCAGTGTGCTGTCATCTGCATAGCAATGAATGTTCCCGAGGGATAGCATATCATTGATATGCAGAAGAAAGAGAGTTGGTGATAGTACGGACCCCTGCGGTACCCCGGCATTCACTTGCAAGAAGCGAGAAGCCTGGCCATCGCAGAGAACCCACACTCGGCGCTCGTTTAAAAAGCTGGCAATCCAGCTGCACAGTTGAGGAGGTAGACCATATGCCGGAAGCTTAGAAAGGAGCGAAGCATGACAGACCCTATCGAAAGCTTTGGCGATGTCCAGGCTAATAGCCAAGGACTCGCCGTGCATTTCCATAGCCCCACCCCAGACATGCGTTACGAATGCCAGAAGATCACCCGTTGATCGTTTTGGCCTGAAGCCGTATTGTCGATCATTGATTAGCGAGTCATCCTCTAGGTATCGCATGAGCTGCTTATTTATAAGGAGCTCAAGCACCTTGCAAATGACTGAGGTGACAGCTATGGGTCGATAGTTACCTGGATCGGATCGATCCCCTTTTTTGGGGATCGGTTGTACGTTCGATTCCTTCCAGACCTCCGGCACGAGCCCTGAAGAGTATGACAGGCGGTACAGACGCGTTAATACTGGAGACAACTCAGCTGCACATTTTTGTAGCACCACCGCCGGAATGCCGTCAGGGCCACTGGCTTTCCGCGTGTCGAGTGACCGCAGCACTGCCCGTACCTCACATTGCCTGATAACAATATCAGGCATAGTGTGGCCACAGTTGGCGATGGCGGGGGGCTGCAGGCCACGGTCGTCGACCCGGGAATTAGCCGGGAATTTAATAAAAAGTAGCAGCTATATTGCAATTTTGAAAAAAAAAATTGTAATCCGTTGCCTTGCGATGAAATGTTGATTAAAGGCAACATAATCTTACGTGCCAGCCGCTATGGCAAAGCCAATTAAAGTCCTGGGCGTCTCGGACTATCGAAATAGTCGAATTCAAAGTCCCGATAAATTAGTCATAATAATCAGGGTCTTGATTTTTTTTCCAAACAGGTAGTCCCATAAAAACTCAGTTTATGTATTTCTGTCTTTATGATTGTTCCGGCTAATTATAAAACGGCTGAACCAATTTTAACGGGACTTTCACTGGTAGATAAGTGATGTTATATGGACTAACGGCTCTAATTATCCCGGGGGAATTCAGAACTTGAAAGCTATTCCACGAAAGCGAAGCCGTAGGAATGAGCTAGTTTCTAAAACAATCGTGAGCCTGTTTTTACAATTCAAAAATTGTTCTCCCGTAATTAATTTGCAAGGAGCTTCAAACGAAACGGAGTGTTGGGATTACAATTATCTACTTAAGTACCTATATTTGATTCACAAATTCGTTGAATATTTTAACATTTCTCAGCGTTTTGCACAGATTAAAATAATGGATGCTACAAATCATGAGTCTTTTGTATCAAACTAAACTTTAATACAATCTTAAGTAGTTATGTATCACATATAATAAAATGTAGGAAACTTGTATTTGAAAGTTACTGTGGTAACTTATAACTGAAACTGATAAGTGAAAAAAAAAGTGTATTCTGGGACATTTTTTAAAACGGTATCAGTCTAAAAACCGTTTGATTGATTATTAATATTTACTGAATTTGCAAGACTGCTTGCTTTGTCCATGATTTGTACTATTCACTACTATCACATCTATTCTACCCTGCATGTGGATAACTCCAATCTACCCGGTTTCCCCTTCAGCAACCAAACCGTGGTCGTAGAGACTCTAGCATAATGTTACAAATAATTTTCAGATAGTAAACGATGGAGACAAGAGCTGATGATGATGAGGCACCCACAGACCCTGCGGCGAGGAAACTTACCCACCATGACTACACTGAACAAGATTTTGAAGGTAGGTCCAGTGAATTCGATAGATATTGTTTGTGAAAACGATGAAGCCGAACTATTTCTCCAAAAAAGTACAGAAAATCGTGAAACTACCGGTAGGTATATGTAACAACGAGGCTTAAATCGCGTATCTATGCTAATAGACTTGGAGCCCATGACTGACAGACATACTTACCTCACTTTATAAAGGCTGGAATTAAAATTGAAATACCTGATATCTACGGAAGTAACATAGGCTACTTTTTATCCCGGTAAGGTTTTTCCGAGAGAAATAAATCACGCGGGGGAAGGGAAGCCTCACAAACCAGCTAGTTTGGAATAAAGAACATTATGACGAAGAAATCCATATTTAGAAAGTAGGTCATCGGTAGCTTAATTGGCATAGCGTTCTCCTTGTAAGATGAACGGTTCAAACTCGTACCGGATGATTTGTAATTTTTGCGGAAAAAGGAAATTCAGTAAACTTTTTAATGGATCGTAAAAGTGACTTTATTGGGTGCGTCTCATAACGTATAAACTCATTTGGTCTAATTTCATTTTATTATCGTTCATAAGATATAATCAACGTGTGATATACCAACTGTTGATATAATTTCTTTACATATAACGTTTATTCATTCTAAAACTTAATTAGTAAAACGTTCTTTGATATAACGTAATCGAAAATCATTTGGTCTAACGTTTAATATGTATAATATTGTTTACTTAATCGAAAATCTTTAGGTTTAACGTTTAATATATATAAAAAACGTCATTATGGTTAACACCCCGGCTCAGAGTAGTTTTAAACCACCCAGAAATAGGAGCCCTACTCCGTCGACCTACCTTACTTAGCGCAGGTGGTAATTAGGCCAAAATTGAGTGGTATGTCAAACGATTTTACATTTAATGTATGTTATGTCAAACGATGTTATATTTAATGTATGTTATGCTTATAAAAATGAGTTATTTTAAAATTATGTCAATCGTTCATTATATCAACTAATCGCTATATTAAATAAAATTATAGGTTGCGTTGTTTTATGTTGTTAATATTAGAGATTTTGTTGTTATATCATCTATTACTTATCCGACTTTATTGGCTAAGCCTGGGAAAAGTTCAAATACCATCTGTATAAAATAAACTTTACAAATAAACTGGTGTACCAAAGTTCCAATTGCCAAGACAGATATTATATAGGTATAGGTACTGACCACTAAATAGACTCTCTGCAGTCCGAGCGACTCTCCAGTCATAAGAAATACCTAAAGTATAGTTTTAGGGTTCCGTACCCAAAGGGTCGGTATTACCGAGACTTCGCTATCCGTCCATCTGACTCCACGCTGTATCTCATGAACCGTAATAGCTAGAAAGCTGAAATTTTCACAGATGATGTATTTTTGTTGCTGCTATAACAGCAAATACTAACTAGGTATGCAATACATGCTGCTAATTGCAAATGTTGAGCGGAGCAAATGTTTTTATTACATATCAGAATCAGAATCGAACACTTAAATTAATTAATCGAATGAAAAAAATCTATTTTCTTTGTTGACGCACGTGTTTCCATGGCAAACATTTAGTCATCTGGTTTTTCGGTGATGTCCAGGACATTTTCGGTGATTATTCCTTCGTGGTCAGCTCTATTTTCATGATTTCAGAGATATGCAGTCCCGGGTATGATGTAGACCAGCATGCCAAATTTGGTCAAAATCGGTCGAGCCGTTTCGGAGGAGTAGGCACACAAACTACTTACACTTGTCGCCTAAGATTGAGCTGCACTTCGCTCCGCTCAAAAAACAGAATGTGCGGGAGTTCGGCTCACACTTGACCGGCTTTATTTCAGTATAGAAACATACAAAACAAATACCTATTCTTTCTCTAATTTACGGTTGCTAAGCTTAGTGAGTTGTAAACATATCTTATACGCTTTTTACTTTTATTACGCTACTTTACGCTTTTTCATTTTGCTGTTTATTGTTTTCTACGAACACAGCTTACCACTCAAACTTATTACATTCTGTCGTGTTTTAAAAATAAAAAATCTTTTATTTTCAGGCGTCTCAAGGCCCATAGTACGTTAGTGTATAATGACTTAAAAGACTATGTTAGTAACGGCATAAATGATTAAAATACAACCAAAAATAAACAAATAAATAAGTAAAATAAATTCAGATCTAATTTAGTTAAGTTAATTCAATTCAATTCAATTCAATTCAATTCAATTCAATTCAATTCAATTCATTCCAATCCAATCCAATTCAAATTCAATTCATAAATCCAATCCAACATTATATCGTAAATATCTCTTTCCATCTAAAGGATGCCTGGAAGAGATCGCTTATTAGCGATAAGGCCACCCTTTGTACATTAGTTTTAAGGCATATATATTATATATTACTATTTATTGCTTGTGTACGATGTACAATAAAGAGTACTTATCTTATCTTATCAAACAAAATTTATAAGTTGATAGATCTACGAATATTAAGCCTCACGCCTAACATGAAGCTTGATAAACCTATCCATTGTAGGCCCGTCTAATCGTTCAGAAAATACCCTGAGGATCTTAAGAAAATATATTTTTCTTAGAAAATTTGTCGTAGCTATACCAGTTTAATTTTTTTACGAATCTTTTTTGTCTATTATATTGTAAATACTCGTATTACGGATTTGACATAACAACAAAATCTTCTATTGCCAGCTATTTATGACACTACCATTAAGTGGTGTCTCTTTTCGGTATAACTCGGTAATTGTAGAGTATTATCTAAGTGATTGAATTAATTGTTATAAAATGAAATTATTTCATCCGCTAAGGACCCTCTTTATGAAGAAGCCGAACAACAGCTGGAAAATAATTGACAGTATAACGGAAAATAATTGAAAAATGGCTTCAAAAATTTATATAAGTAAAATCATCAAGATGTGGCCGAAGGAAGGGACACAAAGATATTCCATATTGGCTAATGTATTATTAATCGATAATTTTCTAATTCTATGAAAACTGTTCAAAAATAATATGTTTTAATTAACCTTCTTATTTATTGAGCACTTCGTTATACTCTATAAATTAATTTATAAACTGCTGTAATAATTACGATGAAAATGGTCGGTTACTGGCTGCTGCTATAAATGTTTATGTTAGAAATTAGGTCAGGGGTGTATTCAAAAGAGAGGGGAATTCCGGGTCATATTTTTTAATTACCAACACTCTACATCCCTTCAAAGATATTGCATGTATATTACAGACACTGGGGCGCTCGCTTCGTAAAAAGTTATGTGGCATTGTCATCTAAAACCCAAGAATATTTAGGCATTTTTAACGAGTGATATAAGTTCGGTCTTTATTGGACCCATGACTGGTGGCTTTTTAGGTTACCTCAGCAATAACGGAGTTCCAGACGTTCACTTTCAATACCGAACAACGTACCACACCGATAACTAGTTCGGAGTAACTATGGCAAAATCGTCAAAGAATGATGGAGCTACGTACTAAAAGAAGAATAACAAGTTATAATTTTAATGGTATTGGGCGTTTTCACATTGCACGATAACGACACACGATATCGTCTATAATATCGTGACGATATCGTCGCGATGTCGTCACGATATTATATCGTGCAATGTGAAAACGTACATAGGCTCAAATGAAATTCCAGTCTGTTATTACTTCAATTACGTAGGTAATTTATTCAAGCTTCTATCTTGATTCACAACATAATAAATGTAGTTAAAATTCAATATCCTTAGCAAAATATACCACTGTCCGTATTTTTATAAGTTTGCTATCACTCAGCATTATTTCCGGACCAACAGCAATTTCCTTGTAGGGTAAATAAAAAATTAAAACTTTCTCGCAGTTATCTATCCCCATAGTAGCATCACGTGGGTATTACGAACGATATAATTGTACCACGAGGGCGGGCTCGCGGTTATCAGCTAGTACGTATATAACATGCCGTTTACACTTTGATTAGTGTTGAGTTCATACGTTTTCTACTGGCAACTGTTAAGTGATTATGTAGTAAAATCAGTTGCAAGATAAAAACACTTTTTTTTTTTTTTTTTTTTCAATTCCGTGGCCCGATGCCGCGGCCGCTCTAACGTCCGTTGCCGGGCGTCTCTGGTTACTAGCAGAGGGTATGTCCAGTGGCGCCCGGCGGAAGATAAAAACACTTGACATAAAATATATGTCAAAAATTGACACAGCAACCGACTTCAAATACCGAAATGGGACCGAATAGTTGTCGGAATGGGACCAAATTGAAATTGGACTACTTGGGAAGTATAAAGTAAAAAATTAAAACCAGTTGACCCAGTCTGAAGATTTAAAAAACATACAATCGAATTGAGAATCTCCTCCTTTTTTAGAAGTCGGTTGAAAATGTAAACTAAGTCTTAAGTTCTTTGGAGAGGATAAATATATAAAACTATGTCAATTGTTCTCTGAAATGGAAAAAATAACAATCTAACGGATTTATCTCTCCACGGATTAACCTTTATCAATTTTCCTACTTCATACATAATGAAATGTAGGTGATATATTTGTAAACACACACACACACACACACACACATTTATCACGCCTATATCCCAACAAGGTGCATTACACATCCTCAATTTGTCAGTATTTTAATGCCACGTAATAGGGGGCGTATTTATAGAGGCGACTTAGTACTTACGAGTACATATTGAATGAGAATTCGTGACCGAAAACAGTTCATGCGTGCGGATCTAATCATACTAAGTGATCGATCTTATCTTTACTTGATATTCAGTAAAGGTCGAAGTTACTTAAAATAATTGACTATATTCTATAAGCAATGAAGTATGCTAACTTTTTCTCATATTATTTTACAATATGGATCACAAAAACTATAGTATTGGCTGGACTCGAACCAACGATTGATCCCTTTCCAGGAGGAACGTTCTACCAACTGACCAACATACCACTAACCCAAGACATCTAACATTGTGACATATTGTGTTAATATCGCGACTTACGGCGTCGCCAGAGCGTCATCTACCAGTAGTTGATTTCAGGCTATTTCAAACTCACTAGGAAGCCTAAACCATCTTCTGTTTACGTAACGCACTCGAATGTTTGGCTAACAGGTTTATTTTAGTGGTGAAACATTTCAAACTTACACGTTTCAAATTCAATATTATACTTTTTAACAGTCACAGACTGACCTATCAGCCGCAACCTGGCCAAAACATCAGGCTATATAAGTTGTGAACGCCACATCCACTGAGCCTTTTACCAAACCTTTGGGTTGGCTTTCTAGTCTAAATGCGACTGTCGTCTGACCTTCACAACCCATGGGCGATATCGCAGTTCTGTAGTTCGACCAGTCGGATTTTGTTTTAGGGCTCCAATACCCGTAACGACTGCCATAGTTGTTCGTATGACAACCGGGTCTCAATGTGTGAGGAAATGGTTGTCCATTTAAGACCGGCCTAGCTAGCTAGATGTTGTTCAACTTTTGCAATGTGTAAACCTAGTTGGTCCATTTAGCCACGAGCTCTCCGATAAGTTGTGAACGCCTAATCTACATATATTTAATCATCATCATGTCGTTAACATAAATGTCTATAGGGGTCTTCTACAAAGTAATAGCCTCGTCTTTCATAATATCGGCAAGAGACACCGTTCATTCCATACCATTCATTACGTAGTCAGTGTGTTACTCTGGAAAAATTCATGAGTAAATAAAATGGTTTATTTGGTTTCCCTTTTCAATTGGGGCCATATCCGCTTCAGATTGACGAATCAATTTTCAATATACTCCTGTAGGTACTTTGGAAATTTGCGAACCTCAGCTTCCCGTACTCTTGACCCGATTTTAAGTCAGATAAGATTTTCTGCTCCAGTTAACACGTCCAGCCATTTCAGCGTTTGCATAAATTTAAGCAAATTATTGCATATAATCATAGGCATAAGCATCATATTAGATACTAGTTGACAGTTTAAAACCTATCATGGAATTATGAAGTTTTTGTAGGATTCTTCTTCGATCCTAATGAAAATTTGTACGAAGATAGACTGAGACTCTGGCTAGATATTAAGCTACTTTCTAGTCCAATAAATGGACCCATCTGGATCACTGGATCGGATACGACAAAACTATTCTACGTAAACGTAAACTACAAAACTCAGAATCTAATTATACAAATCAAATAAAAGTGAACCAAGTTGTATTAACTCGTAGGTCGGTTTTCAGGATAGGCAAGTTTCTTGGATAGGGTTAAAATGTCAGTTCAGTCATTTGGAAATGTTCAATCGGGACTCTGCCCATCCAACTTCGAAAAGGCAGTGATCGATTGCTTCTGCTCGCAATTGAATTCGCTTCTACAAGTTCTACAAGCGAATTTAGGTTCGTCTAGTGAAACAGAAATTTAAGATATTCTTTTACACTTTATACACACACACGTTCTAATTTTATGGTTATACATGTGTGTAGTAGGTACCTACGGACGCAGAACAAGTCATATGGAGAAACATTTCAAAAAACAAAAACCTTAATAAATCTCTATATATAAAAATGAATCCCTATTTCCCTTGGTCACGACATCACGCGTGAACGGCTGGACCGATTTGGCTAATTTGGGTCTTAAAATATTCGTGGAGGTTCAGGGAAGGTTCATAAGCAAAAGTTCGTCGGGACCACTAGTATTAGATAAAAATATGCTTCAGACCACCACCGGTAGCAGTTCAGGGCTCTACCAATAGTACGTACACACACAATAGATGAGAAACTGAACCGATAGAAAATATAACTAGACTATTCTGGTAGAAACCAACTTCTCGTTGATTATCGTAGCACATATATGGGCCGACTTTACCAGGTTGGTAGTACCGTTTCACTTGTCTTGGACGTCAAATAGCTCATACTGTGTTGTATCCTACTAGCTTTCCACCTCAGGTACACCTCAAGTAATCGCGCCTCTCTGGTGTCACAAGGTGTAAATGCCAAAGAACTCATTGTGAGACTTGCATAGTATAAAAAAAGAAACTACTTTCCATGAATCTGACACCACCATAGTTGCCAAGTAATCTACTAAATTAGTTGTGTTTAAAACTAATTCAATCTTTATAATGTATAGGTCTGATTGCTTTTCTATGTTAACGATATTGCCTTTTTATACTGAAGTGCTCAGAAAAGCCTGTAACTACAACGGCTTACTACAGTTTTGTTGTGGAATGAAAATGTATGGATTTTTGTCTTAGCCGACTTTCAAGTACCGTATTTGAAATTAGGAAAGTCCGTATTCGAAGTGGAAGGAAATGTAACGATAATTCACTAATTAGCAAAACAAATAACTGAGATTCCTATTAGAAACAGTTATCGTAGGTCAATCGGGTGGTTAATTTAGTAAAACGTTCTCCTTGTAATATAAAGATTTTTGTAAATCCCAGACCTGGTGACTTATGTCTTTTTACGATTTAACTAATACATAGATTTTTTCGATACAAAGACACAAATTGTTAAGCAGACTGACCACACTCAAATGCAAACGATATTATATCGACCTAAAGTTGAAATATTAACTCAAAGATTTAGCAACTATAGCAGAAACATAACTAGAGCAACACAAAAGCGATCAAAGAGACACAATGCTGGTAGGGTAACTTATAGTTTACGGAAGTTGAATACTGCATTCAGTGTATCAGCGTGAACAATGCCTTACGAAATGTTTCTGCAATGCAGTTCTGCTTCCACCGTTTGCAGTTATGATATCTATTAATTTTTAGAGATGGCTAAGAAAGGCAACATTTTATCCTTAAAATACGACTTGGTCCATACATATACATAGGTACTGCAGTCACGCTTGGACGTTTGTTAGTCTCACTAAAATGTGTTACCAAAATACTTGTAGAAGAAAAAATATACGAAAAATTGCGAAAAGTAAAGACAAAAGTTTTATTAGCTCATAGAAACAACATTCAGAAATTAGATGCTGAGGCGATACGTAGATTCTGATAGTCTACCATGTCAAAATCGATTCTTCTAACACCTATAATCACCAGAACGCAGTGCAGAATTGAAATGGCTCGTCTGGGATCGGAACGGTCCCCATTACTGGTCATTTCGTATGCAGGGGCGTCGCTTCGTTACATGGACTCGTGAGTGAAGCCATTGAATGAAATCGCCGCTTTTCTGAACTCGTACAATAGTAGGGGTTGAAAATTTTATTCAAATCAGACGTGGAAGTTCTTTTACTCGGTTTAAAAGTTCATAATTTGAGTGTTATTCGTAACCAGTGGTTCTAAAATGAATGGTAATCCTTTGAGTTTTATTAAAATAGGTGTTAATTGTTAATCTTTCAAGATTTTCAGTCATCATAACTGGTATCTCAATGGGTTGGATTTCACTATCTGATAATCTGACGTATCACAATATTAACACTATAAAAAAATGGTATTTCAAAGATAATTATTGTGATTTAATTTTATTAAAGTTTGTTTTCCTTGAGGCGATGTCTCAAAGCAAACGCGTTGCAAAATCACTTCATTACATAATCTCTTGGCATCGTACCCAGTATATCATTGTATTTAATATTTAATTTGGTACCAGGCCTTTGTCCCCGAAACGGTAGACAAAGGAAGTAAATTTCTATCCTATGTATAGGTACCCCAGTGTAGGTATGTTGGCACGGATAATGTGTAAGAAGACCATCAAACTGTACTGCCATCTGTAAGATTTTTTCTTAAATAGCATCGTTAGAAAAATAGCCGTAAAATTAGTCTTTACTCTATCCGAAATAGATTGAAATAAAAGGTCATTGACACCGAGGCAATAAACCTGTAAAACAAACTGTTACTCCGGATTGGGGCAGATAGACGGGCGGCGGGGTCATTTTGTATTGATTGTTTTTGGTGTCAACGACCTTTTATTTCAATCTATTTGGGATAAAGTTATGTTTTTGTATTCTTTTATATTTCGATTGCATATAGGTCACCGCGCACACACTGTCTTCGTGGGTGTTCACGTTCCAGCGCGGCGCCATTCACACAGAAAACATAAACATCATCACCGCAATGGAGAAAACGATCCAGAGAGACCTGGTAATGTGAAAATATTATTAAATATAACAGAATATCAGTTTCCAGTAACAGCAGACATTAGGATATTTACACACAACGTCACAATAGTCCCCAATTACTTAGTGGCGTTTGACCTAGAAGTATCTAATCATTATCCACTGAGCCTTTTTCCAACGCAGTTGGGGTCGGCTTTCTATCTAACAGCGGTTTGGCTGAACTTCGATATTTTCCGTGAAGCGACTGCCATCTGACCACCACAACCCATGGGCGATATCGAAGTTCTGTAGTTATGGGTCGGATTTTTGATTTAGGGCTCCAACTACCCCTAACGACTGCCATAGATATTTGTATGGCAACCGAGACCGACGGCTTAGCGTGCTATCCGAGGCAGGGGGTTTCATTGTCTTAAGAAATGGTCACCCATCCATCCAGTCCAGTCAGGCCGGTATTAACCGGCCTGACTAGATTTTGCTTAACATTTGCAATGTGTTAACATTATCAGTTACCATTAGATACCTAGAAGTATCTACTGGCTTTGGAAATACAGTAAACAGTGGCTTTGTTGATACCACGTAATTAAATAGGGAGCGAGCCCTTTGCCGTCTACCGGTAACTTTTGTTAACCAAAGCCTCGTCTGTTAATAAGCATATTCGGACTAGGTGAGACTGGCTTGATGTTGGTGTGGCCATATGAACCCGTTATGCCAATTGGTAAAGCTTTTACTATGAGTACTAACTTACTAATGAATATGTAATTTTGTTAATACATACACGTAATAACATGGTACAACAGCGATTAGATTATCTACAAGGGGACGTATACTAATCCCATGAAATGTCTGCTACAAAATTAAAAACTATGTTTAACTACTAATACAATAATTAGCATATTATTTGGCTGTAAGTGTATTTGATGATGATGATGTTCTCACAGACGTATGCGTCAACAACAACATCCTAACTAACTTACTATACTATTCAACCCCTGTAGTTAACTATGAAAATAAAAGTATTGTACTTATGTGAATGTGGAGCAGGTCGCTTGAGTTTTGTGCTAGCAACGAAGTTTTAGACACGACACTCCGGTTTTTAACACTTTATTTAAATCTTCATAAAAGGCAAGCTCCGTAACTCCAAGAAAATGTTATTACTTACTACTTAAACCTAATCATATCGTGGCCTTGAACGAAATAACAAGCAACCTTCACTAAATTAGCTCTTGTACGTATAAATAACAAACCCACTTCTTAGAAATTGTACATGAAAACCTTAATTTAGATCCTTTATTCAAATGAATTATAAGGCTTATCAGCATCAAGAGAAATATCATCTATTTATTATGTTTCGACTATAAATATTATATTCCTAATCCATAGGACCGGGTTTAATGACACGAGTTAGAAGATTAAGCGTCACGGATGACGGCGAAACATGTAAGACATCGTTTAGAGAGCCCCTTTGTTTAAATGTTACTTAATTTAATTTCTGATTTAAAATTTTATTTCACGGCGCCTCAACAAGCATGGATTATTCGAGAAATTGCAATTCCATTCCATTTGTAGGATTGTGTATGAAAGCTTTTGTAGCTTGTATTGTTAATTTCTTTCATTTGTGGGTTTAGATATACCACTTGTATTTAGTTTCATTTTTTGGTTTAAGTAATTACTGCCTGCCATATGAAATTATTTTTTTTTTCAGTAACTCCACCGGCACAAAGAGTACAATTTATCTTGGGTGAAGATCTCGATGATGCCACTTTTGAATCACATCCATTATTTTCTGAAATGGAAGAATTGGTCAAAGAAGGGGGTGAGCTGGAATGGAAAGAGACTGCTAGATGGATTAAGTTCGAAGAAGATGTTGAAGAAGGTGGAAACCGATGGTCGAAACCTCACGTAGCCACATTGTCGCTTCACTCACTGTTTGAACTAAGAAGTCTTATATTAAATGGGTCCGTAATCCTGGACATGGAAGCTAGTTCTTTAGAACAAGTGGCGGATAATGTTCTAGATAGTATGGTTACTGGTGGTTCTTTAGAGTATGATTGTAGACAGAAAGTTAAGGATGCTTTATTGAAGCGGCATAGACATCAACATGAGAGACGAAATCATAACAATCATAATATGTCAAGGCTTCCTCTTATAAGATCATTGGCTGATATAGGACGTAACCATTCTTCTAGTAAAAGTGAGTAAAAAAATTATTTTTGGTTATGTTATAATTCATAATATCAACAAATTTATAGGTCATCTGATCCTATCAGATTTACAGGAAGGGGGCTCTCGACGCTCTAGTTCGAGGAGTTGTCGAGGGTCCACCTCGACTCCTCACACCGCTCTTCTTCAAGCATCAGATGCCAGGGGTTCTTATCTAGCAGTACCAGGTTAGCCATGCGCGTGAAATAATATCACTAACAACTCACTGGTTCACACTTTTTTACTGACATTCACTATTATAGCACGCACTGAGGCTAATTTATTATTATAATTAATTATATTTATAATATTAGTGTATAATTTTATGGAAGCTATATTCCAGTTTTAATGTCTTTTTTCATTATTTAATTCTAAGATCCCTTTGAAAATTGGCGTATATTCCTTACAGTTGACGAAGGCGGAACCACCAGTGGACACAGTCAGAAAGGAGAATTCGGTCGTTTTCTAGGCATCCCTGGTGCGGGTAACCGCTTCTCCTCATCAATGTTTTTTCTTCTCTTTTTACTACTCGGTTTTCTATTTTAAAATTTGCATTCATTTTCATTTCTGTGCTGAATGCCAGTGTCCGTTCATCCTGCTATTCCATTAGCTTTCACTTGCTTTATTATTTCACAAATTCTGTAAAAACCTTGTTTAAAAATAATTAATTGTGATTGTCTCTTACATATATTATTTTGGCTATGCGTATGTCAACTCCTTGGAGTGCAAATGTCAAGCTCACATTTAAATCCTTTACCTTTATTTTATTATGCGTTTTAAGTCGTTTAACGTCTTGAACACCAGTTTGCACAGTTTCTAGTTGGTACTTGTTTCAAGTGCTTTTGTCTGTTTGCATTTACCTAAAACTGTGAATATAGAATATGTATTTTAGAAATATTACAGGTGGAGGACATGATGACGGCATGGTTAAAAGTCCAAGTAGTATATCCATGCCAAGGAATCATAGTTCGGGTGATCTACCAATCAATGGAGATATAAATCATAAATGCAATACTAATTTCATGCGAAAGATTCCACCTGGTGCTGAGGCATCCAACATCCTCGTTGGTGAAGTAGATTTTCTTGAAAAAACGTTATCAGCTTTTGTAAGACTTAAAACGGGCACAATAATGGGTGATTTGACCGAAGTGCCTGTGCCAACAAGGTTTATGTTTGTCTTACTGGGACCACCAAACAGTAACTCTAGCTTTCATGAAATTGGCCGTGCCATGGCTACATTAATGTCGGATGAAATATTTCATGAAGTGGCATATCGGGCTAGAAAAAGAGATCACCTTTTAGCCGGTATAGATGAGTTCCTTGATGCAGTAACAGTTTTGCCACCTGGAGAATGGGATCCCGCTATACGTATTGAGCCACCTGCAGCAATACCATCACAGGACCCCCGGAAACGACCGAATGATAGCAACCACAAAGAGGAACTTGATGAAGAAGAGGAGGAACAAAAGCAACGAGAAGAGTCAGGACTAGCACGCTCTGGCAGGCTTTTTGGAGGGTTGATTAATGATCTCAAAAGAAAGATGCCATGGTATTGGTCGGACTTTAAAGATGCTTTAGCTCTTCAATGTGTTGCATCCTGGATATTTTTGTATTTTGCCTGCTTGTCACCTATTATAACTTTTGGGGGCTTGTTGGGTGAAGCTACTGGAAAAAATATGGCTGCAATGGAGTCTCTAGTGTCAGGTTTCGTATGTGGAATGGGATATGGTTTCTTTTCGGGACAGCCACTAACAATCCTGGGGTCAACCGGTCCAGTTTTGGTATTTGAAACAATAGTATTTGAATTCTGTAGACAAACTGGTTGGAATTACATGTCATTTAGGTTTTGTATTGGCACATGGATAACCATAATTTTGATTACATTGGTGGCAATAGATGCCAGTGCACTAGTATGTTACATAACACGATTCACTGAAGAAAATTTTGCTACGCTCATAGCGTTTATTTTTATTTATAAGGTAATTTATACGCGGTTGCAATCGATAACTAAAACAAAACGACTCTTATATTCCGCGTTATTAATTATCGAATGTTGCAGGCAGTGGAAAATGTAATATTAATTGGTAAAAAATTCCCTCTAAATACTCACCCTGATGAAGTTCTCAATTATGAATGCTTTTGTTTGCCAAGCAATTACTCAAGAGTACCAGAGCAATTTAATTGGGCATCAATAGACAAAGTGTCTTGTCAGGTATTGTCATTTTATTGTAAATTTAATTAAGTAAAAACACTTAAAAATGATTACCTAACGTAGCTAATTGTTATTTGTAGCTTTATAATGGCACACTAGCTGGTGGTGGGTGTGATACTAAAGTTTATGTGCCAGATGTCTTTTTGATGTCTATTATCCTGTTCCTGGGCACTTTCATAATTTCAGTAATATTGAAGGATTTCAAGAACTCATTATTCTTTCCATCCAAGGTGAGGTTTAATTAAAAATCTAATGCATTTGCTTATTCATTTACTTAACTTTTATTATCTTTATTTCATTTTAGGTCCGTCAATTCGTCAGTGATTTCTCCGTTATCATAGCCATATTATCGATGTCCTTTTTGGATTATAAAGTTGGGGTGAAAACTCCAAAACTGGAAGTGCCATCAGAATTTAAACCAACTTTACCAAGCAGAAACTGGGTTATTACTCCATTTAGTGGCAATCCAATATGGTCTGCTCTGGTAGCCATTCTACCAGCTTTGCTAGGAACTATTCTAATTTTTATGGACCAACAAATTACAGCGGTCATAGTTAATCGCAAAGAAAATAAACTTAAAAAAGGCTGTGGGTATCATTTAGACTTATTTGTACTTGCCATCCTTATTCAAATATGCTCTGTTATGGGATTACCGTGGTTTGTAGCAGCCACAGTACTGAGCATTAATCATGTTAATTCTTTAAAAGTTGAATCAGAGTGTGCTGCCCCAGGAGAAAAGCCTCAATTCTTGGGTGTGCGGGAACAAAGAATGACCCATATTTTGATTTTCCTAATGATAGGCTGTTCAGTTGTATTAACACCAGTGTTATGCCACATCCCAATGCCTGTATTATTCGGTGTATTTCTTTACATGGGAGTTGCATCCCTAAAAGGTCTGCAATTCTTCGATAGAATTTTAATTATGTTTATGCCACAAAAATATCAACCTGATCACATGTTTTTACGACAGGTAAGTTTATTTCATACCTTAATGCGAATAATGAAACTTATATGTGCAACTCAATTTTAAATATGTCATCCACAGGTGCCAATACGTCGTGTACATATTTTTACGGCTATTCAATTGACGTGTTTAGTCTGCTTATGGGTAATAAAATCCTTTTCAACGACGTCAATACTGTTCCCATTAATGTTAGTAGTGATGATTGGAATTAGGAAGTCTCTGGACTTGTTCTTTACAAGAAGAGAAATGAAGATACTTGATGATGTAATGCCAGAAATGACTAAGAGGAATCAAGATGAACTACAGGAGCTGGGAGACGTAGAGGTGGGATGGCATGCAAAACTACTAAAATTTTGTCGTTGAAACTCCAAAGTTTCGATTTACTCGTTTTCGTTTGTCATCCCTTAGTTCAAATATACTTTTGTTATTCATGTAATTTGACGTAGTTATTACAAAATAAACTCAGTGGTATGATTCACACATTCACGCATTTTATTTTTATGTCATACAATTTTCCTCACATTGCTTAGTCATTAATTGGTAAGTAGTTTATCCTGTTCACATAGAAAGTACATGTGATATTTTTATTAAGTTCTACCTAATTTCTTTGAAGAAATTTCTTAGGCTATGCTCTTGTAGGATAACAACAAAAGTAGTCCACCAGCATATCAAGAAAACCTTAAAATTCCATTAATTAATGGCAACATTATGAATATCCCATTGGCATCGATAAACATATCAGAGGAAGTAAACAAAACCGGTATTTGGAAGCAAGTCAACAACAGCAACCTTATGAAAGGTCGAGATGGAAAAGATTTGAAATCTAAGACTGGCAAAAAGAAGTTAGTAATAAAACTGTATTAGTTTTAGCTTTATACCACTGATAACTAGATATTTTTTAACGGAATTAGTATCTACTTTTACATTGTTATTGCTTGTTGCCTAGCCTTGTCCATCCGTCCGTTCTTGGTCAGTCCCATCAGCATCAACTTAGCAATAAAGACAAAACTAGAACTTATAATATGTTCAAAAACCCAAATATATTTTGCAAACACACTTGGTACCATCACCCATGATGATAATATTTATTTTTTACAGTATTAAACTCAAGAAAATCATATCAAAAACGGCACAATCCGAAATTAATAGGCGACTATCTACTATGGACGAATTAGAAGAGGATGACACCACAGTCAAGGTGGCTCTCAGTGATACCAAGTTCTGAGTCAGCATGTTTGCACTACCCTGGAAGATACTGCATGTATGATCCACACAGAATGCATGATGTACAGAATCTATAGAAGTAGCATACTATAAATAGTCAATTTTTGAGCGTTATCTGTTCTCAATGTTATACCTATCGATGTTTTACTAAATTCTTAATGTGAAGTAGGAACAATTCTTTGGTACTTTATTATTCTTTTTAGATAGTTTGTGGATTTATGCACCTCTCAATGATCTAGATATTGTAAAATTTCGTATAGTTTTATCCGCATGTCTAAGCGAAAGGAATAGTTTTTAAAGAAGTGTCTGTGAATTATTTTGTACTTAGATCCTATCTAGAATTTGAAACAACACCAGTGAGTATATTCTTACATCGACGTTTTATAATATGTAACCAAACGGCTTGTTTGGTTGCTTTAGATTCGTATATTTGAATTGGACACAATTTTCAGGCCGACGTCGTAAGGCATAAAGATTCTTGGAGCAGTGGGATCCGAAAGAGTGATTCAAGAAAGAATTGCACATCCGCGGAAACGTCAGTCTAAGTCCTGTAGTTACTTAACGAGTAAGGATAAATCGCGTCTCATAAAGCGCGTAGTCTTTGGATACTGAGTAGCTACTCAGAGTAAAGCTACAGGAATAGTTGTAGGTTGGAGGGTGCTCGCAAAAAGCTAAGGCTATCCAAGAGAACTGAGGTTTTTTAAATAAAAATCAATGAGTCAAGAGTATTTCAATAAATCCGTTGCAGATGTAGATGTGAAAAAAATTGTGGACGGTTACTACGACGGCTTACGACACGGTTACTACGACGATTTGAGACGTAGAATTTTTTTTTGGTAAAATTTGTTTTTGTGTTGGCTAAAACTGTCAAACCATTATGCCACATTTAGCGCTGTCTTGACCAGTCGCTTTCGCGGTTGACAGAAGAATACTCGGTCTTAAAATAAAGGTGATTAAATTTTGTATAATTCAAAGACTGCGCGGTTTCGTTGTGTACGAAAACCGAAGAAAGAAATGCTGTATTAGGATATGAAGTGACTGGCACAAAGTGTGTTTAAACAATGTATTACCACCATATTTGGTGTGACGAGTCCCTTAAATTAGATTCTTGGTGTAATTAGAGTTTTTGAGATAAATATATTAATTCGTTTTCGATGTCTAAATGTGCTTTTACCCTATACACCGTCGCATGTTAAACTTAGCCAGAATTCATATGATCTAGGTGATTTCGTAATGTTATTTTTTTAAATATTGGATAGAAACAGGCGTTACTTGGCGAAAATCCATGACAAAACAATGGTAAGTAAAAATTTTTTCTTGAAAAAAATTTTTACTTTACCATTATTTACCACTATTTACCAATATTTTACCATTGTTTTGTTATTTTTTTAAATTTATTACTAGAATATCGCGAGTACTTATAATAATGTAGGCAAGCGAATTTAAAAACTAAAATATTACGATATAGTTCGTTTTGTTAGAAATAGAAATGAAAACATTTAACATTCTTAAGTATCGTTGATACGAGTATTATAACAAAATCCCATTAATTTATCAGTTATGTATGAGAAAACTACAAGATTCAGTTGTATAAATGAAAAGATAAAATAACCGTACCTGTTACTATATTAATCGTAAAATGTAAGTTAAGTTAAGTAGAATTGTAGTTTCAACACGCAAAATTAATTAACGAAGTGCCAATAGAGTAACACCACTACTTAGATGTTAAATGTTTTAGTATTTTTCACTTATTATGAAAAACTTAGAGCCAAAATACTTTAATTATTTTACGATGTTAAGTCTTACCAAGTAAGAACCTTGATCTTTACGTCTTACGGCCGAATATTGAAACGTTACTCAAACGTTTCTTCGTCTTTTTTTAAAAGCGTGGCTCCATCGATGGTCATCGATGATTTCGCCAATGTCAAGGTAATGCTTGATTTTTCCCGCACAGAAGAACTAGTCACCCTGAACTAGTTCGCGGTGCGGGACAACGAAACGTTGTTCGGTATTGCAATTGAGCGTTTGGGCCTGGATTTTTGCCCAGCGCCAGAGCTAACCTAAAAGGCCACCCAGCCACGCGCTCCGCAAAAACCCAAGTCCACTCAAATGATTAAATACTGTTTATGCTTGAGCAGCACTTACATAAACGTCACATTGAGTATCTACTTATTTGCGTGACGTTTCAGTATTCGGCTGTAGTAATTTGAGCTGAATCTGATCTTATCTACGATCAGTATTATTTAAATATTATAGTTTTAAACTGTACCTAACTTATTCACTAATTATGATTAAATAACAATTCCTAGAAAAGTTTATTGTTGTATTTTTAATTACATTTTTGTATAACCTATTCGTGTAACGTAACCAAATATTTATTTTTATAATTGTTACAATATTTTGTTATACCCTTTTAATATAATGTTAGCTTAAATTATTTGATCGTATTTACTTAATATTATTTAAGAAAATAATCATAGAATAAAATAGGAATAAGTAAAACAATTATTATTTGTACCTGGAGTGTTTGTTACGATTTGTATCGGTTTTTGGAATATATTTGTGGAATGTTATGAATAAATGGGGTTTTTATAAATATATTTGTAGACTTCTCATTTTATGCAAAGTCTCTTCAGCAATTGTTTTATTTCGATTCTCGACTACAGATTTTCGAGCGGAGATCGCGTTCTGGCAAGCGCTGTATGGGACGACCGCCACCTTCCAGATGGAACGACGACCTATTTTTTTAAGTCCGGGCAAGCGCAGCAGAGCGGGTGTCTCTGGTATGCACCAGATTGTATTGTATTTCCAGTTTCGCCTGGCGGGACAGTGGCGCCCGGCGGGGACCGACGACCTAGTAAAAACCTCTCGTCTCGTCTCGATGGATGCAGGTGACAAGGGACCGGTCACACTGGAAACTCATTGGAGAGACCCATGTTCAGCAGTGTACAGTGATAGGCTGAAATAATTATAGTTTTTTTTAAAAACATAACACAACGTTCACTAGCTACTAGAAATAGGAAGCCGATTGTGGTTAAACTTAACGGGTTTAAGCGCAATCATAAAAGTTATAATAACATTAATTGCTATACGAAAGGTCCCTATTACCTACCTATATTGTATCCAGGCAATACGTTTACATAGCATATTACTAGTTGATGTTCGAAGCTTTGCCCGCGTGGTATCTGTACCAATAAACGTTGACATGAGTACTATAAAAATCCTGGGTGACCCACTCCAGTTTGCAGTGGAGACATTTAGAGATTTTGCAGAGGAGATCATTTTATGGCAAGTACACTACCAGCGATACTACCAGTAGTGTCGTTTACAATTAACGCGCCCACTTTAGATCAAATTGTACAGCCAACAACTACGAAGTTCAGAAATTTAATTCTTTATTTACCTATTATTATTTTATGACTTTATATTATGATCAGTCTCTCTAATCTTGAAGGCTCTTATGTTGTTATGTATTCTTGGTACATTTGAGGTTTGTGTCTTTTATAAAGGACAATCATTTTCATCTGTACTCGGTGCACCAGTTGACACATTTCTTTAATTTTCATCAGGACCAAAAAAATGTATCGAGTCTTTGAAAAAGAAAGGAATGAAAGTGAATGTAAGTAAGACGAAAGTAATGATTTTTGAAAGAGAAGAAAGTATATCGAACTGTTCGATTGTGATTGAAGGAGAAAGAGTGGAACAAGTGGAAGAATTTGTATACTTCGGATGTAAGTTTTCAAGAGATGGAAGGCATTAAGATTACCTGCCACAACTCTTCACTCAATATCACTGTCAAATATTGAGTGTAGAGTTGTGGCAGGTAATCAGGTGAATGGGGCACTATATAGCTTTATGAACAGCCAGAACGTGTCACATAAGGCAAGTATGGCTGTGCATCGAGGAGTGCTTATCCCTACACTAATGTATGGTAGTGAATGTTGGGTGTGGCAGGAGAAGCATCAGAGTAGAATAAATGCGGTCGAAATGAGAAGTTTGAAAAGTATACCTGGTGTGACTCTGATGGACACAATGAGAAACAGTGTGATAAGAGAACGTTGTGGTATGTCAGAAGATGTAGTAACCAAGGTGGAAAAGGGGATGCTTAGATGGTTCGGACATGTAGAGAGGATGGATGACAGTAGATTGACAAAACAGATACATGAAGCGAGTGTGAATGGACAAGCTAGTAAGGGTCGACCAAGGAAGCAAAAGCGAGGATTTGAGGAAGCGAAAGAAGTATGCCAGGATCGTAGCAGGTGGAAATCCGTGGTCTCTGCCTATCCCACTGGGAGAGAGGCGTGATGTTATGTATGTATGTATAAAATAATAATAGGCAAATAAATAATTAAATTTCTGAACTTCGTAGTTGTTGACTGTAAAATTTGATCTAAAATGGGCGCGGTAGTGTCGTTAATTGTAAACGACACTACTAGTAGTATCGCTGGTAGTGTCCTTGCCATAAAATGGACAAAATGAATCAAAAATCCCGTTGAACCCATTAATGGAATTGTCCAATAGAACCAACAGGCCTGTTATTATAAAGAGGTAAAGTTTGTGAGGACAACCTCACAAATACTTAGATCAAAAATACTATAGATATTGGATTCAGTACAAATACAACGCGGAATATTGGCACTCGAATACTGTGTAGGTAATTATTACAAATACCATCTATAAAATAAACAAGATTGTACATTGATGGTTGACATAGAAATAATTCGTACTAATTAATTCAAAAGCATCAATGTATAGCGCCGTTGTCGCATCCCTCGAGAGACAGCAAGCGGAATAGGAACTTAGTACGGCTGAAGCGCCTAAGTGTGCAATTTCCGATAGTGCACTGAGGTGAAGTGGTGCCATTTTTAAAGCACTGATCGGTAATCTAATCGTAGGTATTTTTGATCTAAGGGTTGTAGGGGGTAATCTATTGACCGTAATTTTAGTTTTTGAAATTCTTTTACTTATGATACATAGCGGTATTACCTACCCTTGACGGTGGGGCCGCGGGCGTCAGCTAGTCTTTTAGCACTTATTATAGCAGGCCTCCGTCACTCACTTAAGGCCGCGCGCTATATAAATATTTTTGGACATAAATAAATCTTTTTGGACATAAATAAATCTTTTTGGACATTTTCACACAACGTCATCTAGCCCAAATTAAGCTAATATAAGCTTGTGATATGGGATCTAGACAACTGATAAACATACTTTTATATTTCTAAATACATAAATATTATACATAGAAAATACCCAAACTCCGAAACAAACATTTGTGGATCACACAAATAATTCGATTCGACCCGGAATCGAACCTGGTACCTCAGGGGCGGCAGTCGCATACTCATACCACTGAGCCACCGAGGCAGTCGAGTATACCTACCGCTCGGCGTTTCGTCGACGATACAAACTGGCAGAGGGCTGCCGATGCTGAACGCCCGCCTGAGCGCTCGTATAGCACCGCACTGCACGTTTCCCGCGCTTACGCTTCGAACTTCGGGACACTTCGCGCGAGACGCCCAGGGCGGAATAGGCGTGCGTACGCGCGCCTCATGCCGCCCGTGGTAGCGGGTGTGATAGTCGGGGTTGCTCTCCACCCGCATCATGCCACACGCGAAGTAGTGACGTCCTCGTGTGCCTGGACGTCACTAGTAGAGAGTTTTTAGTTAAGTAAAAGTAGAGAGGGTGCCCCATCACACCTGGGGCACGCGCTGGGGGGGGGTGCTGAAGTAGTAGCAAAATTGTTCCCGGCCCCCCCATACAGGCGCCCTTACATCCCTTTCACTGATGTCGCCAGTATCCGCAGAGCCCGTCCCTGGTTCGGGCGAGATTGTGCCAAAGCTGTTCGACAAAAACAGTCGGCATATCGCGCCTGGATCAGGGCCCGGGCTGTGCGCGACCCAAACGTGGGCCACCTCAAAGCAGCGTACAACCGGGCCACAAAGTCGAGTAAGAGGGCCTTTAAGAGAGCGGATGCCCAGCGCGTCACGCGGCTTGGTCAGGAGCTCACTTCCCATCCCACGGGCAGCCGTGGATTCTGGCAACTGGCCAAAGCCGTGCAATCTAACTTTTGTCAGCCCTCGCTGCCACCGCTGCGTTACCCAGATGGAACACTGGCTCACAAAGCCCAATAGAAAGCGGATATGCTCGCAGACCTCTTTGCGGCTAATTCCCGGGTCGACGACCGTGGCCTGCAGCACCCCCCGCCATCGCCAACTGTGGCCACACAATGCCTGATATTGTTATCAGGCAATGTGATGTACGGGCAGTGCTGCGGTCACTCGACACGCGGAAAGCCAGTGGCCCTGACGGCATTCCGGCGGTGGTGCTACGAAAATGTGCAGCTGAGTTGTCTCCAGTATTAACGCGTCTGTACCGCCTGTCATACTCTTCAGGGCTGGAAGGAGGCGAACGTACAACCGATCCCCAAGAAAGGGGATCGGTCCGATCCAGGCAACTATCGACCCATAGCTGTCACCTCAGTCATTTGCAAGGTGCTTGAGCTCCTTATAAATAAGCAGCTCATGCAATTCCTAGAGGATCACTCGCTAATCAATGATCGACAATACGGCTTCAGGCCAAAGCGATCAACGGGTGATCTTCTGGCATTCGTAACGCATGTCTGGGGTGGGGCTATGGAAAGGCACGGCGAGTCCTTGGCTATTAGCCTGGACATCGCCAAAGCCTTCGATAGGGTCTGGCATGCTTCGCTCCTTTCCAAGCTTCCGGAATATGGTCTACATCCTCAACTGTGCAGCTGGATTGCCAGCTTTTTAAACGAGCGCCGAGTGCGGGTCCTCTGCGATGGCCAGGCTTCTCGCTTCTTGCAAGTGAATGCCGGGGTACCGCAGGGGTCCGTACTATCACCAACTCTCTTTCTTCTGCATATCAATGATATGCTATCCCTCGGGAACATTCATTACTATGCAGATGACAGCACACTGCACGGGAGTTACTCGGTTCGTCCGACGGCGGGGCGATCTGAGATTGAGGAGGAGAGACGACGACTCGTGGCTGATCTCGACCGTAACCTCGACAGTATTTCTCAATGGGGTACCGAGAACCTGGTCGAGTTCAATGCCCGAAAAACACAGGCGTGTGCATTTACTGCGAAGAAATCCCCTTTCCTTCCCCTACCCTCTCTTCAGAATGCATTATTACCAATGAAGGACAACCTTGATATCCTTGGCATAGACGTTCGTCGAGAGCTCAATAATAAAAACTACATCGAAAGATGTATAGGGCTAGCTTCGCGGAAACTAGGAATACTGAATAAGGTAAAGAGATTCTTTACGCCGGACCAGAGGTGTCTGCTGTACAAGACGCAGATTAGACCCTGCGTCGAATACTGCTCTCACCTCTGGGACGGCTGCGCGAAGTATCTGCTGGACGCTCTCGACGCTATGCAGCGACGGGCTATCCGTATTATAGGTTGTCCGGAGGTAACGGGAAGCCTTGAGCCGCTAGCTCAGCGCCGAACAATAGCTTCCTTGGCCGCATTCTACCGTATTTACCACGGCGAGTGTTCTGAAGAGCTCTTCAATCTGATCCCACCCTCTTCCTTCCGATCCCGAACGACTCGTGCCGGGCAGAGATGCCACCCCCACACAGTGGATAGCATGTTCGCGAGAACCGAACGTTTTAAACGTTCGTTTCTCTGCCGAACGATAGTGGCCTGGAACGACCTGCCTGTGCACGTGTTTCCTCCCACATATAATCCTGGGTTCTTTAAGCGGAGCGTGAAGAGGCACATCAGTAGGTCGTCAAGTTGAGGGCCACTCTCAATAGTAATGTGTGCTGTGAGAGTGGCCCACAATCGCTAGACGTCGTCACGACTTACCACCAGGCGGGCGGCGTCAATTTGGCGAACCAAATATAAAAAAAAAAAAAAAAAAAAAAAAAAAGGCGCAGAGTACGGCACACCACAGGGGTTTTAGTGTGTGCGAACCATACATCACCGCGCGGTGTCCCCGCATCGTGCGGTATTCGTGAGGAATTTCCCCTGCCATTTCCCCAAAAAAAAAGGGGGGGTGGACACATTTTACCACTTTGGAAGGGTCTCTCGCGCAAACTATTCAGTTTAGAAAATAAATGACGTTAGAAACCTCAATTTCATTTTTGATGACCTATACATAGATATTATTTATTTTCTTTTTAGGGCTCCGTACCCAAAGGGGAAATACAGAACCCTATTACTAAGACTTCACTGTCCGGCTGTCTGTCTGTCTGTCCGTCCGTCCGTCTGTCACCAGGCTGTATTTCATGAACCGTGATAATTAGTATACCTTGAACCGTGACATAGTAAATAATGTATTTATGTTGCCGCTATAACAACAAATACTAAAAACCAGAATAAAATAAATATTTTAGGGTACAACCCATACAACAAACGTTTTTATTTATTGATCAATAAAAAATATAAATCATTATATAAAACTAAAACATATTTGATTAACTAATAAAAAAAATGGTTGATTCGTAACATTCGTTTTATTACAATAATAATCATAGGTACAACCCTAGCGCATTCTTACGATGGCGTCACTTGCACGGCGGGCAACACAGTCTCGACTCTATTACCGCGTTTTTAAGGTACAATTCTTCTCGTGCTGTGCAGCAGGTATTATTATTAAAATTTTGTAGGTTAATATAGAGTAGGTATTTTCCCTTTTGTATGGGAGTGATGTATCTGTTACGTAGTAACTATTTATTAATCTGTGCTTATAGTCTATTTGGTTGTTTGAATTGAATATGCTTCGGTATTATTGAACCAATTTTGAAAATTCTTTTACTAATAAATAATAAATATTTTTGGACATTCTCACACAACGTCATCTAGCCCAAACTAAGCTTGTATCTATCCTCTAGCTTGGATCTAGACAACTGATAAACATACGTATATATTTCTAAATACATAAATAATATACAAAGAAAACACCCAAACTCCGAAACTAACATTAGTGGATCACACACAAATATTTGATTCGACCCGGGAATCGAACCCGAGACTCCGGAGTCGAAAGCCGATGCACTACCGACCACGCCACCGAAGCAGTTAATATACTCGTATGTAGCTGTCATAGGTATGTAGACATTATCCCCGAGTATGCTTTTATTCCGGTAATGTGTTCTCACGGGAATCGGGATTAAGAAAACTATATCACGCGGGCGGAGCCGCGTTACCAGTCAGCAGCTTAAAAGAGCAATATTAACTTTTTCCTGCCATCTGATTTTAATGAAATAAAGTCTATGTTTTGTTGCTCCAAGTTGAGTCCATTTGTGAAAACCGCATCAAAATAAAAAAGAAATTATAAGAACCTACCGACACCGAAATTTGCTATAAAAGAACATAGGTACTAGCTATTAGAAAATTTATCACATTATGGCGGCAGAAAACATTTCTGCTGTGTTGTTGAATAGTCTGTACAATCTGGATTTAATAACTAATTATACTTAGGATGGCTTAAGCTTTTACAAATGTCAGTTTTATATCTACAATAGTATTAATTTTGGCTATATCCTAATTCTGAAAATATTTGTTGAATTATTAACAAAGAACAAATTTTTCGGTTCAACGTTGAATTATGTTGACAGCCTGTACCAACAACATCCTTGTGCTATCGATCTGCGCCTGGTCGGGAACAACGACCGCATGCGGTACATATACCGGCTTAAGTCTAGGGAGCAAAATTTGTTGTCAGAATAAACGACAATCCTGTTTTAAGCGTTGCTGACGAGAGTCACGACTATAATGCCTTTCCTTCTGTATAAAGTTAATAAGTAGGAACATATTCTTCGTAATAAAATACATCTATTCTATTTTCAAGCGATTGTCAGATTGGAGCTTACCTATAATAAAAATATAAGTAACATAGCCTTGGGCCTAACGCAAAAATTCCAAGTCAACTTCACTGTATGCCTACAAGATATTGGTTGTGGACAATTCTTAGTAACTAGAACTTATGCAATGTTTGTGAAGAAAAGATTGCTGCATTTGTGGTGGAGACTCCATTTCTCCAGTACCGAGGAGTGTTAGTAAATCAATTTTTTCGATAGATTTGAATTTTAATGTTTAGACTTCTTAATTGTACACACAGTGTAATTCTAGAATGAGGTTCAGGAAGGATACTTGCGTACTCATCATGTCAGTCAATTACAATCACAATATTTGGTCCTGTGCTGCCCGCATAGTGTCTTTCCGTGATTTTTACAAGGTCGTCAGTACACATTGTGGGAGGTATACATAACCTTCCTGCGTACGCGGTCCCCACTCGAGGACCTTTTGGCCCCTATTGACCATTAGGTCTGAGAGCAATGTGTGTTTCTCTCAATCACGCGTAAACCGTTAAACTTTTTTGAAAATTGAGACGTTGATAGACTTTTATATCAAAGTAATGGTGTTCCCCTGAGAATTGAGACAAACATACGTGAACTCCACGGCACTTGTTTTTAAACAGAACACATTGTAGATACTTGCCCCACAATTAAAAGAGGTAGTGCAGTAAAGTTATAGGTATGACTCGCTTCAATGTTTCAACAATTGACAAATACTTAGTCTGATTTCTAAGTTTGCCATTACCATGTTTGGGGCGACCCATCCTTTTATTTCGCGATAAAGTGTCTTCACCTAAGTTCGCAACATTTTGTACATCATTTTGTTAGTGGCTCTTGTAACTGTGACGATGTGATAATAGATCTTAAACATGTTTAGTTATTGCTATTTTAATTTATTTTTATTATGTGCCGTCTCTCTTTTTGCTAGTAACATTGAAAGGTGAGTTAGTAAAATTATATAAAATTATATTGGAATTTATTTTGGGGCTCGTGGTCTAGTGGTAACCGACAATGTTAACACATTGCAAAGGTTAAGCAACATCTAGTCTGGCCGGTGTTAGGATGGGTGACCATTTCTTAAGACACTGAGACCCCTCCGTGCCTCGGAGAGCACGTTAAGCCGTTCGGTCCCAGTTGTCATACGAACATCTACGGCAGTCGTTAGGGGTAGTTGGAACCCTAAATCAGAAATCCGACCGGTCTAACTACAGAACTTCGATATCGCCCATGGGTTGTGGAGGTCAGATGGCAGTCGCTTCACGGAAAATATCGAAGTTCAGCCGAATCGCAGTTAGACTGGAAAGGCGACCCCAACTGAGTTGGGAGAAGGCTCGGTGAATGAGATGATATTGGAATTTAAAAAAGTCGGTTTGTAATTAAGATTTTTATTTATTACGCCGTGTTGCTTTGAGAATACTTTTCCGATAGATAGTATTTAAAGTTGCAAATGTATACATTATGATTTCATAGAGATCTGAAGATTTCTTTCGGAATTAAAATAGGATCAAATAAACAGGCTATTTACTTTTGCAGGTTTTAACAGGGTATAACTGTTTCAAATTCAATCACAATATATTTTGTATGAAATTTCCAGATCTCAGCCAATTTTACAAAAAACAATCGAAGCTTTGTTTAAAGAAAGACCTAGCAAGGTATATCCCGGTGCATGTCAAGTATTCCGGTCGGCAAAGCGTCAAACCAAAATGTGCACCAGAGATATTGGACTATCATCTGTACTAACTACTGCAAGGGAGCAAGCCATCGCCGCTTGCGAAGAAACATTTCAATTCGATAGATGGAATTGTTCCCTCATATTCAACAAAAAGGCTAAAAGAAGTATATTTAACAAAATACACAGGGAGACAGCCTTCGTTTATGCTTTATTAGCAGCGTCAATGACGCATTCTGTAGCAAAAGCCTGTGCGTCTGGACAACTATCCTCATGTTCTTGCATTGGCAATTTGGGCAAAAACTCATCCTTCAAGGTGGCTGGGTGTGGTGATGATTTCAGACATGGAAAAAAAGTTACTAAGAACTTCTTAGATTTCAAACACGCCGGTATTGATCCGATCAGTGAGGTCTTAAAACAAGACGTCATGGTTGGTATAGACTCTATTGGTGAACAGTTGAAAGAAGTCTGCAAATGTCATGGTTTCTCCGGTTCTTGTACAACAAAAACTTGTTGGAAAAGAGTCGGTCCGTTCAGTTCAGTTATGGGATTATTAAAAAAACATTATCATCACGCTGTTAAACGGAAACTGTTGAACTATACAACAAAAAGAGCAATAGCTCCAAAAATTCGGAACAAGTTACGAGTGAGTAGGAAAACTCTGGTTTATTTGCAAAAGACTCCAAATCTCTGTGTTAGTACTAAAGGCAGAATTTGTAAGGATAGACATAACTGTGCCACTCTATGTTGTGGAAGAGGACATATTACTGGGAAAAAGAATATGAGCTCAAGATGCAGGTGTCGAATGGTAAACTGTTGTTTTGTGGAATGTGATACTTGTGTTGAGGAGGTAGATTACTATACTTGTAAGTAAAGTTAAGCCATCCAAATAAATAAAACTATACAGTCACATTTCAAATAGACCATAAATTAATATGTAATGTGACTTTTGTTAACAATTTTTGTTAATTTGAAAGACTTTATCGTACTTTAACGAAAATGTTCCATTTAAAAAATTAAGACTCACGTTTTATTACTAACATTTTAAGTTTTATGTGCCAGGTTACTCAGTGATGTATTTGTTCTAAGATAAGATCAAATGTGATAGGCGTAGATATTTGAAAGGTAAAAGGCATTGTAGGAGTGTTGTCTGGTCCTGATAAGCTGTGATATGAGCCTTTTGCATTAAGTTAAATAACTGATTGTGAATGAGGATGTTAAATAGAATTATAATTTTAATTTACTATTCTATTTGGTGTTTCGTTACACTATTTTAAATACAGTATTTATACATTTATACATAAAGTTAAACTATTTTATTTGAGACACACACTTTTTCTTACTGCTGATTCAACGTGATAAGGGGTGACTCTATTTTCTAGTTCTAAGTTCGATACCGGGTCGAATCAAATTATTTGTGTGATCCACAAATGTTTGTTTCAGAGTTCGGGTATTTTCTATGTATAATATGTATGTATTTAGAAATGTATAAGTATGTTTATCAGTCGTCTAGATACCATAGCACAAGCTTATATTAGCTTAATTAGGGCTAAATGACGTCGAGTGAGAATGTCCATAAAAAAACTAGATGGCAGCAGGTTCTAGAGTAAACCAGTTTTTAACTCTACTTTTCGTGATCACTCACATAAATGCAAAGCTCAGCTTACGCCTCGCAGACTATATCTATTCTTTAGATATCACAAACTTACTGAACCTATCATTACCTTCCAACGTAATGAGGGGTAGCGTTGGAGACCTTACCACTCCAATATTGGATTCTGTCTGATTTCCTTTTATCGATTAGAATGTTCTAGTCCAATTGTTGAATATTGGTTAAAATAACAAGGCAATGGAAGACTAAATTAAATAGAGCACCATCTAGGTAAATGCAAAAATCTACGCTCGTCGGTCTTACTGCTGCCATCTTTACGGTTTAAGTGGAACTAAACTCGTTTGAACTGTGTGAATCACCACGCTACAACCTGTTAGGTTCTTCATAGTCTTCCGTTATACCGCAAGATGGCAGTGTACCTGCAGGGTTTATTTGACACACGATAATTTACTTACTAGGTACTTGCCCTTTACTTAAAAAAAAAAGTACTACTTTGTATTAAAGTAAAATTCCTGAGTTTTATAACGGAATTTAGTTACATACAAAGCTTAATCATACTTTTAAGCACGTGTATCGATCACGAATAGTGAAAATACTATCGTTTTGTTATGCCGCAGCCACACATTGGTTATATTGGCACCAATGTATTACGACCAATAAGTACTCCAATGTACGTATGAGTTTTTACACTGACATCTAGAACACAGTCATACAACTGTGTTTTAGAAAACTATATTTAGATCCTGATAAAGATTTCAGGAGTTTAACAAAAGCTCACAAACACATAGGTACGCATACACACTCACAAGCAGGTAGTATTCAATCACACAACACGCACATCCAAACACTCAAATACATAAACGTATAGGTTCCTAGGTATAATGTTACGTACACGCACGTATTCAAACACACAAAAATCGGTACGAAGGTACTTAGAATAATAATAATAATGATATAATTTATTTCACAATAAGCACTTTCACAAAACATATAACAATATTTGAGCAAGTGGTTTTAGGTTTTTTTTTCTCCGTTTCAACTTGCAGACTGGGGAGAATTTCTTTCGTCTGTACCTACCTCTACATCTCTACATCTACGGGTTCTGTCAGATCATGTTTGCGGCCGTATTTATTAACCGATTTTCATGAAACTTTACACACACACTTCTTGCTTACAATGAATAACATGGGAATGATATTTTTTGGATTGGATGAAAAATGAAAGAGTAACTAGGTCGCCGCAGTCGCGAAACGTACCGTTACGCTGCAGCATAGGTATATTTGAGCGAAGCGAGTTTAAATTCAAAATTCTGGCATCGTAATAACCTGGGTAATTCTGTAAGCTATTGATGAGTGCAAGAAAATCCGAAATCGGCCGAGTATTCGCCGAGAAACAATTTAACACAAATCGTTTGAAAAATAATTTGAGTCACCCGTTGAGAGCTCCGCTCGCCTTCGGCTAGCTTCGCTCAACTAGGTCACCGCAGTCGCGAAACGTACCGTTACGCTGCAGCATATATTTGAGCGAAGCGAGTTTAAATTCAAAATTCTGGCATCGTAATAACCTGGGTAATTCTGTAAGCTTTTGATGAGTGCAAGAAAATCCGAAATCGGCCGAGTATTCGCCGAGAAACAATTTAACATAAATCGTTTGAAAAATAATTTGAGTCACCCGTTGAGAGCTCCGCTCGCCTTCGGCTCGCTTCGCTCAATAAAGAAAATTGAAAAATAAATTTTCTAAACAAAGCTTCCGAAGTCTACGGTTCACAGAACCACTAGTCTATAACTAGGTACACTAAACTGCCTCCAAACTAGGAATCTTGGGTTGTCAGAAACAAAAATACAACTAAGTTTAACTACTCTGTGGTATTTTTTACCCAGTAGCGAGTACCGCCAGATTTAAGACAGTACAAATGGGGACCCTATCGCTAAAATCGATCTCTTCCAAATGACCTTTGGATGGATAACGAGTTAAACAAATTAAAATTTTTGTTAATGCATCCTTCTGTTCAAAATCTGCTTCATGAATAATATCGTAATATCGATAAATGGCTCATTCACTATCAGTTCATTCATTCATGAATGATGTTACATGACATGTTCGGCTCGCAACAGCGGGAGCGAGAACAAAATAAGATTTCACCTATACAGTCTATAGTACTGAAGAACATAATATTTTAAACATTATCGCGTTGCTCTCATATACAGGCTGTTTAATTTAATAACGTATATCATGACATAGTACAAAACAAATATTATTATGCTTACGTTGCCCTTGGTTGCCCCTCCGTTCCCTATCTATGTATCTTCAAAACTGCGCAAGGGATTTTGATGTGGTTTTCATCAATGGATAGAGTGGTTCTCGAGCAAAGTTTGGACATTTTACAAAACGTCATCTAGCCCAAATTAAGCTAATATAAGCTTGTGCTATGGGGTGTAAGTAGTAGGCCTAACCTTACCAGTTCAAGTTTAAGATTTGTAAGTAGTACTCTATCAAAACTATTTTGTAACATAGTTCTACTGAAAAAAGAAATAATTTCTTATCACTTCTATTTTTGCAGCCATATAAACATTCTAAAAAAATATGATTCATTATATCATGAAGTAATTCTTAAGATCATTAAAGAAGGTGTTACATTACTCCCAAAGAAACTTAATAAAGCATTCAAAACCGTTCACAATTAGTACAAAAACCTCAAAAAAACGTGAGACCTGCAAAAATTAGTGGACTTTTAAATTAAATAGTGTACAATCAACGAATGACTAAGCTGGGTAAGTATTAAGGCTAAAGATCGTCCAACATTATTATTATGACGCCTATAATTGACCCCTAAACCATTAAGGCTGGCCACTAAATTGCGGTTTGTTTTCGATGCCAACTCACATAATTACGATATTAATGAAAAATAAGCTAAAAAACGGCAGCTTGGAGATTTATTTATTTATTGACCCGCAGCGAGATGTGTGACCCCTACCGTTGACAACTCGAATGTGACTCATCGAATCGTCGATGTAGGTGCGTGAATGATGAATTTAGGCATATAGATTAAAAGATTATTTAAAATTAGTTTTGGAATCCATCTAGCATCTTGTCTCATTAGCTTCGCTAGTGATAGGTGTTCCACCACATTCTACTACACATACAAAAATAAGTTTCAGCTTTTTAAAATGTCTATTCTTTATATCCTGTATGTTACTAACGTTAAAAATGTGTTAATTTGTGCTTTGTATGTTCTTAGCGAGAACAAAGTACGAGACTTTGTAGGGATCTTAAGGGAAATAACATTAAGTAAACGTATTGCAAAGTGTAAAAATTATATTAAAAATTTGGTATCGACTGAATTGAAGTGAAGAGGAGTTTCAGAAGTAGGAGCGATCGTTACCTAGCCGAGACAATGCCAATAAAAATTATGTTATCCGACCAATTACTGACCATTAAACAAAACTCTTTATAGCTTAATGTAATCCCCAGTCAACGATAAATTTAATACGAACCATGTTTTTATTTATGAACTTGAGGAAATATTATTGTTCCTATTAAAAGTTTATTGAATACGAGAACGTATTTTATGAATTATTAATAGAGTTTTATGTACTGCATTTTTTTTGAGAGTCCCGTGCGTCGACGAATATTTAGGCGATGTTTATTAGCTAACATCAGTTATTAGGATCTGTATTAGGTAGGTACAACATTACCAGATTAGTCACCATAATTCACTAGATCACAGCAAGTGAGACTCATTTCAATGTAACTTGAAATGTAAGATACGAAATGAGTCCCGCCTGATAATAGATAAATATTTCGACTGCCTCGGTGGCATAGTGGTATGAGTATGCGACTGCTGCTTATTTTGGGGTAGATGAAGTTGTGTGAGATGTCAAAAAAAATTGGTTATGTCCGGGTCAATGATATTTAAAAAAGGTCAGATATGTTACTAGAGCACCCCGTGTGAAGACTCGAAAAAGAGCTAATTGTTCTATGTTATGTCAAAATCAAATACAAATTAGCTGGTTTGTCGGGAAAAGATTTTGAGCATAAGCTTATATGAAGGTAACATTATCTATAGTTATAAAAAATCATTGGTCTGGGTGGTTTTATTATTTAATTTTTATTTTTTTGGTCTTTCAATCTACAGTTTCAAAGTCCTAAAGCTTTTAACATTTAAGAAAATTATTCTATTTTTTTGCGATATTTTTATTTATAACTAGATTGAAATGTCTTGTCAACAGCCCGTAGATACGTAACTGCTTAAGGGAAGTCAACCGTCAATTTAAATTATTAATGTTTGCTTTAACAGATGAGACTGTCGATATATGAAGACGTAAAATATAGCTTCGTTTTTGTTTTGTCAATCTGTCTGTTCCTTGGATTTGGTTAATTAATTATGTTAAATAATACGATATTATGCATATCGCGTTTATCGCATCAGAGGAATTAAAATGACGCATTACTGTTAACGATTTATTATACTTAAGCTATAGCCATCGTTTTACAGATTATAATGTATCTTCTTGAAAGATAATACATTTTATAGACATAAAATACATTCACCATCATGTCTATAAACAAAGTTTGTACTATGACATCTAGACAAAATATAGGCATAGACAAAACACCTAAACTCACTAAAATCTTTGTCCCGAACCGAGCTCGAACACGTTTTATCGACTAAAGCCACCGTGGTAACATTTTCAGTTTCATGTTTCATTATTACTAAAAAAAAAACGACCCAAAACCGACTTCCAATTACCGGAATGGGACCGAATTGAAATGGGACCACTTGAGAAGTAGTAGCTTTCGATAAAAAAAAATCAATATCAGTTTACCCAGTCGAAAGATATGAGATGACAAACACAAAAAAAACCAGTCTAATTGAGAACCTCCTTCTTTGAAGTCTGGTAAAAATATTTACGTGGACTTATAGAAATAAACAGTGAAGACGTCAGCTAATAATAATATAATAGCCATGTGGGACGTAGACTCGACGATCATTGTCCCGATAATCGTTTCGGCAAACGGACTAATAGCGAAGAGTCTCGATCAACATCTCAAGAGACTCTCGCTGGACTGTTGCATCAAGGGTCAGATACAGAAGGCTGTCATCTTAGATCAAAAATACCTAGATTACCAATCAGTGCTTTAAAAACGGCACCACTTCAACTCGGTCCACTATCGAAAATTGCACACTTGAGCGCTTCAGTCGCTTTGCGACCACGCTGCGCTGGTAGTAAGACGTTTCACGATGACATTAAAAATAGCAAAAAACTACTCTTTTAGAGTGAAAACAGAGGATGGAGTGTCATACTTTCGACAAGTAAAAATCAGTTCACATTGTTAATTGCTTTTCATGTGCAATAATGCACTGCTTAAGAATATTATGGTTATTTTTAACTGAGCAAACTACGCGCTTGCTCGGTGTGAAGTTGAAGTGAGTGTTCTCACTCACTTCAACTTTGTTGGTCAGGTTGTCCTTCGACATAGGCCTCCTCCAGTTCCTTCCATTTATCTCTGTCTTGAGCGGGAGCTTCTCCATCCTTTAGGCACAGAATAGGGAATAGTACTTACATACAGAACTTGCACACCGACGTTAATTAAAGCAAATTCTTTTGTTTACAGAGAACATAATTCAAACATTAGGGTTGTCAGGAAGTACTAGCATAATTTGAGCAATAATTATGACGTTAATGCCTTAATATCAACTCTATGGTCAATGCCGTGTCACAAACAAGAGATAACTGTTACTGACTTACAACTTCAAATTGTCGCTGACGTCACGTATTTTTTGCGATTGTTAGGCAAATGACATAGGCCTGCTTTAGGCAAGTCATCAAGACGCGAGCTACTGCTATCTAAACGCTTGTGTAAATTCACGTAGGGTGGCAATGTAATTAACAATAAGAACATTTCTCATTGTCACTTAACCACCCAGGAGTACATCATAGTGCGCTGCGAACAGTGTCATTTCGAAACGCTTAATTGTTGCAAATAATATACGCATAATTGAACAGCATATATTATTAACGCACCGTCAAAGCAACAAGCTACTTAAGATGGCCTTTTGCAAGGATTAAAAAGCAAACCTATTATTTGACAGGTATTTAGAAAAGTCGTACAATAAAAAGTCAGTTAGGCGTGATTTTAAAGACCGTTGCCTCACAATATAGAAATTGGTGGTAATTATTGTTTTCAGAAGCAGTCAATCGAGAAATTACATTTTTTTTAATAAAAGGGTGTATTTGCAAAGCTTTTTGGAGGTTTTCATGGAATTGTACTTGACTGTATTAATGACAAATTGTTTAGTTTGGACAGTTTTTTCAGCTGTGTTTGATAGTCATTAAGTTACTTTTGTACTCAGCAGTACATGGATAAAGAATGTAGTTATTTTAGTAGCTACACTGTTAAAAACTCTGTAATTTTACATGCAAAAAAATTACATAAACCTGTAAAATTCCCTTAAAATCTGGGAAACTTACGGAAAAATATGAAATTTTACGTAATTTTCGTGAATTTTACATTTTTTCCTTAAACTCGCCAATTTTCATGAAGTTTTACATAAAATTTATGTAATAGTCATGTAAATTTACGTAATAGTCATGTAAATAGTTATGTAAAAATACAGAAAGGTTAGAGCAACGATAGTTGCCCAAGAATTATGTAAAAAAATTTAACAGTGTACATACATACATAATATACACACACTCCTCTTTTCCATAGAGCTATTCTTCTCTTTTCACTGACTAAATTGATAATAATATTAATATACAACAGTTTTCCTACAAGAAGGAATCTATATATTTAATACGACAATTTGTCTGTCCGTCCGTCGCGTTTTTTAATTATAATTAATAATACATACATTTGCATGAAATATTAAAATATTCTTTTTTTTTTCTTTTTTTTTATATTTGAGGCGATACAAAGTTCGCTGGGATAACTACTATATTTGAATCCGGTGTTTACGTTTCAATAATTGACTGCTTCGATGGCATGGTCGGTAGTGTATCCGGTTTCGACGCCGGAGTCTCGGGTTTGAATCCCGGTCGGGACAAACTTTGTGTGATGACACATCCGTTTGTACCTGGATGGTTGTCTGGATGTTTCCTATGTATAATATGTATGTATTTACAAAATAAAATGTATATAAGTATTTATATCAGTTTATCTAGTACTCATATCACGAGCTCTGCTTAGTTTGAGATTTGTATGAGACCTGTATTCAGTCCCAGGTGTGATTACCAAGTCGGTATAGGTTTTAACATTCTAAATATTGATAAAATTTGGTAATGACTAGCTTAAGAATCCTATATACAGCCCATTAGGTTCACGCGGAGAAGATATATTTCCTAGAAAGACTAGAAAGTACCTCTATATGTAGCAGTATTTATGTTAGTTAGCAATTACTTCGGTTCTTGCTCACAATTATACTTCTAATATATAAAATTCTCGTGTCACAGTTTTCGTTGCCATACTCCTCCGAAACGGCTTGACCGATTCTCATGAAATTTTGTGTGCATGTTGGGTAGGTCTGAGAATCGGACAACATCTATTTTTCATCCCCCTAAATGTTAAGGGTAGTCCACCCCTAAAGCAAAACAACGTTTGCCGGGTCAGCTAGTATTCTATAAGTTTTTAATCCAGTTTCCTTACCAATACAAAATTATACTAAATTCTTTTACCAAATGAGCTGCAATTCACAGTAAAAAATGGTAAGTTACTAGCTTATTTATATTATAAACAATGCATATACGTTATTTGTTGCCGAAAACAACAAAATCCAACAGTCAAGCATTTTTGGATTGTGCTTTTTGATTTTTAATCACAATAGATTATTTTCCTCTTATCTCAAACCAAAACTTACACTACCAATTATAATGTACAAGGGTTTAAGTAAAAAATCTATACTTATACACCTCAAGTATCGCTTACCTGAGTGCCTGAACATTGAATGGATAGATCTTAATCCTTGAACAAAGGTATTAGAATCAATATGTGGATAAGTATTTTGTTTGTGACAAAATTTACAGTTATGATGTTATTCGTGACCGGTTGCGCGTACCATCCGCTTGGACAATAGACATTGCGTCCCTTTAATTTTTTTAAATTGGATACTTAAGCATATGCTACATCATGAAGTTCTAAATTTGAATTTACTTTATCTGGCATCATTTCTGAGGACGGCGGGATAGCGACCCGCCGTCCTTACAGAAGCAGGCTAGAAGGGTTGCGTTCTGCGGGGCCTTTTCCCCACAGCACGCAACCAGATTCACTCATCGACGCGGGATAAAACCCAACCCCAACGACGTGGGATTTTCATTCTGACAGGTGGCCAAAGTTCGCCGGGTGCCACTGGAAATACCTTCTAGTGTCACCAGAGACACATAGAGCTCGCAGCAATGGACATGGGAGCGGCCGCGGGGTCTCGCGGATAAAAAAGAAAAAATGGCATCAGTTAAACATTTGGTTAGATACAGCCACGCGGTGTCGTCATGGTCTTCAAACTAAGGTGCCGCGTCCCCAGATTTTATCATGGTGTGCATGTTGGGTCGTTCTGACTAATATCTGCCGCGTCTAATCGAAGCTTCAAAGCTCGTAAAGGTCTATCTATTCCCTTGAACGAAGTCTCCAAAACATGGCAACAAGCAACTCATGAGAGTCATTAGGGAATCATAACCAGCAGGAAAAAAGGCTTGTGTAGAAAATAATGAAGAGGTTTAGGACTCAGGAGTAAATAAGCAGATGAATTGTCCAAATACATGTCTGTTTCCCCGTAGAGTTAGGTAGAGGCCCATGTTTGTAGGTCTCACGTAACAGGGGACTAAACTCGTCTCCTATTGTACTTGTACTTGTCTTGTACTTGTCGACGCAGGCTGGTCTCCGCAATTCCACGTCTATTGCGCGGGTTTTGCGTGCGGGTAGGACTCTCTTCTACTCGTTTACGCGAGCCAGCCGATCTCTTCCAGGAAAGCCAGCAGGCCCCGCAGGTTTCGCAGAGCTTCAGGGACGGTTTCTGGGTTGCCGAGATGTTTCGCCCTGTAGTTTCTTACTTCCTCACATCGCAGTAGCAGATGGCTGACCGTCTCCTCCTCAGCCATACATGCCCTGCAAAGGGGACTGTCTGTAATGCCAATCGTATATAGATGGCTATTTAGGAGGCAATGCCCCGTTAGGACACCTGTGAAAAGACGAACATGGGATTTTTTCAACGTCACAAGCCTCCTGGCCTGTCGGCAGTCGAGTTTGGGTAGTGCCTCCCTCGACTGCCGACAGTCCGTTAGACCTGTCCAGAGTGTGTTGTGTAGTGTGTTGGTTTTTTGGGACAATATTGTCCTTATAGTACCTACCGGAAGTGGTAGTATCGGCTCCGGGCCGATTGACTTATAGCTAGAGCCGCTTCTTGCGAGCTCGTCTGCTGCGTCATTTCCCCTGGAGCCGCTGTGTCCTTTAATCCACTGTATAGTGACGTGGTTGTGCTTACTTATCTCAGCCAAGCGCTGATGACAGTCGTAGATGAGGCCCGAGCTGATGATGTGACTGTTTAAGGCCTGTAGTACTGACTTGCTATCAGAGAGTATTCTAATATTAGTGTACCTTACCCCTCTGGAAGCTATAGCCGTTGCTGCCTCTAAGATCGCATATGTCTCGGCCTGAAATACCGTGTTGTGTGATCCTAGTGGCGTTGCTATCTTGATCTGTAGGTCCTCGGAGAACACTCCGCTGCCTGAGCCAGATTTGGTTTTTGATCCATCCGTGAAGACTCTAAGCTCTGTGAGGTTTTGGCCTTCGACGTTGTCATCCTCGAATAACTGGATCTTGTACTTCTTGTCAAAGACAAAGGTTTTCGGTATTCTATCCGATCCCGCCATAAGAATGGGAGAGTCGTTATAGATAATATCCAGAAGTTTTGTGTGATGGGTGCTGATGCCCCTCCATAGTTTTAGAGATTTTAGTCTGAGAGCAGCTGCGGAGGCTTCTTGTGTTATGTGAAGGTGTAGCGGGGGTATGCCCAGCATAGCCTCAACTGCAGCAGTCGGTGTTGTTCTCATGGCCCCTGTCACCGCGAGACAGGCTTGCCTTTGAAACTTTTGTAGTTTTTTCTGACATGTAGTTTGCTGGCATCTGGGCCACCATACCAGCGCTCCGTAGCATAGCATGGGACGTATGACCATATTATATAGCCATAGTGTTACCTTCGGCGAGAGACCCCAGGACTTACCTAGCATCTTGCGACAGTGCCAGAAGGTGATGCTAGTCTTGTTTATCTTGTCGTCTATGTGTTTACGCCAGGTCAGTTTATTGTCCAAAGTAATACCTAGGTACTTGACTTCTTTGGAAAGTGTTAGTTCTGTTCCGAACAGTTTGGGGAGTCTGAAGTTGCCCATAACTCGTTTTTGGGTGAACAATACGATTACCGTTTTTGCTGGATTTACGGTTAATTCGTATTTTGTACACCAATTTTCTACTGTTCGGAGGGCAGTTTGGGTGAGTTCACATACTATATTGGCTTCCTTACCTGTGATGAGAATTGTTATGTCGTCTGCATATCCGACAGTGTAGAGGTGGTTTTTGTTTAATTCAGTAATTAGGCTGTTTATTACTAGGTTCCACAGAAGTGGTGAAAGGACACCTCCCTGGGGGCATCCCTTAACCACCTCTACCACCTCTGTGTTGTTATCTAGTAGTAGTGTTCTGTTACTGAGCATGTTCTTTATCCATCCTGATAGCACCGGATTTGCACCATGGTGCTCCAGTGCTGCCATTATGCTAATGAAGTTTGTTTTGTCGAAGGCGCCCTCAATATCTATGAAAGTGCCTAGACATATACCTTTGTTTTGTATCGTCTCTTCCGCCCGGCTTACCACCTGGTGGAGGGCCGATTCGGTTGATTTACCTGCTGTGTACGCATGCTGATTCGTGTGAAGGGGAAAGTGGGTCAGCACATTTTCCCGGAGGGTTCTCTCACACAGTCTTTCCAGTGTTTTTGTGAGGAAAGAGGTGAGGCTGATTGGTCTAAATGATTTTGGGTTTGTGTAATCACTTTTACCTGGTTTAGGTATGAAGATTACCTTCACTCTTCTCCAGCTCGCGGGCACATACCTATAGGCTAGGCAGGCTTGCATGATGGATAGTAGTGGTTTGTAGAGCTTTGGTCCTCCCCATTGTAGGAGTGCTGGAAATATTCCGTCCGGACCAGGGGATTTGAAAGGTGAGAAACTGTTGATCGCCCATGAGAGCCTATCTGGTGTTATTACAGTGCGCGCGTAATTCCAGCCTTCTTCTGATGGAAGTGACCAGTCCGCTCTTGCCTCTGCAATTTGTAGAAACCTGCAGTCGGGGAAGTGAGTCTTTATCAAGGTTTGTTGTGCTTCCCCCGGTGAACTGGTGTATTTTCCGTCTTGTTTTAGGATACTGCCTATCCCATGGTGTGGTTGGGTGGCCAGTACCTTCCTGACACGGTTAGCTTGTTCGCAGGAGTTTATACTTGTGGTAAAATTTCTCCATGCTTCGGTAGATCGGTATCGGATTCGTTTTTTGTATTTTGACTTTGCCTCCTTATAGGAGTCCCAGTCTTCGTTAGCTCTAGTGTTCATGGCCCTGTTGAAGCATTTCCTGACTAGTTTGCGGAGTCGCTTCAGTTCGGGTCCCCACCAGTTTTGTTGTTTTTCTGGTGTGTTTGCTTGTGGTGTGTACAGCGGACACGCTGTTTCATAGCTGTAGTTAATTATGTCAGATATTACACCTACCTGCGCTTCGATTTGTTGAACGCCCTCTATGGATGGTGGCAGAGGCTGAGCGTCCAGCTTCGAGTGCAGGGTGTTTGTGTACTTTGCTTTGTTTGTTTTTCGTGGGTTCCTGCTCGGTGAAGGCAGGGGTATGTTGAATTGCATGTCGCATCTTATTCTCCTATGGTCGGAGCATGATGCCTCCTTCGATACGTGCCAATTTGTAATGAGGTCCCTAGTCAAGTCAGTCGTTAGTGTCATGTCAATTATGGTTTGGCATCGTTTTGTAACGAAGGTTGGTTCGGATCCTTTGTTCAGGATGTTTAGGTTAGTGCTAAAAAGATATTCAACTAAAGCGTTACCTCTGTCGTTGCACCTGTCCATGCCCCACAGTGTGTGATGCGCGTTTGTGTCGGCAGCAAGGAGTAGCTCCGTTTTTGTTGTTTCGCAGTGGTTTATTAGTCCGGCGAGGTTGTGTGACGGTAACTCTTCATTTTCTGGCATGTATGCCGATGCAATGATAAGTTCCGGGACGGTGTGGTTCAGAGTTGTGGAGATCCGGATTGCGGTTAGGTCTCTGGAACAGAATTCTGTGAGTAAATGTGCATTTATGTCCCTCGTGGCATAAATGCATGTTCTGGGGCCAGTGTCATGTGGACATGACACAAACAACTTACCTCTCATGTTGGAGAGGCCATGTACGCGGCCACTTTTTATCCAGGGTTCCTGGATCAGTACAACGGCGGTAGTGTTCTTCTCCAGCCATTTTCGCAAGGTCGCCGTTGCCGACATGCTGTGCTGGAGGTTTGTTTGTAAAATTTTAATTGGAGGGAAGGTTGTAGTAGCCATCGGGTACTATTTCCTCCTCCCCCGTGTCAAGGCTCGCGATTAGGCGAGAGATTTCACCGTCTGAGCGGTAGGGTGAGTCTTCCCCCTCCGCGACATGTGAAGGTCCTGGCAGCGATGTTGTTTGGTCTGCTGTGTTGGTGGCAGACTCTGGTATTGATTCCCCGATTTCGGGTTCAGGTGTTGTCGTGGTGGTAGTTGGCTTTGGCGCAGCACTTGGTACATCCCCCGTTGACCCCCTTGTGCGACCTATCGCTGGTGTTGCCGATGATCTGCGGCCTGGCCCCAAGAATCGGATATACACACTTCCGATTATTGCGGCCAGGCGGCGTTCGTGCTGCATGATAGTTGATATTAAGGTCTCCGAGATGGAGGCCACCAGGAACCAACCTTCCCTACGTCTTTCGGCAACTTGGATGGTCCAAGTGTGCACCAGAGCCCACTTGTTCTGCCATGCCAGGATTGCCCCCAGTTCTCTGGCGTCGTTGTACACCCCTTGTGGGTCGGGGACCAGAACACAGCAGCGCACCCTCGGCGGCATATCGTCCAGGCCCTTCACAATCAGCTTTTCGCCGGTGCGAAGAACCTGTCCGTCGATCCGCGTCCTCAGCCATGCTACTGCAGCCTGATTACCGCACCACACTCTAAGGGAGCCGTCTATATACGCCGGTTTGCCCCTAAAGTCGGGGCCTTCCTCGTCGTATGTCCGTTCGAGTGCACTCGTTATCATCATACGAGAGATGTGGTAGCTCGCAGCGTCCGCCTGTGATGTTGACATTGGGGTTAAACCCTCAGTGACAACTACCATCCCGATTGGTTTTTTGGCCGCTTCTGCGAAGTTTAGTGGGCTCGATGGAGAGTCGTCTATTTTTGCCCGTTTGGTGTCATCGGCCGGCGAGAATGATACGTCGTGCCGTTGTCTCTTCGCTGGTGTTCCGTCTCCACTATCTTTCTTCCGTGGATGCGGGTTTCCGCGGTGTTCGAGGTGGTAGGGTTTTCTATGAGACCCTCTCCCCCTTGTGTGTATCGGCTGATGTCTGTGGTGTGACGTGGACGAGCCGGTTGGGCCTGTGTTCTCTGCGCCACTCGTCTCATCCTCCGAGGTTTTTATGGACATTCTGCGTGTGTCCCCGGGGGGGGCAGGTCGAGGAACGTTGCCCCCGGTCTCCCCTCTCCCCGAGGGCTCCGATGTGGATGTCCTCGCTGTTTCGTCGCGCTCTCTGGCACGACGTCTGCGTTTGGAGTTGGTGTTTCTCCTGGGCTGTGCACCTCTCTCATCCGTCCAGCGGGCTGGATGGCTGTGAGATGTGCTGGGGCCAGGCTGCGACCAACGCCTTGAGTTTTGGCTTTGTTGGTTGGCCCTAGTAGCCCAGGATAAGGCGAAGTCATTCACTGGGTTGAAGTGACTTTGATGTGTATCCTCATATCCGAGTGATCTGAAGGTCGTTGGTTGAGGCGTATGGTAGTTCGCCGTTTCCGCAGTAGCGGTGGTACCGAACTTGTGTTGTTTTCTCTCTGGGTTCGCCGTTTCCGCCGAGGCGGTGGTACCAAACCTGGAGTTGTTGTAGTTCGCCGTTGCCGCCGAGGCGGTGGTACCGAACTTGTTTAAAGGGGGCTGAGTTCCCCTGCGTTTTTATTGTTTTTTGCAGCAGGCCTGTTGGCCGCTGCGGATGCATTTCGGTGCGGAGTTACTGCCGAGGCAGGCCCGCCGGACCGATGCGATGGACCAGGGGGGGCGGGTTTAGTCACCTCCTCCGGTTTTGTGTTTGTTGATTGAATTTTCCCTTTATCCATTTGTTGTTGAGTAAAAAAGATTCGTCTCCCAGGCTTCCCACCCTCCATGGAGCCCGCAACTGGGAACGTGCTAAGCACGTTAGGATTACCTGGGAGATATAGGTGCGTGAAGAGGAGTTTGAGACGCGACATCGGGCTCTTGGTCTGTGGCTGAGGGGGAACGTTAGGGTAAACGTCCCCCCCAGACTGATCACATCCCGCGAGCCTTCAGCATGGTCCTCCCTCACATCTTCGCGCACCTCGCCATGCCCCTCTGACGGGGCATTATGACCGTTTTCCTCTCTGCGGCTACTAGAGGGGACTACCGATTAACGAGAAATCAGGACCAAAGGAGGCGTATTGGCAAGACCCACCATGCCTCAACCTCCCAGGATTCCTTCTTCCTCGCGGACGGCTCTACTGCGCAGGCCTAGCGCAGGTGGATGGATAGGTCACTGGTAATCTCCACAGTTATCCAGTGCAACGGAGTGGGCTAAAGGATCGGCGGTCGATGTAATGCGAGGATATACTTCTCGGCATTACCCCGGCATCCGTTGACTAGCTATACGGATGGTCAGGCGTTCCTCCCTCCTCAAAATGTCCGAGGATACGCCCTCCATCCATCTGACATGTCATCCAGGCCCCACCAGAGGGTTTTAGGAATTGGATTGGGATTGGGGTTTGAGGGGGGGATTCGGTTAAGGATTATTTGTACAACCACCGGCCCCGCCACGACTGGTTGCACGATGTATCTACTCGTGCAAGGGTCACGACTCCGACGGGATGGTAGCACAGGCTAGGTAGTTTCATTGTCCCCCCACCACCGAAGGGGTTTTTGGGGTATTTGGAGATGGATGGTATACTCAAAATCCGGCCCCGCCGCGGTTAGTGCGACTACGACGGGAAGATGAGCACTGTTAGCTGTGTGGAAGGGGGGGGGGGGGAATGCTGTAGGGAGGGGGGGAGTGTGGATGTAGAGGAATTTGGTAGTCTCCGGCCCCGCCCTACCCAGCAAAATCGCGATAGTTCGCTACTTTGCGGGCGTCACTACGACGGGAGAGTGACCAAAATATGGGGGATGGGTTATAGGTGAAGGGTGTAGGGTAAGATAGGTGTTATGGGGCTGTGTGATGTTTCTTCGGTGAGGGGTGCGACAATGGGGGATGTGGGGGGTCTGGAGGGGGAATGGGAAGAAGGGTTTGCGACTGGTCGAGTTTTGTTACGTCTGTTTCAGATGGAATCAGACCAATAACGGGCAGCACCACTTGAAGGTATCTTACCAGTCTTGGTTTGAGGATCTTTGTAACTGTAGTACTCCTCTCAAACCCATCAACCTATACACCGGGGGGAAATAGCCGGTGTATTGTGATAGATTACACATGGGCCACAAGTTTGCCGATGTGCACCCTACCACGCCCTTCTCCTATTACTATGTAAATACTTCTATATTTACCAGAGCCTCGTCTATTAATCGGCAGATGTTCCACTTAAAGGTGAGTTTGACTTCAGCTCCTAATATTTTGGTAGAACCCAGGTAAACCTCGAAAATATAATACTCTTATATTATACATCTCATAGGAGTACAGTGTTGAGTGCAGTAGGGCAAGCTACACATTTTTGATTATTTAATTAAGACGGTACGTGGTTGACGTGCGTTAATAATCAGGAATGGTGTCCGACTGGTCTCGTCTAGGCTGGTTATTTTTATTAATACTTAATCTCTTCATTTTGAGAGCTAGTTTGGGATGATGGTCGTAGTTTAGTACGTGAACTAGAAGGGAATCTATGGTTGAATGGTGTGTAGCTAATTCAGTGTAATGTTAAAAAGTTTTACTGTTCCCAGGATGAATGGACCGCTTCATGCAGAGGTATCTTTAATGCATTATTATACATAAATACATAGACACACTACTATACAAAATCGTGTCTTTGAAGCGGTAGACGCTAGCATTAATTACGCCACAGTGTTCACCACTTTTACTGTTACCTACTTACCAAGCAGATCAAGGTTTTACTTATCTGAAAAGCGCAAAAGCATTTTGTGTTACCTAGTGTTTTGCAGATCCCAAACAAAGATGACTCGGGAAATACCGTACATAGCTTTCATAAAAGCAAAACTTGTTCTGCATAAACCTAAAAATTTATGCTTTTCGCAATGTACCAAATTTCAAAATTCTGAGAGCACTGATTCCCTTGCTAGTGACGAAAATTGGCAGAATAAACGACTGTATCTTTTAATTGAGTTGGCTTAAAAGTATGATTCTGTCACAGCTGCAAGGGACAGTAGACTTGAGTATTTGGCAGCTTGATACCGCCACGCGTTGAGAAAAAGGGTCTAGACAGACAGACGGACAACAAAGTAATCCTATATGGGTTCCGTTTTTTACCCGACTGCGTTAACGAGGGTTATGTGTTTCGCGCGTATGTATGTTTCTTTGTTCCCCTCTACAGGCCTAACGGCTGAATGGATTTCGACGAATGGGTGTCATGCGGTACATAAAGTGTGAATAAAAAGTATACCCTGACTTTTCGGAGCAAATATGTTCGTATGTCGTAAAAAAAAATGTTGGTCTAACTTTTCGAGTGGGGTATCAAAATGAAGAGTTTTTATAGAGGATTTTAGAAATCAACTTATATGTTTCAATGTAAATTGATATGAGAAATCGTATTACAAAAGTATGAAACTAAAAAAATATAAATAAAAATAAATAAATAAACAATAAAAAAACCCGACTGCACATTTCCAGATATTTAACTATAAGCAGGCGGGACTCCAATACCATATTATTATGTGCATTCGGGATTTTTTATTGTTTAATTATTTTTTTTCCTTTTGAGGTACGGAACCTTAAAAATTAACGTATAAAAATCCATTTATGCGTGAAAGAGAAAAATCCAAATATCCATCCATACAAACTTTCGTAACTATATCATATACGAACAACCAATAATGACCGTGGTTACTACAACAAAAAGGTTAATCAAGACAAAACGGCTCACTTGTAAGATGTGACGTCGGTGTATGACGTAACAGCGCGCACCGCCCGCGCCAATCGCCCCACCAGTCGGATGCGTCTACTATATAAACGAAGGACAAACGTCATTCATCCTCTCTCTCGGTCTACGAAATATTCAGTTCATGTGTCTGTTCCTATTCTACAGCACATGCCTTGGACCCTGAAACCTGTAATCACTATAAATTCGACTGCCAGAATTATATAGACTCACTAGCAACCCACGTACCCTACGTCGTGATATCATTCTTTGTATTAACGTGTTCCTCACATTATATGTACAAAATTGATGACCGGACTTTAGGGGGAAAAGTAGAGACAGTTTTACAAGATTTAACCCTAACAAAGAACGAGTTTCAGTCAATTGGCTTAGAACTGAACCCGAATAAATGTGAGATTTTTATATCTGAAAACACAGATAAATTAACAACTATCTCCAAATTCAACTGTTTGACAAAACTTCCTGGGGTCCCCGATTTTAGAAGAGGGTTTTTCCACTTTTATCGAGGAAAAAATTAAAAATTTTGATCTGGTTATTGATACGTAGGTCACACTATAAGTTTTGCGTAACTTAAAAAAACAACATGTTAAAACCAAAATATTATGTTTATTGCTTTTCAAAATACTCTCCTTTACATTTTAAACATTTTTTTAAAACAGGAGGACCACAGACCTGAAGGCATGTTTTCTACGTGCTGATTGAACGCTATCACTGCCTCTTCGGAGTTGGTAAAAGTGAAACCTCTCATCAAATCTTTGATTTTGGGAAAAATACAGAAATCACAGGATGCTAGGTCGGGGCTATGCGCAGGATGGGTGACGAGTTGTACTTTTTCGGAAGGCAAAAATTACTTTGTTTTGTTGGCCGTGTGTGAAGAAGCGTTCTCATGATGTAGAAAAAAGCTGCTTTTGAGTCGTCTTTCTCGAACTTTTTCTAACACCCTGGGTAAACAAATGGTAGAATACCACTCGGCATTAACACTCTTTTGATCTTCAAGTGGAATTGTACAGATGGGACCCGTAGCTGAGAAAAAAAACGCGATAATTTTTTTACCAACGTTTCTCGCCTGCCTCACTTTTGTTGGCTTGTTCTCATTTTCAAACACCCATTCACAAGATTGCTGTTTTTTTTCGGGTTCAAAACAATAAATCCATGTTTCGTCTCCTGTGACAATGTCATTAACAGCATTAGAATGTCCGTGGTCGTACTTCAGTAGCATCTGTGAGCACCATTCCACGCGAGCCCGCTTCTGCTCCGCTGTCAGTTCATGGGGGATCCAACGACAACAAAGTTTCCGAACTTTCAATTCTTCGTGTAAAATTTTCTGGATTTGACTCATACCAATCCCCAATAGTCCTCGAATTGTCTCATAGGTAATCCGCGGGTTTTCTTCAATTAACCGCTTAACAGTAGCCACATTATTTTCGTTGACGGCAGTTGAAGGCCGCCCTTCACGAAATTCGTCATGTAAAGAAACTCGACCTCTCTCAAATTCAGCAGACCATCGCCTCACGGTGCTCAAACAAGGTGCTTCTCTCCCAAAAGCATTTTGAAGACGAGCGGCACAGTCTTGCGGAGAGAGAGAACTTTTAAAATCATAAATATCATCGCTCTAAAATCTTTTCGACTTAATTCCATTTTCGTTGCATACGTAGAACTTTGATGTGTGATAAAAAACAATTGACAAATGATTTCCCGCCAATTGTTTTTTTTTATTACTAAGAAGGTTCAACGTTTAAAAATATATAACATTTGAAATTCAAATAGTTCCGATTAGCTAGAAGTGCAAAACTTTTAGTGTACTCCATGTAGTCTATGTAATATCAGTATTCATTCAGCTTTCACTATTCTTCGTTTTTGTCTTTTCGTACCCTAATTTACACATGCCCTCCGTTCGGGACAATTTTGGAAAAATGTAGAAATTTTGGGCAGACTAGACAACTTATAACAAAATTCTTTGTGTAAAATTATAAATGTAAATATTAATGACCGAGCCTGGGTCCAAGCGTCTCTTCCAGTTCGCTTGGGCGCTTGGCAGTCTGCCAGCATTTCTGTCGTCGGTCCATAGCACCGAAGAATTAGTCAGGAAAATTTTGTCAAATACACTGATTGATTCCTAGGTTCGATGCAAGACCGATGCCATAAATGCTTGGAGGATGTCTTGCTCCGATACTGACCTGCCCTCATGCCTAGGGTCACAGCGACTGTGGGATTTGCCGCTCTGTAAATTGAGAATTAATACACTAATTGACACTTCTGTCAATATTTCAGAACGTGCACGCCTACTAGCTGTTGGAGAATGGGAGCCAGGGTTATGGATCCAGGCGCTCCCATCGCCCAACATCGGTACAATATTGGACGACACAACCTTCCGCATTGCTACTTGCCTTCGGCTGGGTCGGCTGGGTACACCTTGTGTATCCCCGCATCATTGCACCTGTGGAGTAGCCGTCGATAATCTGGGACGATCTGAATAGCGTGCCGAGGTATACCTCGGCACGCTATTCTAAACGACATAATTCGTAGGGCTCTTTCCACCGCAGGTCTTCCGGCCGTACGTGAACCAAATGGTTTAGCACGAAGCGATGGAAAGAGACCGTACGGTATGTCATTGCTACCGTGGAAGATGGGAAGGCCTTTGGTGTGGAACGCTACATGCGTTGACACCTTAGCACCTTCACACCTTCTAAGCACATCCGGATGTGCCGGCGCTGCATCTGCATCGGCTGAAGACCTCAAACGGCGTAAATATGCTAACCTAGCAGGTGATTACATATTTGAGCCATTTGGGGTTGAGACACTGGGGTCATGCTCATGGGGTCCGAGTGCTCGCCGCCTTTATAGATACATTGCTAAACGCCTAATCGATGCTTCTCAGGACCAGAAGGCTGGCTATTTTCTGGCCCAAAGAATAAGTATCGCCATCCAACTTGCCAACACAGCCAGCATTCTGGGAACCTTCCCAGTGGGCAATGACGCAGAGGACTTTTTAAACGATATTTTGTAATGTAAATATTTTTAGTATATAATTGTGTATATTTTGAACATTGTATAAAATCATATTAAGTGAGTTAATCCTATATTTGTACTGGGGAGGACTCCCCCTACGTCACAAAGAATCAATTACAAAATCACCATGAAGTAAAGTGAAAAAAGAGCATTCTATATGAAAAATATCCTCTGCACAGCAATAAATTTCCATATACCCGATTGGATGATTTAAACGATATTGACCAAGTAAAATCTTAACAAGCCAAGCTTAAGATGATCACTAGTAGTAATTATAAAATTCCTTACTGTATTAAAAAATAAAGGCAAGAGAAATTAAAGAATTTAATAAATGTGGAATTTGCTGAGAGGGGAACGATAAACATGGCTTGAATACTTTTGTGATCTCAGCATTATTCAACGCTTTGAACATTTTTAGCATTGCAAGTTTCGTCTGGATTGTTGCGAAACAGTACCTATCACTACATATTATAAAACAAAGTCCTCCGCCGCGTCTGTCTGTCTGTCCGTTCACGATAAATTCAAAAACTGCTGCACCGATTTTCCTGCTTTCACTAATGAATCTCGACGAAGATTTTAGTAGATAGTTTGTTACGGGTGAAGAAGTGGGCGGTCGCTAGATATTATGAAACAAAGTCCTCTACCGCGTCTGTTTCTTTGTTCGCGATAAACCAAAAAACTACTAGACTGATTTTCATTCTGTTTTCATCAATGGATACAGTAATTTTCCAGGAAGGTTGTGGGCTACTTTTTGTCCCGAGAATGTGTTCCCGCGGGAATTGGGAACCATGATACAATTTCACACGGGCAAAGTCGCGACCGTCCTCTAGTTACATAATGTTATAAGTTACTTTAACTTTGAGTAAAAATGTATTATCATATTGATCAATCTTGCAGTAAAATTTAAAATTGAACTATCATGTGTGTTGCGTTATATATTCGGGGACGCAGAGGTGGAACTACACATTCATATTTTACCAGTAATTTTGTTGGTACCAGTTATAGGAATTTCTGCGTCATAAATATAAATAATATTTGGAGTAAAATGTAGACAAAGAAAAAAGTTTAATAAGTAGGTACCGTTTATTGAGTCCATAGTCCGTGTGTTATTTTTCGTTTTCGCGTTATGGTGGCAACTCTTCAATTATGTATTGCCACGTTAATGTATTATTTAACACTTGGGTGAGTTTCGACACATTTCTTGTTGGCTCCCCGTGGAGATACTACATTTTAGACGTTGGCCCAAGTAAAGAATTATTGCGAATCGAACTATACGAAGAATAATCGTAATAATCTTTTAAATTGCCTGAAAGGACTCGAAGCCTAACAAGGGGAATGCAACATCATACAATCTTTGCTTCGTTACTAGCAATATCACTACATACAATATTATAAAACAAAGTCGCCCGTTCTGTATGTATGCCTAGATCTTTAAAACTACGCAACAGATTTTGATGCGGTTTTCACCAATGGATAGAGTGGCTCCCGAGGAAGGTTTTTGTGTATATAATTTGTCCAGCGGGCGAAGCCACGGGCATCCCGTAGTAGTAGATAACTCCTTACCAAGTCAATGTAGTTTTATATATGTATTTATTATATTTTTCTCAAATATAATAATAGTCTTGTATATGAACATTCTACCAACTGACCAAGACACCCCTAGTTTTTGCAACTTATATTGTAATATTATTTGAGTAAAGTTAGCATAGGTTCTTTATTGCTTTTGAAAAAATATATTTATTATTGAGCGAAGCGAGCCGAAGGCGAGCGTAACTCCCATGGAGCAGGTTAAATGTAAAATGTTCGGATGTTCGTATCTCAACCTCTTGACCGATAATTAATTTTTTTTCACCTAAATTAATAGCTGATTTCAATTAAGGTCGTGACGAAGCTCAAATATTCAATTTAAATACAAAAAAAAAACACTCGCTCAATACGAAGCCGCGCACTGTTTACAGCAGTGTAGCTTTACCTAGTATATTTTGACTTAATATGATAATTTATTATATTTTTGATAAGATTGAACCTGGCCTAGGTTTCTGTGGGATATGTGCAAGAGAAAACTAATACTAGTCCACTGGAAAAACAATAAAGTGAGACTTTGAAACAGAATCCGCTATACTCCTATAACTTTTACCACACGCTGTGGTGTTGGTTATTTTTTCACGCAGCAACAAGATGAGATTGACAGTCGACGGGTTGAGAACACTGATACTGCGACAGTGTCAATCAACAAGATGACTTATGCACTGTTTTTGTGAACCAAACAACTTAAAGCACTGTTCAAGATCAGTATTATTACCTATTTAATCACAGATATGAATAATGCAATATGTGCGTTAATGGCAAATGCTGTTAGACTGTAGAAACGGATTACTTGTTGTTTTAGTTTTTATCTTATAGTGGTTAGTACTCATTATACGGTACTATGACGTCTTTTGGCTAATAAATGGACTTAAGTGTATCTTTGTATTTCAAAGCAATGAGTTTGCTTAAACTATTCTTAAAATATTAAGAATGAAATTATAAATAGATCACAAAATCTGATGTCAGCGGCGGGACTCGAAGTGGTCATCGTAGCTCAGTTGGTCAGAGCAGTCCCCCTGTTAGGGAAAGGCCGTGGGTTCGAGTCCCGCCGATGACATCAGTTTTTGTGAGCTATTTATAATTTCTTTCTTAATATTTTAAGTGTATCTATTGATGTTGCATTTAATAATGTCGTGAGGAATCACTGTGCCTAATGGTTTATTTACATTGGTTGATAACTCGGTCGTTACGACTATTGTATTTCGCCGGTCCATAACTTGGTCCATAGAGAGAGAGAGGCTTGTAGAGCTACGTTTTATGCAGGTTAGCACTGATTATACGACTCTTTTGGCTAAAGAAATTGGATTCAAGAGTTTCTATTGATGCATTAATGTCGTGAGGAATCACTATGCCTCATTTACATTGGTCGTTACTCGGTCGATAACTTGGTCGATACGACTATTGTATTTCGCCTCACTGTAATGTAATAGCCCACATGCAGGGTTAACGACAAAAATGTAAATGAGCCATAAGTGTGTTATATTACAAAATATTATTACAAACATTATGTTTTCTATGTTAAGCGCTGTTGATATTTTCACGGATTTTGCTGATCTGATATCACACGGTCGGTAAAAACACATTATAAACCTTGACATGTAAATTATTATTTCAGTAATAAAAATATTTTCAGTAGCTAGCTAATTTTAAATCGAGGATATTTGTTAGCGTAATAAACAACTCGGTGGCGCAGTGGTATGAGTACTGACTGAGAGTGACTGTCGTCCCTGAGGTCCCAGTTTCGATTCCAGGTCGAATTAAATATATGTGTGATCCATAAATATTTGTTTCGGAGTTTGGGTGGTATAATATTTATGTATGTAGAAATATATAAGTATGTTTATCTGTCGTCTATATCCCATAGCACCACCTTATATTAGCTTAATTTGGGCTATAGATGACGTTGTGTGAGAATATCCGAAATATTTATTAAAAATAAAATATTATTAACTAACAATTTTATTACTAACAAAATATAAGTAAGTAGTAGGTAACTAATAAAAATATCACGAATGGTTAAGGATTTATTAATTGTACTTTAAATGTAATGCAGAAAATATCAGATAATATACAATGTATCACAGTGTGAGAGAGGAATCAATTAAAAATACACTAGTTAGATAGACGTGAAGATAATTAGTTATCTCAACACTTTATACACTTCATTGAGTGCGAATAATCGCCTCATTACTAAGAGGATGCTCAATGTTAATTGGGTACTTCAAGAAATTACTGATTGAAAATTGAGATTACGAATAAATGGGGTATTTAAACCTGCTTTTAGGTTATTTATACATTATATAAGAAATTAGACTTTCCATAGGATTATAATTTCAAATGTTACTGTTCTGGTGCCAATATTAAAGCAAAATTTATTGCTTAAGTGCGAGTCGGTCTCAAGCACTACGGGTTCCGTACACACAATAAAAAAATTACGTTTTTTGTATGGGAGCCCCCTTACATATTTATTATATTATGTTTATTAGTATTTGTTGTTACAGAGGCAACAGAAATACATCAACTGTGAAAATTTCAACTTTCTAACTATCACTGTTCATGTGATACAGTTGAAGACAGACGGACGGAGAGACGGATAGCGAAGTCTCAGTAATATACTTCCCGTTTTACCCTTTTAATACGGAACCCTGTGATTATATATATGTCTAGATACCGTGTCTAGTACAAAACGAGTTGTTAAAAGTGGTCCTGTTGTTTATTCACGTGTGAGTGACAAACGTCACCCGCGATAATATTACGTACCAGGGTTACATTAGTGTGCGAGTGGCCAAGAAGGCTACCACACAATTTTTCCCCAAATATATGGGAATCAAATTATCGGGATTTAGGTAATTAAGTATTGTTGTATGGGAGGTAGGTAGTAATAAAAATCATCAACCATCATCATACAAATGCTCTTTATATTTATTTAAAATGAATTTTAACAGTTAAAATAATACAAGTATAGATACAAAAAATATTTTATCTCCGATGTACTCTAAAAAAAGACAAATCAAATAAGAAGCTATTGCAAAAATCTAACATATAAAATTGTTGTGTCATAGTGTTTGTTTCCAAACTCCTCCGAAACGGGTTGACAAATAATTTTGAACTTTTGTGCATATTTGGTAGCTCTGAGAATAGGTAGTCTTATTTTGAATACCGAAATGATGAACGTTATGACAGTCGAAAGTTATGACTTGAGGTAACAAATATAAAAATACAGTCGAATTGAGAAACTTAATTTTTTTTAAAGTCAGCTAAAATAAAATTATTCATAAGTATTGAAAACAATTCCATCAATTGAGTAATGAAGTAAAAGGTAAGTATGTATTAAGTATTATTAAGACTTACAGGGCCAACAAATGCTTCTTGCTTTGCGTAAGGCATATCTGTATCTATTACATTATCAGATTCACCTGTATCACTATCCGATTTTATAGAATAAAATCCTGACAATAGAAATAAAGCCTGAAAATAAAGTATAAAAGTACAATTATCGCAAGGTACTCAGGGGCCCAGACAACATCTCCAGTAATCAAGACACCGTCACCTGCACCATGCAAGCAATCCACCTGCTAACAAATGGACAAGGCTCTGGCAAATGTACCCAGTCCCCGAAAACGACGATAGGCTCGCCATTTTATTAAGTGGCGTAATAAGCGCCTCTGACTACCCCTTCGGTAAGAAAGACATGATTTGTATCTGTCTGTCTCATCACTAGCTTAACTTTGTAACTGTATTCACTATCATTAACATAATATTTGTTACTCACCCTAACAGGAACAGCTCGCACTTTTATTTTATGGCGTACACCTTTAGTTGTGATTACATCATTTTTAGAAAAATGTCCAGAACAAATATGTGTTTTGGTTTTTGGTTTCCACCACGGTTTCTAGGAAGAAAATAGTAAGGAAGAGTAGGAACTCTGCCTTACTATTTCAATCCATTTACTGGCTAATATCGGATCTCCGGGGAACCTAAATAAAATGAACCAAAATTTAGTTACCATGCATGACTTCAGTCCAATATATTCGTAAATGGTAAGACATCTACTTTTATAACAAAAATTAGTAGCACAAATGAATAAATAAAATAAAAAAGTCTTTCATTACTTTCAGAACCAAAACGTTATCAACAATTTAAATCTGGTAAAAACTATGTGAAAATGTTAGATAAGGATTAGGTTGCGCAAACTCATATTATATTAGACTTAATATACATCCATAATACACAATTGCCGTCAATTGGGAAATCTTAATCATTCAAGTGGCAACACTTTTGACAAGATCTCTTCGAAGTAAAAATTATTTTTACAATAATGATTTAAATATTGGATGGAACCAGGCGTTACTTGGCGAAAATCCATGACAAAGCAATGGTAAGTAAAATATTTTTAAAAAATGTTTCAAACTTATTTTAAATTTTTTAATAGCACTATTTTCCGCAGGATTAAAAAGACAACAAAACGTCGACAATTGTTTCGCCTCTAAACGAAGCATTATCAAGACTGTCTCAGAGAGAACAGCTGGCCTGGATAGTGATGCTCACTGATCTTAAATATTGGATGGAACCAGGCGTTACTTGGCGAAAATCCATGACAAAGTAATGGTAAGTAAAATATTTTAAAAAAATATATAAAGTTTTCTTCATTACAAATTAATCAAATCCAAACACAACGTAACTGCTGTAAATCGTTGTTTCTTTTTAAAAATGTAAGAAATTAATGTTACGTAGATATTTACTCAATCATGAAACAAAATCGACTTTATTAATTTACTTTGAATACAATATTTATTATTTTAATATACAAAATGGTTATAGATCATTTACATGAAAATTATATGTTCCAATCATCATTGTACATTTTCACACTAACCCCGGCAACGGCGTAAGTAGGTAGGTACAGTTCGCGAGGGATAGCGGAGCTTTGCATTTGTGTGAGTGACCACGAAAAGTAGAGTAAAAACTTTTTTGTAGCTGTATGTACAACACATGTGTGTGTAAAAGAGGTCACATAATACGTTCACGTACACTGCACTCACCCAAATGCAAAGCTCCTCTTACGCCTCGCGAACTGTACCTATTATATTTTGTTGCTGCCACGTAATATACAGCAAAGTTGCTGTTAATTTAGTCTAATCATATTTTACTAGTACTTATAGAGTAAAATATTCTTAGATACATATCCATAAGTCCTACGGGAGTTCTAATGCCGTCAACTTGTTGTATTTTGTTAACAGCCCTTTCCTTTCATCTATGGCGAGACCCACGCCTAGATATGGGTGGTCCTCAATTTAATATACCCGGTACCAAGAGGCCATATTTTATTTTTTTTTTTGTTTTTCCTACACTTGTCGGAACTTCCAAGTAAGTAACAGAAAAGTGAGAATAACCCAACTAATTACTTACATTATTGTGCAACGATACTTGTTTTGTTGTTGAACAAACCACCGGAACCTCGATAGTAAAAGTTATGGTACGATAATAGGTTTTATTAGGGGACATTTTTCTTACTTTTTAAATTCTGGCGCCTAACCGCCTGTTACGTTAAACTGTTCATTGAAACAGCAGTCGTACCTTGTCCATCTTTGTGCGTCCTTTGTCTTTCATTCATGAAACATCTTGTCGCTATTGCTGACACTGCCTATTCTGTTCTATTGAGGAATATATTTATATGTTACACTTTTACAATTAGGTCCAGATTTGACACTCTTTAACACCGAGTCTAAGTACTTTTATCTAGGTTTAGCTTTTTATTTTATAATTTTTAAAACACGTTGAACGTTGACACGAAAACCGATTTCAAATTATCGAAATCATCATCATCAAACAATCTTCAATTAAAAAAAATCAAAATGATTCACCTAGTCGGAAGATATGAGGTAACAAATATAAAAAAATGCAGTCGAACTGAAAACCTCCTCCTTTTTTGGAAGTCAGTCAAAAAGCATGTTTTGTATCAAATCTTAAAGAAGTATGTGTTAGTTGTGAGCTTGGCCTAGAACTAGATTATTTTGAAAAACTTTAATACATTTTTTGAGTTCTTCGTTTGTTTTATTTGTAGAAAACAAAGTTCCACCTTTCTCCTCCCCAAAAATGCGTAACATAATTTTAAATTTAGTGGTCTATTCAAGTAGATAAAGTCTTAAATAACCGGATAAATTATCTACGGCTGTTGAGAAGAATCAAGACAATGCCATTCACGTAACTTAACAAAGATTTCGCATAAAAAAACTAAAACGCAAATCTGAAATATCTCATTATATACGCTGTATCTATTAGACCACCGAGCCACCATGAAAGCGCGAAATCGTTCAACAACTGTTTGTAAAAAAAATCATTTATCAACACAAAAATAAATATGTAACGGCCTTCATGGATACGCCTTAGAACGCTTTATAGGATCCTTTGGTACCGGCGCTTGCTCGCACAAAGGCAACAAAAGAGAAAAAATGGGATAAAAATGTCAGAATATGTAACGGTCTTAAGAAAAGGCGTTAGCGAATACAGGTATCAAGCAAAATCATAGTACGTACATAATAATCTCGGAATCTTCAGTACGTGTGTTACATCAATATTACTTCAGTAATAGTGTCGATTCAAAATTGTTCATGAGCTTTTTGTAATATGAGTGAGTAACCGATCAATAAATTATTGTAAATTTTAGAAGAATGTAGTGCGATAGAGATTGATAGTAATAACTAGTGGTTCTGTGAACCGTAGACTTCGAGAGCGGCTTTGTTTATTCTTAAATTGAATTTATTTGCATGACTTTTGATTTTATTTAAGTATATGGGTTGCTATGGTTACGGATTGCATTCTTGACAGACCGTAGACTTCGGGAGCTTTGTTTAGAAAATTAATTTTTCAATTTTCTTTATTACTCTTTCATTTTTCATCCAATCCAAAAAATATCATTCACATGTTATTCATTGTAAGCAAGGAGTGTGTGTGTAAAGTTTCATGAAAATTGGTTGATAAATACGGCCGCAAACATGATCTTACAGAACCCGTAGATGTAGAGATGTACAGATTGTGTACAGACGAAAGAAATTCTCCCCAGTCTGCAAGTTGAAACGGAGACTTCGGTCGCTTCGCTCCCTCAGTCAATAAAGCACTTTGAGAATATTGTAGTTATCGTTATGGAAAACATTATGTAGTGCTAAACGCTTAATCGATGCTTCTCAGGACGAGAAGGCTGGCTATTTTCTGAACCAAAGAATAAGTATCGCCATCCAACGTGACAACACAGCCAGCATTCTGGTAACCTTCCCAGTCGGCAATGACGCGGAGGATTTTTAAACGATATTTTGTAATGTAAATATTTTTAGTGTATAATTATGTATATTGTCATTCTTATTGTAATTAAATAAGTATATACCTTTGATATCAATTATCATGAATTTTTTAAAAACTAGTGGTAGTTATTGGTAAGTTTCGTTTACTAATTGTTTTATACCAAACTTCTATTGGTGGATTTGACACATGTCAAACCAGTTACAAATAGGTTGTTTATTACTTACCATTTATCGCTCCTCTCGTGTTTTGGACCGTTCAAAAAGATGTTCGGATCTTTTATGAAAATTTTGGATGCGCCGGGTGCGATGTTTTTTTTTAGTTCACCTGGGAGGTGAGACGTAATTGCCGAAATTCCTAATTTTTGACAATCAATGGACAGGATATTGCTATTATAATATACCAAAATGGCCACCATCTTATTTTTAGTGGTGTTTTATAAAATCAGACTTGGGATAATGTTCATGTTCTTGAAATCAAATGATTAGATACGTTTTATCGATATTATGAAATTTGATACATATTCATTTTAATGTTAAAATTGTGTGGAACCAATCCGAATAAATGCGACGAGTAAAATAATCACATGCGTCATTAAAGTATTTTTATTTCATAAATTATGTCAGTTTCAATGATTCCAATATTTGTGTTGATTATAGGAACGAGATTATGAATTCAATAATTGGGTACCTACATCGTGTGACCTGCCTAGATTACAATTAAGTACAACTTATCCTTTAATATTAACTTTACTAATAATTATCGAACTCTTGGCTTTAAACGCAAGTATCTAGGCTCTAGTTATAAAAACCAATAAATGTATAGAAACACAGATATAAGAATACTATACTAGTAGGTAGAAATAAGAAATTACTTAAACCCCTCCCAGATAAAAGAATGAAAGGTAGTATGAAAAGGCGAGAAGAATATATGCGATAACTGGTATTTACAAGGGGAATGGAATAGAAGATGATAGAATATAAGAATAGTTAAACACGAAAGAGGCCTGTGAGGGCTATCGTTAAATTAGTTAGATTAGATAACATATAAACACTGTATAGAATAGGCTCTACCATAGGTAGAGGTGCGTATGTAATAAATAAATAAAGTCTCTAGGTTAGGGACGCTTAAAATATGTTGCATAAAACTGTGAGAATTTTTAGTAATTTAGTAACCTCCCCTAGGTGTAATAATATTTACTACTATTTATAGTTACTTTCAACTTCTCACATCTCAATACAAATTATGTTTAAATTTAGTATAGTACTTTCATCCACAAATCTAATTTAAAGTAGTCATAACGTTCGTATAATGAAGTCATGTTTATATAGCATAATTCAGAGTAATTGTTCATTGACTCTCCGCGTGAACACCGTATGGACCCACACGTTGATAATGAACTCTTCACTCGGAGCGGTGATGTTTTAATAAATTTATTTCATATTCTTCTTCTCGCTTTACCTCGGTATACTTGTATGAGAGGGTGATAGACACCTCGAGAATTGTTCCCAGTTGCCTGCTCTCCATTCGTGACGCCCGTCTGAACAAATTGTTAAAGGATAGCACGGGGACATAGTTGTATCGTGTGGCTATATTTATATCGATAAAAATATGTTTCATCAAATAGTTTTTTTTAAGCAGACTCTCTGTAAGATTGTGTTTACGATGATGAATGTAAATAATATCGCGAAGTCGTGGACACTCGCTATAATAAAACAATGGTAAGTAAAAATTTTTTAAGAAAAAACTTTTTAGCATTAATTAATAGCATTAATTTTTCGCAGAATCAAAAGGACAACAAAACGTCGACAATTGTTTCGCCTCTAAACGAGGCATTATCAAGACTGTCTCAGAGAGAACAGCAAAATTCGTGGTTGGAACGTGTTTGCTTATAAGTAAACGCGTGCAAATTTCATTATCGCGATGTAGGATTCTTTACAATAACTAATGTGGGTAGAAACCTCAGATCATGCTAACTAAGTTCCAAAAATAGGTATTCACCAATACTTGACCTTATCTGTTTGATTTAATTACTGTCTCTTGATAAGTTGCATAGAAAACCCAAATAACACACACAAACCAACAACAGTCAATGTGTCTGTCTGTTCGCAAACAGATTAAGTAAGGGAGATGTGTGAAAATCTATTTGTTCGTTGCTTGAACCCTTTCTCACATAACCGTAAAACGGTTTTACGGTTATGTGAGAAAGGGTTCAAGTTAAGTGTTTGGGAAAGGCTAGAAATAGTTAGAAGAGATGCGGACACCTTACTCAACGAACAAATAGATTTTCACACATCTCCCTTACTTAATCTGTTTGCGAACAGACAGACACATTGACTGTTGTTGGTTTGTGTGTGTTATTTGGGGTTTCTATGCAACTTATCAAAAAATATAACGGATCAGAAAACAATTTTAGTTCAGGAGTTCTTGAGACTATTATGTGTAACTACGGAACTCCATTTTATGCGTAGCACGTCACACACTTGGCCTGTTTTTATATATACCTACTGATAAAAATGACGAAACATACTTTCTTACGTTTAAGTGTATACTTTCACTCTAAGTTTCAGACAATATAACGTGTTTATACCCGAAGGGGTTAAGTCATAGAGTTGTTTCGGTTCGCCCACATTACACCTAGCTAATCGCTGTTGCTGAGCACTTCTGATGTATTTATCGGAGCCGACTAAAACAGGTACTATAATTTATTTATATATTATAGCTTTTATATATCATTGCTAGAGCCTGCCCGTGAGGTAGATATGACTTGGACCCGATGATATTGAAAGGCTCATGATACTCTTTTTTTAAACAAAATACTTTTTTACTACAAAAATATTTACTTTATTAAGCATGTTTTAAAGTCTGAGATTTATTGATAAACCTGCATCAGATTTTCTTATTTTTTGTGATTCCTATAGAAGTGTAGAATATCGACACTTCGCCAAGTTGCGAAGTGAGTACATCCCTCAGTCACGCCCCTAGAGCGTCCATAATCGTCCCACAAAACAATCTAAAATACAATAATTAACTTTCAAAAAGTGGCGATTTTGTCGCCTAATTTGTTAAAATTATTTGACGAGATACCATTTTTTTTCTGCTTTCGTATTTTTGCTTTTTTTTTTTTTTTGTTTTTATATTTGGTTCGCCAAATTGACGTCACCCGCCTGGTGGTAAGTCGTGACGACGTCTAGCGATTGTGGGCCACTCTCACAGCACACATTACTATTGAGAGTGGCCCTCAACTTGACGACCTACTGATGTGCCTCTTCACGCTCCGCTTAAAGAACCCAGGATTATATGTGGGAGGAAACACGTGCACAGGCAGGGCGTTCCAGGCCACTATCGTTCGGCAGAGAAACGAACGTTTAAAACGTTCGGTTCTCGCGAACATGCTATCCACTGTGTGGGGGTGGCATCTCTGCCCGGCACGAGTCGTTCGGGATCGGAAGGAAGAGGATGGGATCAGATTGAAGAGCTCTTCAGAACACTCGCCGTGGTAAATACGGTAGAATGCGGCCAAGGAAGCTATTGTTCGGCGCTGAACGAGCGGCTCAAGGCTTCCCGTTACCTCCGGACAATCTATAATACGGATAGCCCGTCGCTGCATAGCGTCGAGAGCGTCCAGCAGATACTTCGCGGAGCCGTCCCAGAGGTGAGAGCAGTATTCGACGCAGGGTCTAATCTGCGTCTTGTACAGCAGACACCTCTGGTCCGGTGTAAAGAATCTCTTTACCTTATTCAGTATTCCTAGTTTCCGCGAAGCTAGCCCTATACATCTTTCGATGTAGTTTTTATTATTGAGCTCTCGACGAACGTCTATGCCAAGGATATCAAGGTTGTCCTTCATTGGTAATAATGCATTCTGAAGAGAGGGTAGGGGAAGGAAAGGGGATTTCTTCGCAGTAAATGCACACGCCTGTGTTTTGCGGGCATTGAACTCGACCAGGTTCTCGGTACCCCATTGAGAGATACTGTCGAGGTTACGGTCGAGATCAGCCACGAGTCGTCGTCTCTCCTCCTCAATCTCAGATCGCCCCGCCGTCGGACGAACCGAGTAACTCCTGTGCAGTGTGCTGTCATCTGCATAGCAATGAATGTTCCCGAGGGATAGCATATCATTGATATGCAGAAGAAAGAGAGTTGGTGATAGTACGGACCCCTGCGGTACCCCGGCATTCACTTGCAAGAAGCGAGAAGCCTGGCCATCGCAGAGGACCCGCACTCGGCGCTCGTTTAAAAAACTGGCAATCCAGCTGCACAGTTGAGGAGGTAGACCATATGCCGGAAGCTTGGAAAGGAGCGAAGCATGCCAGACCCTATCGAAGGCTTTGGCGATGTCCAGGCTAATAGCCAAGGACTCGCCGTGCCTTTCCATAGCCCCACCCCAGACATGCGTTACGAATGCCAGAAGATCACCCGTTGATCGCTTTGGCCTGAAGCCGTATTGTCGATCATTGATTAGCGAGTGATCCTCTAGGAATTGCATGAGCTGCTTATTTATAAGGAGCTCAAGCACCTTGCAAATGACTGAGGTGACAGCTATGGGTCGATATTTGCCTGGATCGGACCGATCCCCTTTCTTGGGGATCGGTTGTACGTTCGCCTCCTTCCAGACCTCCGGCACGAGCCCTGAAGAGTATGACAGGCGGTACAGACGCGTTAATACTGGAGACAACTCAGCTGCACATTTTCGTAGCACCACCGCCGGAATGCCGTCAGGGCCACTGGCTTTCCGCGTGTCGAGTGACCGCAGCACTGACCGTACATCACATTGCCTGATAACAATATCAGGCATTGTGTGGCCACAGTTGGCGATGGCGGGGGGCTGCAGGCCACGGTCGTCGACCCGGGAATTAGCCGCAAAGAGGTCTGCGAGCATATCCGCTTTCTCTTGGGCTTTGTGAGCCAGTGTTCCATCTGGGTAACGCAGTGGTGGCAGCGAGGGCTGACAAAAGTTAGATTGCACGGCTTTGGCCAGTTGCCAGAATCCACGGCTGCCCGTGGGATGGGAAGTGAGCTCCTGACCAAGCCGCGCGACGCGCTGGGCATCCGCTCTCTTAAAGGCCCTCTTACTCGACTTTGTGGCCCGGTTGTACGCTGCTTTGAGGTGGCCCACGTTTGGGTCACGCACAGCCCGGGCCCTGATCCAGGCGCGATATGCCGACTGTTTTTGTCGAACAGCTTTGGCACAATCTCGCCCGAACCAGGGACGGGCTCTGCGGATACTGGCGACATCAGTGAAAGGGATGTAATAATCCATCCCTAAACTGATCTCGCCAGCAATAGCAGAAGCACTATCCGAAGGAGCCTTTCCTACAAAGCAGCGCTGGCTCCAGGGGACGGACGCATAATAATCGCGTAGACCGTCCCAATCCGCTGACGAGTAGTGCCATAGTCGTCGTGACGTTTGTACAGGACGTGCAGGAGGTGACACCTTCATGCCAGCGTGAACAACACAGTGGTCGGAACTACCCAGTGGGGCTCCTACTGAAACACTTTACTGGGCTGGGCGACTCGTCAGCAGTAGATCCAGCAGAGCGGGCGCGTGATCTGACCTGTCTGGTATCCGGGTGATCCCGCATACCATCTGGGTCAGACCGTGGGAGAGAGCGAACGCATGGGCGGCTCTACCCGCATGATCAGTCTTGAGGGACCCCAGCCATTCAATGTGATGGCCATTGAAGTCCCCCAGAAATACTAGGTCAGCGTTCGGGAACCGCACCTGCGCTTCATCAGCCGTCTCGCTGAGGTACTGGAAGAGCTTTGTTGTCTCAGAATCCCCTGTGTGGGATCGGTAGACGCACACGTAGATCTGGCTCATAGAGCCATGGTCTTTGAATTGGAGGGGTTCTCTAGGCAGCGCAACCGGCGGCAGCAAACATCCGCCCTAACGAACACGCACACCCCGGCTTTGTCTCGAAATTGTTCCTCGATGACATAGCCGGGGTAACACAGGTAAGACGTGTCGTCAGGGCGGCGTATTTGTGTCTCCGTGAGGAACATCACAGCGGGCCGTGCCGTCTCAAGGTGGTGGTGGACGGTATCGAGGTTCGCATGGAGTCCACGGACGTTAGTGAACTCCACCTCGAAATGTGAAGTTGTGGGGTTTCCTAGGGCCGCTGTGTAACGTTTATTTCTTTCTGTTGCACTGCCATTGTAGATTTTGAAGAAGAAGCGTGAAGACAGGGCGACATTTGGTGCAGCAGTAAGTGACAAAGCGCAGGGGCTAGCTTTGTCTAGAACCGTGTGGTTAGGTCGGAGCCGACTCGCCGGACGGAAGGGCTCCCAAACCCCCCTGATGCAAGGCCGCCGCTACCCCACACCGGTTACCACCCGGAGCGGTGATCCCACATCAGGATTATGCGCAACATGTGGGGCAGCCTCCTGGGGTGGTTGGCCCCAGGCGGGCCCCATGACTGTGTTGCGGGCGGCCGCGGCAACGCCGTTGCTAAGGGTCTCCCTGGCCGGCGAATCGACCCACACCACCCACACTAGACTCCGTTTCGCCCCCGTTTGCTAAAATGAATAAGCGCTTATAGATCTTTGTGTGTGTTCCGAGATTAATTGTTCGAATTGTTATAATGAAGGCATCTTTTCTTAAGGGGAATATCTCTATTAATATTAGTATTGAACCTACCTGATACATGTCATGGGCCACATGGGGGGTAGTGATTATTGATTTTATATTTTGCAAGAAATCTTCTTGTAATATAATAATTTGATTCAGGATAATCAGGTTAGTAGGTACCTACTATAATTATATATTAAAAACATCGATTTTAGATTGATGATCTTGAGCTCCCCTGAGTCATGTGTGTGACAGTGATTTCTATGTGAGTATGTAAGTATGTTTATATGTATGTACGGAGAGCTACAATAGCCTAAACAATTCGAAAGAAATTGCAAAAATTTAGCACGAATGTGTATTTTATTAGTGGGGAAGCTGGCGGGGAAGCTTATTGACATAATTTTTCCAGAGTAAGGAATGAAAAACCGCCGAAAACATTGTCTTTTTGTTTGTTTTCTCAAAGACGGCTTCAACGATTTTCTTTTCATTGTCACCAATTATAGTTCAAAGGTTACCATCATGGTTCTAAGCGGCATATCCATGAAAATTTAAAATGTTTTTCTTTCTTTCATTTTGGGTTATGAATTTTAGAAAGTTTGACATGCAATTCTCAAAGTGAAAGTACTACCGTCCCATGACAGTCAATTTATTTTCTTAAATTGCTATGAAGTGGACTTAGAACAGCAAGTCACAATTTTAAGCGATGATAGCTGATGCTCGCAGCACCACTAACGTGGAAGATCGCAACCCCTCTACCCTGCTTCTGTAAGGATGGCGGGTGGCCAGCCCGCCGTCCTCAGACCCCGATCTTGAAGACCGATGGTCTTGGGCGCATATGAGACTGCGGCGCCCTGGGCCGCTGAGTTCGGAACTCAGCGGAGAGTACGCTCCCTCTCCCTGTCGGCCGCCTCCTTGGCGAGCATAACCTGATCGCAGAATGACACGGCCACCCGCAGAAGGACACGGCCACCAGAAGGACACGGACACTATTGAGACTTTGCACGAGTACATCCAACAAAAGAACAAAAAGATTTCATAATGCAACCAAAACCAAAGCGTGGTCTATTTGAAACAAAGGCTACAATAAAACTTCTTGTCGCCTAATTTTATTGAAATTTACAATATCTTATAAAATTTGTTATCAGTGTATTGTTTGTTTAGCTAGACAAGTTAAAACTCGTTCATGGGTAACCTATTCAAAGTGATCCGAAAGAAAGGAGTGCCCATAAACTTTTATTACTTGGGACAGTTTTGGCCAATATAGGTAGGTATTTGTACCAAATAAAAACAGCTGAACTAACGGTTTTTGAAAAGAGAACAATTCACGTTTTTCTAACCGGTCCAGCTGCTTCAGAGACTTTCATTGAAAGCTATTAATTTGGAATCACAAAAAGACACTTAAATCTATTTAAAAATGTATGTATGTTGAAAGTACTTGAGATTGTTGCCTTAATTTCCTTTATTTTTATATAGTTTACTGTACGCCAATACAGTGTTTATTTATACAGAGCTTACTATATATAAGAGCAGTACAATGGCCGGCTATATCGCTTAAAGCGATAATTACAACAAAACAAACAAAATACTCGTGCTCATTGGATGTAATCGCCCTATCAGAATATTAAATAAGCGTTTAAGGTTCTATAAAAGTCAGGTAAATATTGAAACAAGTTGATAATACCTTACAATATACTATGATAAACTTAATTCGAATAACAGGTTTTTAATAAAAGATTATAATGTAATTTGGTTCCATTATAAACGTATTCTATATATCTTAAGGATCGTAAAACTGTTGCATTTTGGTAACATTTACAAATAAGTTGAACATCAATAAAAACGGTGAACTAGTTTACGATTTGACGAATATCTACAAAATATTTTGGTTCGTAACATTTACGATGAGATACACAAGCGCCTCTGGTAGGTAGTTGTGCAATAAAATTAAATTGAAACCTGAGAGACTTCTTGCATCCCGATAACTTTGTCGGATCATTTTATTACTTTATTCCTTTCTAGTTTATACCCATAACTTCGACCGGGTGGTATGGCTTATTTTCTATTTTTAACCGATTTAAAAAAAGAGAGGAGGTTCTCTATTCTACTGTGCTGTACTTATTGCTTGTAACCTCATAACTTTATACTCGGTGTACCGATTTTGAAAATTATTATTTTTATTGCAAGCTTTTCAGTAATTTTTTTTGCATTCGATTTTAATAAAACAAAGCCTAACCTGAGTTAAACTATGAATAGCGTAGTTTACCAATTTTTAGGGTTCCGTACCCAAAGGGTAAATCTGAGATTTCGCTGTACGTCCGTCCGGCCGTCTGTCTTGAGCTGTATCTCGTGAACCGTGATAGTTAGAAAGTTGACATTTTCACAGACGATGTATTTCTGTTGCCTCTATAACAATACCAAGAAACAGAATATATGATAAAAATTAAAGGGGGCTCCCATACAAGAAACATAACAACCGACTTAAAATTACCGAAATGGGACCAAATAATTGTCTGCGACCAAATTGAAATGGGACCACTTCAGAAGTAGTAGCTTTCATAAAAAAAAATCAAAATCGGTTCACCCACTCCAGAGATATGAGGTAACAAACATAAAAAAACATACAGTCGAATTGAGAACCACCTCCTTTTTTGGAAGTCGGTTGAAAATAGGAGGAGATGCCTGTTGCTGTTTACCTTACATGTTTATGTTACCGTCTCTTCCACTAGCCAAAAAAAAATTATAGCTAAATATAGAAATAAGTTACTTTTAAGTACGTAGGTACAGTTAAGTACATAACAATAAATCATTCATCTGTAATCCATATCACTCACTCTATTTCGAAACTTAACATCCCGAGTGTACCATTATATGAAATACCGACTCATTATTCGAAGAGGCGGCCGCTCCCACACATCCATATTTTCGGATACATCGCCTCAATGGCATTCAGACGTTTTTCTTTCTTTTTTTTTCGGACTCCCGGACTAAGATTCACACGGTCAAGTGAGACGTTGTCGTTCGTAATATTAGTTAAATATGTAATCGGCCGGCTATTAGTGTATATTGGCGGCGCGATTGAAGGTTTCGATCGCTATATTATGGTTGAGGTCTAATTGTGGCGCCAATTACGTATGAATAAGCCAGACTTTTCAAGTGTGAAATTAATTTTCACATTCTTTTGAATGACAATGAAAATGTTTAGGACTGTCATTTTTCAAAATAATGTGGATATTATTGTAGATATTGCATTAGATTACGCGACTGCTTTAGTGGCGTATTCGGTTGAATAGGACATAAATCTGAGACTCAAAGGTTCCGGGTTCGATCCGATATTTGAACAAATAGTTATTTCGGAGTTTGTTTGTTTTCAACCGACTTCCAAAAAAAGAGAAGGTTCTCAATTCGACTGTGTGTTTTTTTTTATGTTTTTTATAGGTAAAAAGGCGAAAGCTGTGATGTGTGATCACGAAAAGTAGAGCAAAAAGGCTGTGTACAACACATGTCTGTGTAAATCATGTCACATTATACGTCCACGTACGTGAACTCACACAAATGCAAAGCTCAGCTCACGCCTTTTTCCCTATACCTCATATCTTTAGATTGGATGAACCGATTCTGATTTTTTTTAATTAAAAGTTAATACTTTCGAAGTGGTCCCAATAAAATTTGGTCCCATCTCGGTAATTTGAAGTCGGTTGTTGTATCAATTTGAAGTCGGTTGTTGTATCAATTTGAAGTCGGTTGTTGTATCAATTTGAAGTAGGTCGTTGTATCAATTTTTGACGTGTATTTTTCATTGTAATATTCTAATTTATATTTACAAGTATAAGTACCTATTTGTATAAGCTATCTAACTAGTTTAATCGCTATACTAATCAATGGCTTTACTCTTTAGAAGTAAGACATTTAAATTAAAGCTATGTCGAATGTTTTAAAACTTAGGCAGTGACCACACGCACAGTAATTAATGCTTACCTAATTTCTGTTTCGGTTGGCGATAAAATCATAATTTATGTTAATATCTTTATTGTATTTTACTGGATGTTTTGAATAATGAATTAAGGTTATCGGAAATACCGCAAATAACGGTGGGTAATATGTGGCAAACTAAAATGCGTTGACAATGTTGTACCTAATGGTTTATGTTCCTGTTTTCTAGTCAATTAAAGATTTTTTACACAGTAACTAAGACCACACGCTTGTAGTCGTTGGTGGTAAACTTTATATAGAATACTAGAATAATATCATCATTCATCGAGCCTTTTCCCAAGTTAGGGTCGGCTTTCCGGTCTAACTGCGATTAGGATGAACTTCGACATTTTCCGTGAAGCGACTGCCATCTGACCTCCACAACCCTTGGGCGATATCGAAATTCTGTAGTTAGACCACGAGGATTTTTGATTTAGGGCTCCAACTACCCCTAACGACTGTCATAGATGTTTGTGTGACAACTGGGACCGACAGCTTAACGTGCTCTCTGAGGCACGGAGGGGTCTCAATGTCTTAAGAAATGGTCACCCATCCTAAGACCGGCCTGAGTGGATGTTGCTTAACCTTTGCAATATGTTAACATCGTTGGTTACCACTAGACCACTAGCCCCTCTGATACTACTATATAGTAATAATTGATAGATAATACTAAAATAATAATTACTGATAAGGGGTCAACTCGGTGCGTTGGGAAGGAGTAACTCTGAGGCTCGACATAAAGGACACGGAGCATAAAATAACATACCTACATTAAATAGTTGCAAGCGTTCTGTGGTCACTTCTAGTTTAAGAAATTGCGTTCTGAATAACCCTTTCTCATTAAGCAAATAAAGGTCGAGACAGAATTGTATGTTTATTAAAAATAATAACATTTTATTTATTTATTATTACATTTATACATTTTACAGCCAATAAATTTATAATGTAAACCTACGTAGGTTTGTGTAGGATAAACCGTTCTCTTCTCGTTAAATTTTTCACATAGGTAGGTACCTACTTAATATTTGATGGAAACAGGCGTTACCTGGCGAAAATCCATGACAAAGTAATGGTAAGTAAGATGTTAAAACTTTTCAAAATATAATAGCATTATTTTCGCAAAAATAAAAAACAATAAAACGTTACAACAATTGTTTCACCTCTAAACGAGGCATTATCATACTTACTTACTACTTAAATACTTACTACATACAAATTAACATTGTGTAACAGTGAGTGTTGAATTTACAAATAAATAATAATTCTAACCTAAATTCTAACGCGAATACCTATGTTCCTTACCAATAATCTTCACAGTGGAGGCACTACATTAAGTATATTGTATACTTCTTAATTAATATGTGTATTCTTTAAATACGTTTTAAATATTGGAAGTCATAATAAATTCTAATATACAATTTTTAAACTTAAAACAGCCTTATAAATTATAACTTTGGTTATAATTTATGACTATTTTAGGCTGTTTTTAGAAACTTAAGAGCAAATTAAACCACAATCGGCACAAAACCACACACGAGTCTGGACATTGTTCACACAAATAGTTTATTTTATTACGTAATTTAGCAAATTTAATAGTCGGTTCTATTATGTAATAAACTCGCATTTATAATGTTGTCAATGGGTTGAGTTATAAAAAAACTATTTAATTTGACCGCTATATTTTAGCCCTTTAGCGTTTTGACTGCCATCTTTTAGCGATTTGCAATAAAACTTTACACGAAAGGGATGAATGGCATTTGATTGTCCCATGCAATAATAATAGTACAAAACTAATGATATTAAGCGGGATTTTTTTTTTAAATTCCGCGTCTTTAAGCGGGACTAGTATAGAATAACCCTTTTCGGTGACAAAGAAATAAAAAGACACTTTGATGACATAATATAATTGTGATCTTTAAAAAAATCTCTAACCTTTTATGCAAACAATATGCGTATTATATGAATTTTTGCCATACCCCGCCAAAAGACAGTTTCCTTACTGAACAATCTTCTATGAATAGTCACAGCAGCATTCTGCAGTTATCTTCTAGCGAACGACCGGTTACGTTTAATCACATACAAATTGGCTTACAAATTTGTATATTTACTAATAAATTAAAGATTTTATGATACTTTTAAATGAAGTAAGTACCTACCAATAATAATGCCAAACATGAACGGGGAAAGTTGAGTGTCAGAAATCCGTCAGGTCATCATGCACCTAAATATGTAGGTAGGTACTTAATGCTACAACTCTGGTATATAATTTGATGTAAGTGGCCAGGTGGCATGAACTCTGACACATTATGTAAAGTTGCCAAACTGACCACTTTAAGTATAGACTTTTAATCTAATAGAGTTCGCCATAAAACGTTTTTTTAAATTATTTAAATTGGTTTTACAGTAGCGTACCGGTGTAGTGTGTTTATTTTATAGGTACTTTAAAATAACTAGTTCTTATTGGGGTAATGAAAGGCCTTATCAACATTGGCGCAAATAACCTTGACAAACGAAGTGGACTTAGGCAAATTATCCAAAATGGCCTAAAATAATAAAAGGTATTTCACGGGACAAGACACAACAAGAAACACGTAAAACATTGACTCAAAAACCGAGTTCCGATTACCGAAATGGGACTAAATAATTACCAGAATAGGACCAAATTGAAATGAGACCACTTGGGACTTAGTAGCTTTCAATTAAAACAGATTTCAAAATATAGGTTCACTCAGTCGATAGATATGAGGTAACAAATGTAAAAAAAATCCTCTTTTATTTTTTTTTTGGTTAGCCAAATTGACGCCGCCCGCCTGGTGGTAAGTCGTGACGACGTCTAGCGATTGTGGGCCACTCTCACAGCACGTAATACTGTAGAGAGTGGCCCTCAACTTGACGACCTACTGATGTGCCTCTTCACGCTCCGCTTAAAGAACCCAGGATTATATGTGGGAGGAAACACGTGCACAGGCAGGGCGTTCCAGGCCACTATCGTTCGGCAGAGAAACGACCGTTTAAAACGTTCGGTTCTCGCGAACATGCTATCCACTGTGTGGGAGTGGCATCTCTGCCAGGCACGAGTCGTTCGGGATCGGAAGGAAGAGGGTGGGATCAGATTGAAGAGCTCTTAAGAACACTCGCCGTGGTAAATACGGTAGAATGCGGCCAAGGAAGCTATTGTTCGGCGCTGATCCTATCCTATTACCTACCTAATAAACCTTCCTTACTTCTAAAGAAACTCCGATAACAAACAACGATATGCACAAATGAAAATTGAACAACAAAAATCGATATAAAATTTACAACAAAATTCCTATCTAGACATTCTTTCATCTACATTGTTTTAGCCGTTGTCGGTCGCGAAACGGCGTGTTTTACTGAGTATGTTGTGTTTGTGTGGTCCGCCGTGGGCACAACGCTTGACGGATCAATTGCTTTATTGTTGCCACCCCGTGGCCCTATGCCCTCTAGTGATGTTCTAGCCTTCTATTTACCACAGAATTTCTCTCTAACTTGTATTTAGACTGAATACAGTAATGCTTATAGATTTAAACTGTTGTAAGCCAAAGCGAAGGAGTGGCGGACATCATTCGTTCCACAGCCTCCAGATACATAGACTCACAATTCCGATAGAAACGGAATATATATACTTCTGTAGATTCGATCATATCTGGTCAGATTCCTCCGAAGTTTCGTTTAAAGAATTTCCTCTGTATGTAAAACAATACACGTCAACAATTGACACAACAACTAACTTCAAAATGATCGAAATGGGACCAAATAATTGTCGGAATGGGACCAAATAGAAATGGGACCACTTCGGAAGTAGTAGCTTTCATTTAAAAAAATCAAAAAAATATTTAAAAAAATACAGTCGAATTGAGAACCTCCTCCTTTTTTGAAAGTCGGTTGAAAACATCTGTCTGCTTCAAATCCAACCGGACAACATTCGTTTTTGCGCAGTAGGTTTATAGAAAATTATCTAGAATATTCTTATTGTCTTAAGTACTTATACATTGGTGGTTTCTTCTCGGGACATCACTATTGTGGAGGGTTGAACCTCAATGTGCCCTACCGTGACGCTCACAAATTCACACAGCGCCTCCGGTGGCAAGGCGCGGAAATTTTTACATTCCGTGTCTGTAAAATAGGCATTATTACTAGTTATGATGTATTGTTCAATGCAAACGATTGGTTAGATCGCTATTGTTGTTTATCTGGAAAAGATTTAAGATCCGAGACTGATCGAGCTGTTTTTATATTTTCTTTGACAAATCGGGTAAAGCGTCTACTTTTTGAGACCGTTGGACAATTTTGCTTTCTTCTGTCTCTCTGTATTACACTAGTAGTGAATTTTTTTTATCGGATCTCCACTATTGGATACTTTTTCATCGTGAGCTTTTCTTGATTGGGGAGAAATGGGGACCAGGTCTACTGTTCCACATACTTATAAAGGTAAAAAGGCGAAAGAATACCCTAGGACCTACAAATTTCCGATGACGACACCGCACTCCACACGTTGGTGGAGTGCTCAGCGTGGGCGATTCAGCGCCGGGACCTCGTAGTGCGTCTGGGCGTGGATATCCTCTCGCTGGAAACCATGCTCCAAGCCATGGTCTCCAGGTGGAACGCAGCCGTGTCCTTCTGCGAGCAAGTCATGCTCGCAAAGGAGGCGGCCGAGAGGGACAGGGAGCGTACCCTCCCCGCTGAGTTCCGCAGTCAGCGGCCAGGGCGCCGCAGACTCATTTACGCCCAGGAGTATCGACCTCCATCATCGGGGCCTGAAACCGCGGGATAGCCCCCCTCCGGCCTTACAGAAGCTGGCTAGAAGGGTCGCGTGCTGCGGGTCCTCAGCCCCACAGCATGCAACCAGATTCACTTACCGACGCGGGATAAAACCCAACCCCCGAAGAGACCACACAGGTGGCCAAAGTCCGCCGGGCGTCCACTGGAATACTATACTATCGGGTGTCACCAGAGACCCCGCAGCAATGGACATGGGAGCGGCCGCGCTCTCGCGGAATGAAAAAAAAAAGGACCTACAAATCGCCAGGCGACACTGCAAATACCATCTGAGTGCGTACCGGAGACGCCCGGCAACGGACGTGAGAGCGGCCGCGGCCTTAGACTGCGGAATTTAAAAAAAAGGGACTTACTAATTATTTCTAAATAAATTAAAATCGTAGTATGTACTTAGTTTATTAAAAATAATATCTTGACCATCTTAACATAATTCGATATTTTATATAGGCACAAGTGGCTAATGCTTGTTCTAAAACCAATATTGAAGTACAAAGAAACTGCAAGATCTAAGGAATAAGGTCATCTATTAATCATTCTAGGATATTACAACCAACACCCATTACCTAAGCAATTTTATAGTATCAAGTAAGACTCTAAAATAAATATAATATTATTTTTTGTTTGAGAGAATATAATAAATTATATGTTAGGGGATCATTAAACAAACCTACCTGTTGAGGAATCTAAAAAATGTATTTAATAACTCCTGTCCTGGTTTCGCCTCGGGGTTATAATATAGACTTGAACACGGACACACTAGAAGCGCTAAAATGTTGCTCTCTTAGTCAACCACTCAACAGTGTTATATTACTCTCCAGCAGTGAACGAAACAACTTCAAACAAAATCTTTAAAATAAACGGTCCCTCGATATATTTTGTTTTCTATGAACAACGATTACTATTTCGAAATAATGGTTGATTTAATGTACGTCTCTGATTGGCTAGCAACGCCCAGCATTTATTGCATTTTAGGAAAAATTACAGGCCGGAACCGAACTTCACACATTCTTTGCGGAAACATTTGCCTCGCAACAGCTAGATCTGCGTTGGGTCATTTTCGAGCGCGAGAAATGCTTCTATGTTTTTTCCGTTCACAGCTCTCCAGCAAGTTCTGAAATAGTTTGATGGTTAGATATTTGTAAGCCTTTAGTAGTATTTGCCACCGGTGTATGTCTTTCGCTAGTATTTTAGTGGTTTCCATTATTTTTTAGACGAAGTTTATTTTACAAACTTTATTAAATCATAATTGGATTCTAAAAACTATCTAGTTCACATAATTATTTGCCCTAATGTTTTAATAAATTTATCCCAACTGTGTTTATGGGGAGAGTTAAAAATATTTTACTCTTGATATTTGGCAAAAAAAAAACCTACGTTTCGATAAAGTTGAATCTAAACTTTAAAACCTACCTAGGTGGTAACATTTCATATAAAGGCTTTCATCTCGTTTCATTCAACTAAATATTGGACAAAATAAATCGAAATGACGGAATCTGAGGCTCCAGCAAATAGATTGTGTCCGAAGACTACGAAAATTCGTCGGAATTGATCTTACCTACTCGGTGAAAATTGTTAAAAAGTTGTGCAGATACTTAACTGCTGGGTGCTCGCTGAAGCGCCATTTTAGGAGCCTCTTTTGCGTTCGAACTTGTTCAAGGTCATGACCTTGACAATTGCTAGATGATGCCAAAGCAATTATATAAGAACTAGTTCTTTTAGTTTTTGCATCGCGTGTGATGAACGAAAGGGAAACCTTATACTACCTTCAGGCTTTTGTAATAATACTTTGATGTCAGATATCGCTGTTATAAGCATTAATGTAGACTTAGCATGCCAGGTGTTAAACCTATATGAAAATAACACTTTAATTTGACAAAGAAACTCAAGACGTGTGTGGGTGGTAAGAGGAAGCATTCACAAATTGGCCTCTTGCGCGTAGACGTCAATATATCATAATTTAGACAACTTCAACCACAAGATCTCATTGAATGCGAGCAGCGGGGAATATCACGTTTTCATACTAATTACCGCAAAAGTGAATCACATTCTTATTTTGACAAAGACATAGATTATACCCTGAGGAAGGCTCAATATAGTTTTTTGATAATAGTAATATGTAATAAAGTAAACTAGTTATCCCAGCGAACTTTGTATCGCCTCAAATATATATATATAAAAAAAACAAAGAATATTTTAATATTTCATGCAAATGTATGTATTATTAATTATAATTGAAAAACGCGACGGACGGACAGACAAATTGTCGTATTAATTTCATCGGAGTAAAAAGTACACTCAAGGATAATGTAGCTAGATTAGTAAAATATTTTTTTAAATCTGTTCATTAGTTTCAATGCCTATATTGAATAGTAAACAAATAATCAAATCTTTCCTCTTTACAATATTATTGACTGAGGGAGCGAAGCAACCGAAGTCTCCGTTTCAACTTGCAGACTGGGGAGAATTTCTTTCGTCTGTACCTCTACATCTACGAGTTCTGTCAGATCATGTTTGAGGCCGTATTTATCGACCGATTTGCATGAAACTTTACACACACACTCCTTGCTTACAATGAATAACATTTGAATTATATTTTTTGGATTGGATGACAAATGAAAGAGTAATAAAGAAAATTGAAGAAGACATTTTGTAAACAAAGCCGCTCCCGAAGTCTACGGTTCACAGAACCACTAGTGTAGTAGATATAGACAAGTCGGATCAGTAACGAGATGAATCGAATGCAATTTCTGAATTTGAATAAAATAATACACTTTCTAACAAAGCAAGCACGCTGATAATAGCACAAAATCTCATAAAGATCTCGTCTCACTAGCAGCTAAATAACTGACATCTTTATCTTACCCTTTTCTTTTGCTCAATAATTTACATCTGTTGCCGAGAGCCGTATGATTCATTCAAGTTTTAAATTCACGGTCTAGCATATTGCGTATATATTAAAACGTAATATTAATCCGGGTGCTCAGATTGAATAACTTTGTTGATTATTGTTTTAATTATCAGTTAAGGTATCAAATAACACACCAGGTGTTCGGCTTGACGAGTTTGGGAAAGGCTTCGGGCTTATGTATTCTTGTTTGTGAAACGGTACAGGAAATTTGTGTGTTTATCACATTTTGTACATCATTATCATAAGATAATAAAATTGGAGAAAATATATCCACAAAACGGAACGTCGAAGATCACAAAATAGAAGTTGGTTATTACTCATTTTTGGAGACGGCAGCTTCAGATTTATCCGGCACAACGAGATCTTGCAACTTTGTAACAGGTGTCAAAGGTTATACAGGGACAGTTTGTAGATACACCGCAGGGCGCCACTGGAAATACCTTCTGGTGCGTACTAGAGACGCCCAGCAACGGACGTGAGAGCGGCCGCGGACTTGGGCCGCGGAATAAAAAAAAAGGAAACAAGAAATTGGTATGCTAAAATAAATAAATACTTAACATATTCGTTGGTGTTAGCTTAACATACTCGTAGTATAAAATAAAGTGGCTTCCCGCTGCCTGTCTGTCTCTGTGTATGCTTAGATCTGTAAGACTACGCAACGGATTTTGATGTTTTTTGCACCAATATATGGAGTGTTTCTCGAGGAGGTTTTCGTCCGCTAGTACAAAATATTATGCCATTTGGTTCTAACTATGCATAAATTCTACTAAGTATCAACAGGGGGGGGGGGGGGCATACAGGTAAGTATGACTTGGGCCTCGGTGGTCTTGGTGGGTCAACACACAATTATAATAAAAACTGCCTAATTAAAATAATTGATATAAAAAAAACCTTTTTATAACAGCACGGAATTTCATTGAAATATCATTCGACGTGTTTTTGTACAGGATCACTCACACCTTTTTTTGTTGACCGTACATTCAATGAGTGAGGTGAGATATTATAATGCTATTAGTCTATATGACCGGTCGATATATCATTCGGGGGGCGGAGATTTTATCGCCGACTAAATGCGCCCAAGAATTTTTAACTTCTTAATTTTTTTTCCTAAAGTTTTTGCAATTTTAAAAATATTGTTCCGAATGCCATTAGCAAGTCGAAGGCTGTGTTAATGCCAAATGAATCTGATCCTCCTTTATGATTGTTCATGCGCTTCTTGGGTGAATTAGACCTCCGTGGTTTTGTGTCTAATTCATCTCATATTTGATTAGTCTGTTTGGTTTTTATGATATAATTTGATTGGTAGTCTAATCACGTCTGTTTCTTTATATCATTTGAGACTTGCCTAAACAAGCTCACGACTGATCTAATGGTAAGTGGTTTCTAATAAGTCTGCAAAACTAGCGATACCTATGGAAAGTAAGTTCTAAAGAAACGTGGAAATATTGAGATAGGAGAGGCAAGGGAAAATCTCATAACAGTTACAGATAATTGAGGGCGGTCTCATATGGGAAGCATTTAACCATGGTTCTACTACATAAAAAGCTTTCTATATGTAATAACTACCTACCAAGAATCACTTTAAAAGCTATAATTTTAAAGAAGATAACGCCATAACTGAGTAACCTTTTGTAATGTTGTGTAACATTACAAAAGGTTACAACCAAATCTGCAAGTGCCGATCAATAGACGAAGTTCGTCATCATCATCATCTACCTGTTCTTATCCTAATTATTCGGGTTCTCCAGTCTCCGGTCTTGAGATTATATTACAATATTTATATGACTACATATTGGTTTCACTATTCCCACAATTTAAAAACCCCCAATTAGAAACATCGAAATCAAACTCGGGCCGCATTTCAACCATGAAATAACGAACGGATTGAAACGATGACATTGTAAATTTTTCATAACAGCCACCAGGACTATTAAGAGAGCATAAAGAATAATGCTAGTCATAGACGAACCATCAGCTACTTTACATCAAGTGTAGAATTCGTCGGTAAGGTAACAATTCTCAGATGGAAATGGGCGGCTGTTTAATACAGTTGTCATCGCCATAAAACTATTGTAAGGGGCGGATGGATTTTTTCTCTATCACGCTATGGGAGGCGACCACACTGACTCACTTCAATAGACCAGCGGCATCTATACGAATATACAATAAAACCTTAATATTTACGTTCACTCCAAGCAATAAAGATACACTAAGCGAGTACCCGGTTAATGTATCCGTGGTCGCTTTTCCGTTTGAGTTCCTTTTAATACTACGTTTTGGACTAATAGTTATAAGGTAGATACTCCATTGGTTTTGTAGGTTATCTGCGGTGTGTGCTCATTGTCCGTTTATAGAAGTTATTTGTGAAGTTGTGCATTGTCTTAGAGGTTATGTTTGCACTTCCAAAACAGATAAGCAAGGGATAGGAAAGGCTGTGAATGTTAGTTTTTTTATTAAAATTCTTGTTTATTTTTGGCAGTAAGCTGTCGATTGTTTGTAGTTGTTTAAAATAAACAACCTCTGCTAGGTGATTGTGCAAACGAATAATTTCTGAGGAAGTTTGAGAAAAAAATAGGTACATATTGTTTTTCGTATTTGTTTTAAGCTCTGGTATTGTATTTGCGTATAATATGTTTGCTTAAAGCTAATTCACAAATATTTGAGGAAGGTAGTGTTAATAATACCTATTACTTACGTATTAAGATACGGAACTTAAACAATCAAACGAAAATATTTTCCAACTTCATAATGTGAAAAAGTTTTAAATCTGACACCATACTGTTTTAGATTTCCTAGATTTAGTCTTTTCCTTTTTTTTAAGTCCGCGCGAACGCGTCCTCTCTTACGTCCATTGCCGGGCGTCTCAAGGTATTTCCAGTGGCACCTGGACCTAGATCTTGTCTTGTGAAGAAACGGAAACTCTATATAGAACCTACCTAGAACTTTATCCGACTTTTAAAATGGGAATATTTTATTTAGATTTTTGAACTTCGATATTTTTCGTGAAGCGACTGCCATCAGACCTCCACAACCCATGTGCGACATCGAAGTTCTGTAGTTAGACCGGTCGGATTTTTGAATTTCGGGCCTGTGCGTAACACGTTTTAGGAGTTAAGGGCTCCAAGTACCCCTAACGACTGCCATAGATGTTCGTATGACAACCGGGACCGACGGCTTAACGTGCTTTCCGAGGAGGGTCTCAGTGTCTTAAGAAATGGTCGCCCATCCTAAGACCGGTCTGACTAGATGTTGCTTAACCTTTACAATGTGTTAATATTGTCGGTTACCACTAGACCATGAGTCCCTCCTTATACTTTTACAGTTATTAGACTTTTCCCCTGTGATAGCTTAAAAGAAAACTTCCACTTTAGGTAAATGTAGTTTATACTTTCGATTGTTGGCACTTAGTGGAACGTACTAGTACCTAATACCTACAGTAATCCGCCGACCGGTTTCGCTTTTCAGCATTATCAAAGATGTTTTTGATAATGCTGAAAAGTGAAACCGGTCGTTGAAAATAAATCAAATAACCACAACACAATAATACAAGTGTGTTTGTTCTTCATGTATTCCACTTTAAAGTTTTGTGGTTTATTTGTAAAAGAGACTAATATCTTGAACGTAAAAAAAAAAAAAAAAGGACAGTTAACCTGAATCGTAAGCTTAGGTTTTAGTTACTTGGATTGAGAACTAGGTAATAGATAAAAGAAAATCTATTGGTGATAGTTAACATTAGCGTAAGGGTAAAAAAAAAGTTAATTAACAATAAAATAATCCAATGAAAATCCTGCTCTTTACATACATAGCAGATTTCCTTCATTTCTAATAGACCTGACAGAAAATAGCTAGCTTTCTGATCCGGAAAAGCATCGATTAAGCGTTTAGCAATGTATCTATAAAGACGGCGCGTGCTTGAACCCCATGACTCCAGTGTTTCAACCCCAAACGGCTCAAAAATGTAATCACCTGCTAGGTTAGCATATTTACGCCATTTGAGGTCTGCTTTGAGGATTGCTTAGAAAAATACATACTTATTTAATACATTGCTTACCTTGAAAGTGGGTTCATGAAAATACTGTTATTTAGAACCCGTGCCACGGTAGCAACACACAGCAGCAAACTCATTCAAAGAATTAACAATAGCAATCATTTCATCTCCCTTATTACAATTGGGGCCATAAAATACATAGACAACGTCATATAGACAAAAAAAAAACAAAATTTATGCGTTGTCGCTGTTGAATTGAATCTTCATGCAATTTAGACAACCATGATCAAACGGTTACATCTGAATATCAACCTTATTTTCTACCAAATGGTGTTCCATTTCATAGGCGTAAGCTTTTACAACATTAGCCAACAATGCTTAACAGTTGGTAATGAGCCTTTATTCATTTCCACTAGTCTATTTCACGGCAACTATTGTCCAGCACACTTCTGTTTAACTGAATGAAGTTTCTTTATGCTATGTCTAAATAATTCAATAAATATACAACCTTATTCCTTTGAATTAAGTGTCACACGACTTTCAATTGGCAAATTAAGTAAATTGAATGTGACTACCAAAAATTATGGTACGGTTTAGTTAGCGTGAAGGAATGTTATTGACAATAGACACTTAAATTTTTTGTATGTTTTAATTATTAGCTCGCAATACGTACCTACTGTTAAAAGTGCGTGCTTTGACTTACTTCTTTATTAGTGAAAAAATAATACGTGGATTATATTATTGTTTAACTTTTTATATCAACAAATAAGATGACTAAAGAAATCTTCTTTTTCTTTTCGTGTCGATGGATAACACTTATAATTTTTATGTAATCGCCTTGGCCCAGTGCTCTGCGACACGTATCGCATTTGGCCTGGCTTCGTATAGGTCCTCCTCAAAATTACAAGCCTCTGGGCAACCTGGACATGAGAGTATATGGTTCATGGTTTGTAGTGCCAGACCCCATCTAGATAGATTGTCTTTGAATGTGCCAACCTGAGTCCGCAGCCTATTAAGTGCCTTTCAGGTTCGTCAGTGGAGTTTGTGTCCGGGAGGTAGTTTCTCAGCTGGAGGGTTGAAAGTGGGCATCTAGAAACCGTCTTGCCATAGACTTACTCTTGCCTTAGAAGCGTCGGTGTAGCTGGCAGGAGTAGTGCGGAGAAAGCTTCATCGGCTTTTTAGCCTTTTGGTCGCTGCGTTTTGCTCATATAGTAGGTGTCTCGGATCAGTCATCTGTTTAGATCGTTCACACAATGGACCAACACTCAAAAAATATAACAAATAAAAACCCAAGAAGACAAAAGAGGTTTTTTTTCTAAATTTCTACCAGAAAAAACCCTTTGTTTTCGCAGTCACTTTCTCTTGCAAAAAAATCCTATCTATAAACGCACAGTTCTGTTGTCTAAAGGTTTACACTACTAACTGTCTCAATAAGTTGATCTATCTATAGCCTGTATTATCTAATTAACACATACACAGAATATACCCAATTTTTGGAGTTGCGTCACAACGTGAACTTCAAGTCGATCGTGACGCTTGTGCCGTCGACGTCAATTGAAACCTTCACTAAAGAATATTTATATTTTGAGTCCAGTTTTAGCTGAGCGCGTGGTTGGTGGTTTTTAGGTTACCTCTGGCGCTTTCTTATCTTAGGCGAACGTTTCTTATCTTGTCCCGCACCTGGGGCTAGTTCGGAGTAACTAGTTCTTCTGTGCGTATCAAGAATTACCATGACATAGGCAAAATCATCGGTGCACGATGGAGCCACACCTTTAAAAGAAGAAGATTTCTGGTAAAAGGGCGTGTGTTCTGGCAGTTCCGGGGCAGGCTGCCAAACAACTAGTTGAAAATCTAATATTTTAGGATTGGGGTACAACCTCATGCAAGTTATTAGTTATACACAAACATCTGTCGTCTTTGAACACAAATATTCAATTAGCAAGAGTATTTTTTGGACATATGTTATATTTTACGACAAAACCCCATTCTGCGTCAACGCATGAAATCAACACGTGCCCTGTTTTTGTACACTTTAGAAGCACTTGAGGTAACTTAAGTTTATGTGTTTTAAATTGCTTTATTTTGAGTTCATGTGTCTGACATCAGTGACATGTTGTTCCGTTTTACGATTTATTATGGTAATATAGCATTCTATGTGCTAGCATAAGCTAAGATATATAGCTTAATTCGGGCTAGATGACGTTGTGTGAGAAAATTCAAATATTTATGATCTGGACAACTGATAAAATATAACTCCGAAACAAACATTTATTGTGGACCACACAAATAATTGATTCGATCCGGAATTGAACCTGGGACCTCGGTAATAGCAGTCGTATACCACAGTGCCACCGAGATAGTCTAGAAACACTAAATTAAAATATCAAAACACAAAAATTTGAGATCAATGAAAACCGTAGTAAGAACGTCTGATCAAAGACCACTCTCATAGTACACAATACTATTGAGACTGGCCCTCAAGTTGTCAGCCGTGCGGCTTAGTGATAATATGCCTCTTCACTCTCCGTTTGAATTCTGTGTTATCTACCAAAACGTGAGCATAAATTTGTCATTGTATACGTCATCGTCTTGATTGGTGTGGCTATAAGTGTGTAATGATTATATTATTTATATTGTATTGTGTGGTTTTTATCTAAGAGTTACGGGATCTATTCCCTATGTATTTATCTATTTACAGTGAAACCTGTTTAATTGCGATCTCAATATTCGCCAGGACAGCTGTTACAAATCAATAGAGAACACAAAAATTGTTGTGGTGATGATATTGAAAAATACCTAGGTACTCACTATAAAGTAAAGTGGACCCACATATTTAATGCTGTCGGTACGTTTCAAAGTCTATATTTAATTAAAACTGCATAACTAATAAAGTTAAAAATGTATAATGTACTTGACTTTTAAACAAGTTTTTAGTTAAAACTACTTAGTTGCAATTTAGTTGAACTGCGAACGGACCGCCCGCGTTGATGTCTTTATAAGGGCTCATCGAAACGCTACGAATATGAATATCTGAATATTATTATTATGCCATATTTAACTGACTGTTAATATTAAGTATTATATACACACACACACATACACACACATATCCCGCCTATATATCCGCAGGGGTAGGCAGAGTTGGCACCCACAAATTTGCCAGTATTTTAGTCCCACGTAGGGCCTATTACCGTCACCGGGCAATGGGTTATGTCCAAAATGGCCGAATGAATTTAATTAAAAGTAGCAGCTATAATGTAATACATTTTTGAAAAAAACTCACTTGTACACCATTCCACAAATATATATATATTTGTGGAATATATATATATATTAAATAAATATATATATTTGTGGAATGGTGTACAAGTGAGTTTTTTTCAAAAATGTATTACTATAAGTTCCACCAAGTGCCGACAATCGAAAGCATAAATTACACAAGCTATAATGTAATTTTGAAACAACATTTTTTAGTATTATATTTATTAATAAAATGTCTAATTAATTAAAAAAGTAATTTACTATTTAAGGTCTTAGAAAAATAAATTAATATTAGACCATTTACGGTTTGTCGACAAATTAGCAGATAGAGCTGGAGTTTCAAATACTTAATATAATGAACTATTGATTATAGTGTTAACTAATTAAGTATAATAAGTTAACTAAGTAAGTATTATTTTTGTTAAATGATAATTAAGTATATTAGGTAGCTTTACTAATATTACAAAGAAAAAAAAAGATTTGAGTGTTTGATTGAATTGAATATTAACTACTGAACCGATTTTGAAAATTCGTGATATGTCACACATTTTTCTTGAGAACATAGCGTACTTTCGGGTAATGTGTTGCCACGAACGAGTAAACTATATCACGCGCATGGAGTCGCGGTCATCAACCAACTATATAAAAATACACGTCAAAAATTGACACAACAACCGACTTCAAATTTCCGAAATGGGACCAAATATCTGTCGGAATGGGACCAAATTGAAATGGGACCACTTGGAAAGTAGTAGCTTAATTTAAAAAAAATAAAAACAGTTCACCCATTTCAGAGATATGAGGTAACAAACATAAAAAATATAACTACTCCTTTTTTTGATTGAAAACTTCATAATTTATGCTCATATTGGCAATAAATATATTTATTTTTTATTTTAATTATTTAATTATTTTTAATTTTTTTTTTTAACAAAAAACATCCTACGTTGATGGTTTTTATTTCAAAAATGTTAGCACTAGGTCGCACGGTGTACTCAGCACGTGGTCGCGACACGATGCGTGCGCGCACCCGAGCCTCGCTCTGATTGGTCGCCGCCGTCCCTCCCACCGCGGCGAGCGAACTGCAGACTCACGCGCAATGTGCGACCGTGTTTCTAGAATTCCTTCATTTCCTTTGCTACCTATTTCACACTTAATTATTTTATTTTTTTTAACATAGAATTAAAGTTAAGTTACGAATGTTAAATTAGATTAACTGAATGTTCTAGTTCTATAATTGTTTTTTAGTTTCTACTTTAAATAATGAAATGCTCTATATTATTATATGTAGCTAATATTTGACATCATTTACTTTAGGTTTCATTAGAAAGGTATTTATATTTTGTAGGGACGAAAACATTGCGAATATAAAAATAATAATTGTTTTAAGTTTTAATTCAATTCCTGTCAAAAAATGACGATACAAAAATTGCATACCATTATTATCCAAAAAATTAATTAACCTATATCTCGTAACACTTAACCCCATCACAATCCAATTACACAAATAACCTAATGACCTAACACAGATTATTTGTGGCACTTGAAAGAAAATAACAAAAGTGCGAGACCAATCGGACGGTGTGTGACAGGTAGAAGCCTCCCACCAATTTCGTGGCGACCCCGCCTCGATGTCCGTGCCGGTATAGGTGTAGTACCCGTCAGACGTAAATGTGCCTCGACGCGCCGCGCTCATGTGACCGCGGGTCCGCCCATCGCAATGAAGTGTTTGTGGTTATTAGTGATATTACTGTGTTATACGTGCGAAGCCGCTAACAAACCCCGAAGAGGACGCGGCAGTATGTGGTGGTAAGTACTGTGTATACAGTTCTATCTACACCTAACCTCAACGCATGTTCGGAATAAGGTTATAAACTTAAAACTAGCCTGTAGGTATGTAGCATGTTGACATTCTTACGTCACAGTGCATGACACTAATCGTGTCATGTCAAATTTTGACAGATAGGTAGATGATTATCAAAATGTCAAAAATCTTTTGACCTCCCTTGTGCTTTAAAGTGTGCGTGACGCAATAATTATTATTATCATTTGGGTCTAACTAGATTTTTACCTATTTTATAGAGAAATGAATGCTAATTAATTTAATAAATTATTAAGTACATAGTTAAATTGATTCAGTACCCATTAATGTATCCAATTTCCGAAACTTAAAGCCTATAACCTATTAAATATCAATTTCTTCCGCATAACGAGACGTAAAAGTGATATTACATTGTTAACAAAATGTTAGAATAATTGCTTTCGAAATAATTAGCGGAGTATTAAACGAGGCATAAAACTTGCGTAGTAGTGTGAAATCGATAATAGTGTAGTTAAAATTTATTCTATGCCTCGTTTAGATTGGTCGATCTTCATATGTATCTATGTATAACGGGTTATGTGTGAAAATTGATTAAGTTTTAATCGGTTTTTGTGACAACAAATTAACAATACGAGTACACCTATTCGTGAGAAACTGTATCACCTATACTTAATGTTTGTTAGTAAATAATAGTTAAATGTAGATTTTCTGTGATAGTATTGTGTAGCAGTGAGATTATTTGGTCGTGGTCTAGAGGTAACCGACAATGTTAACACATAGCAAAGGTTAAACACATCTAGCCAGGCAGGTCTTAAAATGGGTGACCATTTCTCAAGACATTGAAACCCCTCCGTGCCTCGGAGAGCACGTTAAGCCGTCGGTCCCGGTTGTCATACAAACATCTATGACATTCGTTAGGGGTAGTTGAAGCCCGAAACCAAAAATTCGATGTTCTAACTACAGAACTTAGATATCGCCCATGGACTGTGGAGGTCAGATGACAGTCGCAAAATGTCGAAGTTCAGCCAAATCGCTGTTAGACTGGAAAGCCGATCCCAACTTCGTTGGGAAAAGGTTCAGTGGATGAGATAATATCCATTGCCACCTTAATACTTTTTCATTTAAATCGATTCAATCGACCGGACTGCAGAGATTTCATTGTAAGCATGTAGCGTCGGTTCTGGGTATTAGAATCTAGGTTCAGATCACAGAATATTATTGACGTTTTATTGTATACTAGCGGAAGACTGCGTATTTGCCCGCGTGAAATACTATTATACTTAGCCTAAAAATTTACCCGAGAATCACTCTATCCATTGATGAACACATCAATCATTGCAGTAGTTTTTGAGTTTAACGCAAACAGACAGACGGTACATGTTGGAGGGCTTTGTTTTATAATATCTAGTGTTAGTGCCTGATATCGGCAATAGGCTTGCCTTCTATAACGTGGGACCAACGTAGTATCAAGATGTGAGTGACTAATGTACCCTCTTGCAGATGATGTCTGTACGTATTAGTTACTTAACTACTTAGATTATCGGCAATAATAGATTATACAGTGATTTAAGTAGGTAATGAAAATAGTAGGTAAAGACCTTAAGTTTTAAATCATAGCTTTGAATTTTATATGTTTAAGTTTCTGGTCTAAAAAGGCTACATTAAAACACGACCATAACAATAACATTAAAGTTGTTACTCGTTGTCATCTCCCGTTGAGTTACCCATGAGTGACAGAAGCATCAACTTTTATTTGCCGACACTATCACTTCGCTCCTGGTATGCAACACACCTAATCCCGAATATAGACCTCACAATCTATTACAACTGTCATAATTTATATTCTTTTATTTCTAAGGTCATCTTAACATAGTGTAAAACATAGTCACTTCCCTCTGTCTGTATGTACCTATTAATGTTTAGATCTTTCAAATTACGCAAGTGATTTTGATGCGGTTTCCACCAATGGATAGAGAAGGAGATGAAGGTTTAAATAAAATATATTATTTGTCAAGCGGGTGATTTGTCCGCTAGTCGATTTATAATATATAATTGATATATCTTTTTGATATGAAAAAAATAACAGCAATGTAATATCCCTAACTATAGTTTTAAATGTAAATATAAGTATTGGATAGAAACAGGCGTTACTTGGCGAAAATCCATGACAAAACAATGGTAAGTAAAATGTTTTTAAGAAAAAACCTTTTAAATTAAATTAAATTAAATTTAAAAGGTTTTTTCTTAAAAACATTTTACTTACCATTGTTTTGTAAATATAAGTCATAATTAGGGTTGATAAAGAAACCAAGCGTTTTTTTTTATTTGTCAAATCAACTATATACCTCATAAAAAATTGTATAAAAAACTCAACAATTACGTCACTATTATGTAGCGTCAAATCTGTTACTGTTAGTAATTAAATTCACGATTAAAAATAAATAAAATAAAGATAATAAGATTGAATACAATATACGTAGGCATCTACCCTATTAAATTCGTTCCAACAAAGTAAAACTAATAATTTATAAAAACAAAACTTAAGTGATAATATTTACATTAGGTCTTAAAATAACAAATTTAAGTTAAGTTTAAACAACTAATTTACAATAAACATTATACACGTTATAAACCAGCTGACAACACATAAATAGTGCACTAATTAGCAATGTATCAAGTGCAACATTAATTATGTTGATATTGAAAACGCGCATGCGCAGTCCGATGTAGCCGGATATTTACGATACCAATAAACTCGTGCGATGGTTAACTTTGGTATGTTTTATATCAACAGCTTTGGTCTTTTTATCAAGAAATTTATCTTAAAAAATTGTGAAAACATAGGAATTTTTGTAATTTGTTTATGTTAATTTTATGAAAATTGAAAGTGTGACAATTCAGCTGCAAGCATAGAATTTATAGAAACTTTATCAGTCAACGAATGTGTTGAAATTTCTGTTAGACAAGAAAGTATACGACAGGTGTTTTAAGCGCCTGTTCACTGTTGTTTTGATGCAGACAATTTTATCCATTGCGTACCGTGACGAGGTGGAATTATAACTTGAACTTCCAACTTCAAAGTGTCGAATGTGAAGATAATGTGACCACCTAGATATTTCTATCTGTATAGGTTATAAACTTTCATATGAGTATAATATACTATGTAGAAGCCATATTGTAAGTTGTCTACCTATATACAGGGTGTCCCGTATGTCAGCGTAACAAAAGCTGAAAGTGATAAGCCGGATTCCCGGAATAGAAAGTGGTCTTGTTATACCTTATTCAATTGAAATCGGTTCAGCCGTTGCAGAAAATCTAAAAAACAAAAATCTGTATGTACCTTATGTATTTACTTTCATATGCATTTAATGAAAAGATGTTATTTTTATTTAATTTGAAAAAAAAACACACTTTAATTTCATTTATCGGTATGGATGTATGGATTATACTGCAAAATAAATAACTGCTAAGTCCTAACAACAATTTTAAATTTAACTTTATCGTAAAATAATGGAAGTATTGAATACCTCAATTATTGGTGAGGTACCGTCATATCTCTCATCCTGATTAAGACCTTCAACTCCAAGTTCTCCACCGGCAGTACGTAATGACTGTGAGTCATGTCATGCATGAGTGATCATTTAGGTTAGGTTTTCCCTAAATGCAGATAATTAGACATTTTATAGATTTTCGGTTCGAGTTAAAGGTTGGTTATTTTTTTTTATTTATATACCAAATGTAACGCTTAAAAACGCGGTATAAATTTGGCGACCTGATGTAAAAAAAAACGGCATCAGGCTTACCTCCTACTACTTGGACCCAACCAACAAAACCACAAGCATAATGTGATTCTTTTCTACCCCGTCGGGAAATAGGCGTGATTCTGTGTAAAAACTTAAGCCTAGTTGAAATATGCCAGGTCTAAACATTGTATAGCCACGCATAATTCATTATCTGAATATTAAAAAAAGTCAACAACCAGTGGCTCGTGCTATTGCATTAAACAAATACATTTTGTTTGAGTAAATTATTAATTTTAGATAAAAAGAATATTAGCACGAAAACTGACGTTAGTAAGAAGCATTAGTAGTAAGCATTTTGTATACTGAAGTTCTAGAACATTGTTAGGGAAACGATATAATAGAATAACATGATGAACAAACACATTTATACACTATTCTATTTATTTAACCTGACCGGTTTCGGTTTATAGCATTATCAAAGGTTCTACTATACCGTCTTACATATCATCAAGCAATTGTCGAACGATATAAGTTTGAATCTCTGAGTGAGTATCTACTAGTTAGTACCTACCTACTAGAGCGCTGGTAACTAGTGTGCACCTGGTCTGCACTGTTAAAAACCGCTCAAAACATCGTATGCCGTGTTAAAAACCGCTTAGAACATCGTTTGCACTGTTAATAACCGCCCAGAACGTCATAACAGTCAAATAATTGCGACGAATGACGTAAAGTCACTGTCAGGGCTCCTCACCACAGTTCAGTAAGTGCTTACAATCGGCACAAAGAAAATGTGTGACACGCGCATTGTATGGCTCTAATATTTGAATGAAATTTAAATTTCCAATCACTTCATTGACTGTGATTTATTGTTTACGGACGCCCCCGTTTTCAGCCGCTATATCCACTAAATCCATTAGTGAAAACCGCATCAAAATCCGTTGCGTAGTTTTAAACATCTAAACATACAAAGGGTCAGGAACACAGCGGGAAACGACTTTGTTTTTGTATGTTAATATGTATTAATACAACAACGCCTGTATCCCGGGGCGGGTAGGCAGAGTTGCATTACACAAACACATTTTGCCGTTCGTTTTATTGGTCGCACGTAACGGGGGGCAATCCTATTGCCGTCTAATTATTGAGTAATCATTTTGTCATCTGAAGATAAGTAAAAAATAATACTGTCTTTATAGTTGAAGTTTCATATAATCACGCCTGTTATAATCAGTAGAAAATAAGCCAGATATTTATTTCATAGATTTATTACAATTTAATGGATCTAAGAGGCATTATCAACACCTCCAGTACCGAAGGCCAAAGCCATAACAATATAGAGGAATTATAATATTCAGTCATATAGGTCCTCCTTTCCTTTCAAACAAAGGGCTTTTATTAACGTTTAAACACGTATGAGGGCAATCAAAACACATTGCGATACAATCGGAGGGGCACGCGGCCGCGGCCCGCAGCCGACGGAGGCGTGAATTCTTTGAACGAAATCTTTACCCACTTTCTACAGAAACACTCGTAAATGTTACGTGAACTGTGTTAATAGTGGTACTTTTATATAAAGTACCAACTTTTAATCCATCACAATGATTTATTACATACATTTCATTTTTATTCTCGCTTCATTTTATTTCGGACACCAATTTTGAACTTTAGCGCTCTCGTTTCGATTCATGCTACATTTTACCTACTTTAGAAATTTACATTACCTATATTTGATTTGAACTTATGAAACTATGAAACCGTCGTCATTATCCTATTTTTTGTATGTAGGTACTGAACTATAGTTGCCTGTATTTAATCAACTGTATTGTATTAATTGTATTGTTTTATGGGTCACGCTAATTACCAGAAATAAATGTTTTTTTATCATTTATAATCCTACAGCGGCCTTTGTCGGACCCCAGGCGACCGAAGGACTTCGACACCTATCTGGCCTGTGCAGAATCACATATATTTGTCCCCCTAAAGACCGAGTTTGTTACCAGGTTATTTCTCACTCTTATATATAGTATCCAATTCATAATTGTTAATAATAATATCAAATATAATAAATACTTTCCTATTACTTAATTTAAAACAAATTCAAGTAAGTAGTACTTCTGATTAAGTAAAGAGATTTTAATATTGTATTTGGTATAACTGGCTTTATTATTTTTATAACATTTACTACTGACAGCAGATATCTTGATGACATTTGTGACACTAATAAACCTCACAATTTAATAATTATACTTAATTTTAATACATACATATAAAAGTACTTGCAAATGCAGTAATAAATCTTATAAATGTGATATTATTGAGCACTTAGGTATACGTTCTTTTGGCAGCTGCCGGAAGATGGCGTATCGGTCCCTTGCCTCATTCTTCAAGTACCTACAAGAGATTTAAAATAAACCGGACGACCTATTTGACACATGTCAAGTACGTTAATTCTGTTTATTTAGTCTTTGGTTTTTTTTTCAATTCGAAAACGTTTTCTATTTTATATAAGTATAGGTAAATAGGTGTAAGCTGAGTTTTGCATTTGTGTGAGTGAATGTACTTACTTATAATGTGACTTGTTTTACACACACATGTGTTGTACACACAGCTACACTCAGCTCTACTTTTCGTGGTCACTCACACAAATGCAAAGCTTAACTTACGCCTTTTTACCTATACCTACCTACCTACCTACTTCCTGAAGTGTATAATTGCATTAATCGTCCTCTCAATAATAAATACTTCTATCTTTAGTGTATGCTTAAATTTTTCTGAATAAGAATAACTCTATCTTTATATGGCTGGCGATAATAATCGGACACTGGGTATATTTGACAGCCAGAGATGGCGTGAGACCCGGTGATAGGGTCGCTCTTATCACTGTTTAAGGATTTAACCAAAAGGTTCCTCGGTAATTAATGCAACTGTACCAAAAACCGTTGTTCTCAAGCAAAAAGAAATCGCCACACCTCAACTCATTCGTATGCATCACTCGTAGACCATATTACATTACGCTTGAAATCGCGTGCGGGCGTCACGATACCCTGATAACACCAACCAGTATAATAAAGTACCACTCGCAATATACACTACAACACTTTGTACTTCGAACATACAGGTCAACATGAAATGGTACTTTAACTTTGATATTTTGACGCCTCGCGAGACGCCAACAAATTAAATAATAAAGAACTGATTCGTATGCAGGACGCGTGTGATGGATGAAGTCCTTCGCTTTAAACACATCCGTGGTTAAAATTTGCAAATAAATTGTATCAATTAATTTGTATCACTGCATTCAATAGGTAAGTATAATAATTAAGCCATGTATGAACATGTCTGGCAGTCGTTACGGGTATTTGAAGCTTTAAAACAAACTCCGACTGGTCTAACTACAGAACTGATATCGACCTCATGGTCAACAACCCATGTTGTGGAGGTCAGATGGCAGTCGCTCCACGGATTTTTTTTTTAATTCCACGAGACTGCGGCCGCTCCCATGTCCATTGCTGCGGTCGTCTCTGGCGTGTGCCAGAGACGACCGCAGCAATGGACATCCATACCAGAAGGTATTTCCAGTGAACCCAATCAGGTTGGGAAAAGCTCAGTGGATGACGATGAGGTCTAATAATGTCACGGATATTTTTCATAAAAAAAATTGCGATCAGAGATTAAAAGTACTATACAATTTATTTTTAACAGTACGTAAAGTACAGAAATAAGAATAGAGTGAAAAAATGTTCGTTAACAAATAAATGATACCCGATAAGCGGCAAAAGGCTACTAGTACTAGTGACTACAAACGCTGTATTTTAAATTTGACTTGTTTTAAATTATGTTACTCGTAGTAACGTTCTTTAAAACTGTATAATTTAAGTGCTTTGCTTTAATTCTAGTCGTCGAACTAGACCGACACATAAGTAATTACCCAAACAAGGAGACACAAGCCTCCAAAAGACAATATTTTGACACATTCACACAAGCTTTATCGCTGTGCAAACATTACGTTTGTTCGTGAAAGCCATTCAGAGTTTTTTTTCTCAAGAACTTTGTGTTAAACCACTATTTGATTTTCTACCAACGTGACAAGTGCAAAGGACCTTTTATTATGGACAGGCAAATATGGATATCCTTCGTTTTTGTTTTAAAGTGATTGTGTGTGTAAAAATATAACCGGATTCCAATTATTTAGAGTACTTATAGACTTGTTTATATTTATGTTACAAGTGCACACTTAAATTGATTGATATACATATAATGTTATTTAAATCATCAACTGTCTCGTATTTTAATTGGTACTAATTAAAGTATAATTTACTGATACCTTTTAATACTATGATTTTTTAAAGTTATGATTAGTTTGTTTGATTGAAAACGCTCATCTCGGGAATTATGGAGTAAAATTTATTTATCCTTTTTTTTTCTATAGAATAGACCATTTATTTAGGAGGCTATTAGAAATCACTCCACGAAGAGAAACTACGAGAGCCGCAGTCTTTGTTAGTTACTAAAAGTTGAGGATTTTGTTTTGTTAAACGCACTTATCTCAGGCATTATTAGATTAGTCCGAATTGAAAAATCATTGCATCAAATGGTTTAATGCGAGTGAAACTGCAGGAAGCAGTCAGTATCTGTATAACCTGTGACAATGTCAACCAAACTTAACGATGTACCCGAAAAGTTACTTAACTTTTTTGTTTTTTATATCAAGTGTCGTTTTGACAAATGTACAAATGAAGTAGTTTATATCTTATTAGCCGTCGAAAGTTACACTAATATTCATTTATTTCAATAAATATGACCAGAACTGGATTAATGGCAGTAAAAAATACGTCTGCGGTCATTATACAGGTGATCAAATTAAAAAGACTTGCCAATACAACGAGTAGCACTTAAATTTTACCTTAATAGATATAAAAGCCAGCAGCGACGACGTGTTTAAAGATTACAAATATTTTATCACCAAGTCTTACCAAACAGCTTCCCACGTCTTTTAAAACAACGACGTCATAAATGTCAATCATTGAAATCGAAACCTACTATGTCAAGATAATATAATCATGCATTAGTTGGTTCGTTATGTTCAAAAAATAGAACAACAATTTCATAGACATCACCAGTCTCCATAATTTCTCAAAGGAAATGAGAATTTCCGACGAATGCGTTCATATTTACGTAACACTTGACTACAAAGAAAAGCAAATAGAAAAGTAATACGATTTCCAGCGTCCAAACGCAAGGCACTGCGCGTCAGTGTATGAGGCCTTTTTTTGCTGTGAGCCGAATATGTTCCTCAAGCGAGGCCGAGTCAACAGGCCGTGATCTCGATCGCTCTCAGGCCGTGTTTACTCGCTCAGTCCTCAAGGATTAATGCGCGACGCAAATATTTATCTAAACGTCTGCAGATTGACAGTTCGGTCGTCAATTGTTTGTTGTCTTTACCTTTTCAAATGAGCATTTCATTTCGAGTTGCACCCATTGCCTTAAGTGGCGTTCAGGTTGTTTCTTTTTTTTCCTCCTTTAACTTTTTCGTGCGTAAGGCATTGTCTTCTATAGTGACAAAAGTAAATCTTTTTTGTAAATGTTCTCTTTTTATACATACTTGACTCCTTAAGTTGTCTTTGTAACAAGTCCTATTTTGTTTCAGGGGCATAGCCAAAGCTGGAGAACCAAATAATTTATCACCAATTTCACCTGGCGTTTTGTACATGGACCCCGCTGTTCACGCCACACTCAGGCGAAAGCAGAGAAGACTCGCCAGAGAAAACCCTGGTGTATTGGCAGCGGTTGCCAAGGGCGCCAGTATGGCTGTTGCAGAATGCCAGCAACAATTTAAACACAGAAGGTGGAATTGTTCTACTAGAAATTTCCTCAGAGGCAAGAACCTGTTTGGCAAAATCGTCGACAGAGGTAAATGATTCTTATTAATTATATCCAACCAAATATTAGAATTATGCGAGCGAGCTAATACTTAAATCACGATCATATTTTTTCATCTCAAACAAAAACTAAACATAAACGCTGAGACGTTTTTGGGTACACGCGTCATTTGTCTCAATTTGATATCGTGCAACAAAACCAAAAAGACTCAATAAAGGATCGTATGATAAACCCTAAATACCCTTCCCATCTTAAAGATTTAAAGCATTGAGACGTTTCAGAGTAGATATCTAAACTTAATAAAAAGTCAATCGAAAACGTGAAATCGGGTACAGTTGAACATTTAATCCTGCAAATGCAATGGAAAGCAAAAATATATTTGTAAAAATCTCCAATCCCTGTTACAAAGAGAGGCTACAAATTAAGTGATATCTTTAGTTGGCAACCCTTTTAAAAGATTTTATCTGTATTCAAAGGGAGGGTAGTGCGTCGGGGGCACATATAAAGGACTCATCAAGATAAAACATCCTGGATCAATTACATGAGGACGGTGATGTTTGAGTTCCCGTTCGTCGACGATTCTTTTTACGTTTTTTGATTCCGTTTTGTCGACGAATTTATGATAATTATACAGTATAAAACAATCTTTTATTATTCAAATCAATGAGATCATAATCCGATTTTATACTGTATCGATTCTTTGACAGTGAATGAGAAAAAAAAACGTTTTATATGCCCCATAAACACTGGTCTACAATTGCGCGAGCGTCGAATCCATTTAGTTGATTTGAATGGATGTAGATTACTATCAATAGATATAAATCAGCAAACAGCATTAGCCTCACAATACTGGTTACACAACTGAATTCAAAAGGTTAGGGATATTACGCTCCTAGTAATCTCCATTATACAACTTTTCCTATGCTGAACATGTTATTAACTATTTTATTTAACAGTATAAGGACCTGGTTTTCAATTTAAAGTAATAAACCTACATTTATAAGGTACACTTCCAAATTAAAATGTTTTAAAACGCTTGGCTTCTTCAACATTGATCATGTTTAATAAGTTTCAAATCTTTGAGTGTATTATCTGAAGGTTTATTTTGCCTTGACATGTAAGTTTAAAACAGTACAACATAATGTTGTTATGAGATCGGGGCTGCCCTATCTCCGGTGTCCGATTTCGATGCTTTGTACGCGATATGCCTTATTATGAGCCTGCGAACATCTGTTCGGAACAACAAGAAAAAATCGCTATTATTACAAAAAAAGCACAGTTTTGCGATTCAATACTGCTGATTAAGTATTTTAATATGTGGAGTTTTGAAAGAACTTCTTATTATATCTAGGTTTATTTAACTTGGAGATGCCAGAGTCCTAGTCATCTCCCTGCATGTGGTGTACCTGCTCACAAACGAACGAGGGCAATAGGCTCGCCACCTATTATGTGGGGTTAACTAAGTGACTGGCGAAACGTTGGTGTCATCAGCGCCTCTGTCTACCTCTTTGGGGATATATACATGATTTGTGTATGTCTGTCTTTATTTAACTTTAGTAATGATTCAAAAATAATTCATGAGTTAAGTCTGTCAATAAAAAATATTTATTTCAAAAAGCTTTTGTAGGATCAGAGTTCAGAGCGGCCGTTTGAGGGTTATCTACAAAATTAAGAGCTTTGGCTGCTGTATCCGAAGCTAATTCGATCTCATTGTAAATTTACTATACATTTCATGTGTACCTGCTCCGGTTATTGACCCGGAGACTCAAAACGTTAATGAATAGTACAAGCAGTTTCGGTAAATGTCTCTGTTATACGCCTGAGTGGACTTGTGGTCAATGTGGTTTTCAAATTAAGATCCTTCTTGAGTTTGCTAACAAATTATAGACGAGAACGCCTTTTTGGTATACTACTTATAATGTTATGTTTAACAAACCTTAAGCACGAGCTTCCTTTGCCATGGAAACATTTTACTAACCAACTTCGAAAATAAGGAGGCTCTCATTGATTGTTACTTTAGGATTTTGTAATTTTTATAGCATTTTGAAATCTTATTTTCGACTAAATAATAATATAGTAGTTTTATGAAATTAGGTTTTTGGATTGATATAACTTTTGCTCTATTGAACCCACTCTTAACACTTCTTTTTTTTTTTTTAATTCTGCGAACCGCTGCCGCTTCTATGTCCATTGCTGCGGGCGTCTCTGGTATTCACCAGAAGGTATTTCCAGTGGCGCCCGGCAGACTTTGGTCTGTGTCTGTCTTCGGAGGTTTGGTCGGAATGAAAATCTCGCGTCGTTGGGGTTGGGTTTTATCCCGCGTCGGTGAGTGCTTAAGTGGTGAAAGGGAATGCTAATCACTCATATTTGCATAATTAAAAATAAACAGTATACGAGTACTCCTTGTACAAAATATATATGATTGGTTTATTGAGTCAATAACAGCCGCAGGCGATCAATAAAACTGCGGTTATACCAAAAATAATATTTAAATAGTAACTATGTAATTCTATTAAGGCACAGAGCAACGAATTTCGGTGTTGGCCTAAGTATTTAGATATGTTTTATATATTTTTAATAATAAATGATTAAATTATTCATAGCTTCGAATAAAAATAGTTTACAGATTATTTTGTGGTCTAGTCTAAGTAGGTAGTGCTTAATTATGTCATAAATTAGTTAACGTAGATATCAACGTTCGTTTCTCTGCCGAACGATAGTGGCCTGGAACGCCCTGCCTGTGCACGTGTTTCCTCCCACATATAACCCTGGGTTCTTTAAGCGGAGCGAGAAGAGGCTCATCAGTAGGTCGTCAAGTTGAGGGCCACTCTCTATAGTATTGTGCGCTGTGAGAGTGGCCCACAATCGCTAGACGTCGTCACGACTACCACCAGGCGGGCGAAAAAAAACAACATTTAATTTCATTTCACTTTAAATTCAAAGTGAACAATACTTACCAACTTTTATTTTTTTCTCGCGTTCTGAGGAAACTTTTGTATGGATGTATATTTACTACGCCGACAAAGTGCTATAATAAAAAATTGAACGATATTTCTTTTTGGGGTACCACCCCTACACGTAAAGTGGGGATGATATTTTTTTCTCGCGTCTACCCCATCGTGTTGGGTATAATGAGATAGGTCTTTTAAAAACATTGAGAGCTTACTAAGACATTTTTTTGATTTAGGAATCTGTTTGCGAGATATTCAGCCTTGAAGAGCATAAGTTTGCGAAAACAGTGCGTCCCCTCGCTCTAAAATCTAAACGGCTTACGTAAAGAACCTGAAATAATTCATGATGGTTGCCCATGTACTAAACTTCAAAGAAAAACTATAACGGGTGGTATGACTTTATTAGTTCCGGAGTTATAGAGGCTTTTATGGGTAACTACGGAACCCTATCTTATGCGTGGCCCGACACGCACATGTTCTGTTTTTATCTATTATAGTGAACTAGTGAAGCCCACAGCTCCGACCAAGGTACAGAATTATATTTCTTGGATTAAAGATGTAATTGTAGGTATCCTACGTTTCCTTCTAGATTATCCTACAGGATAACCCTTGGGATAGGCTTTAGGTATTTTATTCCGGGAACATTCGTCCGCCGGTCATCAGATGCATCGATTGCTTATGAGGACCAAAAGGTTTGTGGGGGCCCGTTTTATCTCTATTAATTTCATTTTAATACCTGCATGAAAAATAATTTCAGTTTTCTTGGCATTAGAAGTGGATGTGAGAAACAGAATTCTTAGCGTTTAGAATTCTCGTAATCTATAAATATTACTTTGTTTAACGTAATGTAAGTAGATACATAAACCAGTATAATGTTTATAAATTAAAATTCAGTAACTTATAGCACGAGCCTTTGGACCACCATCGCAATCATTTCATATGATAAAAAGAGCAAAGGAAATACGAAATTTATGTTATATGCGTGTGCATTTAGAGCATATTACTTTATTAAGGGCAGGCAAGGCGGGCGAAACTCGCGGCGGGTGTATTACAGACCGCCGCAATATACGATAAAAATATTTAATACATTACAATTACGTTCATTTGAGACAGGTATAAAACGAACGGATCCCCGGGGAGTTGTCAAAACGCTACTCAATTAATGCAAAGAATGTCATTTAAAACTCGCAAAAGTGAAGTTTCAACAACGTTAGCATACATTTGTGTCAGTACGAAATAATCACAAGTCCAACACACAAAGCCCCCCCAGACGCTACTCTAATAATTACTAATTTACAGTTTGTCACACCATTGACACTGGGACGCGACAACTTCATTTCTTTGTGGTGTAAACCTCAAGGATCGTATTAACACAAATGATGACAACGACACAATAGTCCAGTTTTTATTCATCACGTCATTGTAAAGACAAGAATAGAAAAATATGGTTCGAGGTCCCGCAGAGATCCCCTGTGGTGTAGTTTAGCGATTTCACTACACTCGTACAAGCTCCACGGAAGCCAAGTTTACACCTAACGCAGCTCCTAATAGCAGGTAACTTGGCCAATAAAACCCGACCTTTTTTCAAATATTTCCTGTTTTGGTGTGTATCGTACACGAAGCCGAGATTCCGACGACGTGGGTGGATAAAACGTATAAAACGATCGACACCGAAAATAAAGCCCATATAAAATGCGCTCGACGAAATATTTAATGCTCAATTAGATAAGCGTTTTAAGTTTTGTGGCGTTTGAATTGTTTTTAAGATAACGCGCGTTTTGTGAAACTGAAATGAGGCGATTAAGACGGTCCGGTCACAAGTACGATGTTATTTATCTACAGATTCCCTGTTTCGAACATTTCGATCGACCTTTTATTTATGAACAGCTCACTTAAAACGAAATTATTTTCGGTGCTTTTTTTCTCGATTTTGAAAACAAATGTTTTTGTCCATTGTGTGAATGGATGTCGTGGTGCTGGCTGGTAGCCAGTGGTAGCTAGCAGTGCTTTGTGCCACTCACAATGAGTGATATACGACTGACGTAATTTTGAATTGTCGCACTGGAGTCTCAGGACGCGGATTCAATGTGAAATTATCACCCATACATGGCATAACGAAAATGAATTATTGCTTTTTATTACCCGTCTACCAAGTGCCTTTATGGTGAAATTACCTCATTTCTGCTTCTATTTATGTGACTATCTATCTAAATATGAGTCTTATTTCATTACCCGAATAACCCCTCCTTTTATGCAGCTATACCATCCACAGTCCATCTATCAGTGGATAAATTAACATTACGGACTCTTCAAAGCCTTACAGAAGTACAAATAACATAACGTCAATGACTCCATCGTAGTGTGATAAAGCCTTGCAAGTTGGAACGTCTTCTAAACCGGCCAAACATCGCATTATAAAACGAGTGATTTATGGTTGTTTTGAGTAATTACGTCTCATCAAATTTGAATAATGCAAGTCGTCATAAATAAAGCACAAGAGGCACAACGCGCGAAACCTCCATAAGTCAATCTTTCAAATTAATCTTATGGCAACACCGAGGTGTGATGACTCAATGCGGACAGAAACATATTTAATTAGTACATTAATTTTGAATTATTTAATGGTTAGCGGCCGAGAGGCCAGATGTTCGTCAAATGTCAACATTGATTAAGGTTTATTTTAACAGTGCAGTGTACACTCACAGACGCTCCACGGATTTACGACTTTTTGACTTTTATAAATTTTCAACGCCCCGCCTTGGCCTTAACTGCCAATCCGTCGGGATCGGGATGGAATTATCGTTCGATGCGCTCGCGCTGTAAACCCCACCATGTGACCATTCATTATCATACACAGATAATCCACGGACAGCACTTTATTATCAGTTATAATAATAATTTACTTTTATAGATCGTCATTACTCAAGTTTGTTCTTATTAGACTGTAGTTTGATGGGGCAAAATTGCCTTAATAAAATAATAACGCGCCTTAATTATGGATACTTTAATCATATTCTATATTGAGTATACACAGTGCGAGTTACTTAAGGCTATTTATATTTGAAACTACCTATATACGACTGATGTCAGATTAGTGTTGTTTGGTCATTTAATTGGACTTCATATTTACATTTTATTTAATGCCATGACTAATGTTATTCACATGAACGGAGGGTTATTTTATTACATCTGTCATAATTTTTCTACGTCGCGATTTATTTGCAAGTCGCGACAATCAGATTTGTTACTCCTCGCATCTACCACAATGAAATATTGAATCGTATTATTTATAAATGTAGGTATAACACATAAAATACTCTCGGATATTGTAGAATAAGATAGCAACTAAAGGGAATGGTCTTTACAAGTACATATCTATAGAACTTAAAAGACCAACTAAAAATAGTTTCCAGTTGTCGTTTATGTATCTAATTGGTTACGTTACTGTATACCGTTAGATCTTGTTCAGATAAAGTAAAAGTAGCGATGTTAGAATCACAGCAGGCACTCATTCATATTTTATGTTGGTGGGCAGCTGTGATGACATTTATCTACCCAATGAAGCTGTGGAGAGCGCAGCACGTGGTGCGAGCTCTCGAGCCACCTGGTACGAACATAAGGCACCCCGCCGCACGACCTCCGACTTCGATCAATCGTTACACACTAAAACTGATATCCGTGAAACCACCACCATTTATATAGCTACAATAAAACACAAACATTGTCTTGAGAGTAATATACGCTGTATAGGACCGCCAATATATCTCGAAGTGAGTTTACTAACGTTTTAGAAATTTCTGCAGATAATTTTCCATTCTGGTGGTTTATTTACTTATGTGACTTAATTGGCATCAACATATTATAAATATGTTATAGTTAGGGCCGGCGAACATTTCCAAGTCATTACTGAAGATAAATGCAGGATCTCCAAGTCGTACCTATACGTATCCTTTGAATTAATTTCGTCCGTGCATTGAATGATGGCGAAATTGACATTAAAATTCCCGGTCGAACGTCTCAAGTAATTGCTGAATAAAATACTTTTGTATAACATCCCAAAGGGAAGTACAAAAAGCGACTTCGAGAGCGGTCCACGGCCGGCAGTGTGCGCGCACCGTAATTTATATCGGTGCACGATGACAACTTAATAAAAAAATGATTTCATTTGCTTATTGAGTCCTTAATAAAGCTGGCTCTGAATCCTTTGGGGTTCCACAAATAATATTATTTATAAAAAACAATAAGTTTGCGGACTCTGTTTTTAAAGTTATGTAGGGGGTTTGGTTTATTTCGTTACTTATACGAAATAAATACCGTGACTTGAAGTTCAAAAAGGATGAAAAATGGCTTGGCTATTTTCTTAATGGACTGCTTTAAAAAAAAAAATTTTTAGTTTAATTTATTATAATATTATTTATTCCCTTTTCTAATTTTGAAAATAGGTAAGTAGGTATAAAAGTAGCACAATTTTTTTATTTTGTGCCTGCAACCACTATAGTTACCTACTATAATCTAATGACATCTTAAATAAAATAAATCTAACTACACAAGTGCATGAATAAATACGAGAGTTGGGTAATTTGCATGTGGCGGAATATTGCAAAGTAGTTAGATTTATTTTATTTAACTATGGACTTCCGAAAAGTAACGCCTGATAGTATTAACTTTAATGACATCTTGTTTATAATGCGCCACTTCGAACAAATATGTATTTTACATCGATGATGGGCCACCTTAAATTCCGTTTCTATTTTTTAATTAAATGATTACCTACCGCAGGTTGTGATTCATAAACCATCTACATAGCTGTTTACTGCAAAAATCTATCGATTATAACATAAAATTATTATACTACAATTGATTAAGGTATCTCAAATCCAATACCATCAACTTATTTTGAATATCCTCGTAGACAAAGACTCTGTATGGCATTAATCGTTTAAAGAACAAGGGCTATTAAATCGATATTAAGAGAGAGAATTCGATGCGCGCGCCGTACCACTTGTAATGATCAAATTTATAATCTCCCGGGTAGGTAAGAACTCACTTCTTTTATTTTGAATCTCAGAGATATGCCCTCTCTCTCTTTTAATTGTATTTTATGAGTATTTGATTCTAATGCCAAGCCATTAATTATTTATAGTATTCGATACGGAATGCGAGTATCGATTTATGTATTCGTCTGTTCGAGATGAATGAACGCGATGCAATAATTACTCAAGTCTCATTGTGTGAACATAAACTTAATGATCTTGTTGCTTTTAAGTCATTATTCCCTAACTTGATGATATGAATACTCTGGCTGTTCGATTTTACTTCGTTTTGATTACAATTTATAAAAAAAAACTTGTAGTTCTACTCATACTTTATTATGGTTTAATTTTTAATGATACCGCGAGAACAAACCGTGAAATACAATGTTACGTAATATATTTCCTAATGTGAGCATTCCTCTCATAAAGGATTTTAAATATTTTAATATCATACTGTCAACAAATTAAATATGTCAATACGATTAAAAAAAGTATAAAGCTAATTCAATCTCTCGAATTGCAGTTGCATTCTGACGGGTCCAAATGTTTTGCATACTTTAATTATAATACCTAAAATATTTTAAAACGCTAAGTTTTTTATACGTGTACCCCGAGCAATAATAAAATTTGATTAAAATATGGACCCCTCTGTTGTTGGAATGAATTAATTATACGAATACTATACATGCCAAAGTGAAATATGTGTACCTGTTTAATAAATCAATGCAGCACAAATGATAAACAGACATTCAAATATTTTTTTAATTCTTTATCTGTTGTCACGTCAATTTATATCTAAATAAATTATATAATATGTTGGTAAGTTATACTGACTCTTTTTTGTTTTACCAGGTTGTCGGGAAACAGCATTCATCTACGCCATCACAAGTGCGGGAGTGACACATGCGGTCTCGCGGGCTTGCGCTGAAGGTTCGATAGAATCATGCACATGTGACTATTCGCATATTGATCGCACACCGCATCGGACACGTGCTGCTGCAGCCGCCAACGTCCGTGTCTGGAAATGGGGTGGTTGCAGTGATAATATTGGATTCGGCTATCGATTCAGCAGAGAATTTGTCGATACGGGCGAAAGAGGCAAAACTCTAAGAGAAAAAATGAATCTACACAACAACGAAGCCGGTCGAGCGGTAAGTGTTTACAAACCACTCAATACACCACTCCTCTTATCGAATCACTACTCGAATGTAGCACCTATAAGCGCCCATAAAACAATCAGTTATCGGACCAATGACGGCCATTGTCATCACTCCTGTTTACATTACCATTACGGGTGACGATCAATCGTCTGCCACTTGACATGCCGCTTGTGTGATATTAATTTTACGGCATCTCGTTCAGCCCATCGCACATCAACTACGCAACAGGCACTCATTCGTTGCGCTCGCTCATCTCCCTCCCACCTCACACCCACATTTGCATACTTAGTCCGTTCCTTCCCAAAATTCTACAAACAGGGACGTCGGGCGCCCTGAGCCACCCAGACGCGTCATTAACCAAAGCGCTTAATTCCTGTCACGACAGACGCACTGGGTGTCCACCTGATGAATATTCACAGCATTCCACCAATTGTTTAACACATATTTGAACACTAGACTGTATAACATACTCGGCCATCTACATGTCAATGAATAAATACCGTCGACAACGTTCTTCGAAGCGCCTGCGCTTCGAGATAGGAAAATATTTACTGTCTCCGATCCTTGCGTCATTTATCTACCTTCTAAGAATGATGAATGTCCCTAGACTATGATTTATGATGAGTCCATGTGCGATGACGACTAGCCCACCTCTTCACGATTTGTAACAATTTGCTCGATCGTGAGATTCGATCGATGGAGTGCGCTTAAAAGATCATCGATCACATCGTATCGAAGTTTATCATGGAATGTAAAGATCCTGTGACATCACAGACCTCCCTAAAACGGAATAAATTAAACTTGAAAACATAATACTCATTTATTGTCTTTTGTTCACAGCATGTGCAAGCAGAGATGCGGCAGGATTGCAAGTGCCACGGTATGTCAGGCTCGTGTACTGTCAAGACTTGCTGGATGAAGTTACCAACTTTTCGCTCTGTTGGTGATGCGTTGAAGGACCGTTTTGATGGTGCGTCACGGGTCATGATGCCAAACACTGACCTTGACGTGCCCGTGCAACGCAATGACGCTGTACCGCACAGAATACCACGAAGAGACAGATACAGATTCCAATTGAGGCCTCATAATCCAGACCATAAATCACCGGGGACGAAAGATCTTGTCTATTTGGAGTCTTCACCGGGTTTCTGCGAAAAGAACCCCAGACTGGGCATTCCTGGCACACACGGGCGCGCCTGCAATGACACTAGCATCGGTGTCGACGGCTGCGACCTCATGTGCTGCGGTCGAGGATATCGGACGGAGACAATGTTTGTGGTGGAGCGCTGCAACTGCACGTTCCATTGGTGCTGCGAAGTCAAATGTAAAGTATGTCGCACGGAAAAAGTTGTGCACACGTGTTTATAGACGAAAGGACGCCATTGACATGAATGATGTAGTGAATGTGATCAATAAGAGAAACTCTAGTGAGAGACAAATGTGTTGTGTGACTCAGACTTGTGTGTGGACCTGTTTTTATTCAGAGGCAGATAACGGACCTTGTATATAATCACTTCACTTTTTCATCTATCGAAGTTGTTGAAATCGTATATCATGTTGACTTATGTAAATAGTTTCTCTGTCACTGTTTATCTCTTCTTTTATACATGATAATTGATCTGGCGTAAAATTAAAGTAAGCTACTCGTTCGGTTAATTTATTTGACTATTAAATGCGAACATGTGATCTAGTAACTTTATTTTTTGGACAGCGCCGTTTGGAAATTAATGAGACCAGTTTACAGGCGATTTATTCCTATCATCAGATCATTTTATATTTATTCTAGATTGGTCTTTTTGCTTTCCTTATGCGGTCAGCTGAGTTGTTTATTTATATACGTAGGTAGGTATTGTATACCCGACTGAAGACCCCGAGTAGTCTCTTAAGGCGACTTTAAGTTTACGAGACTTTATATGATATTCCTTAATATCATTCCAAAGTTTATAAGTATTCAAGTTATCAAAGATGTTATTTGCAATAATAAGTATAACTGGAATAATCAATGGAATTTTATAAATATTTTCTATTTAGTAGACGTCCGCGCTGGTGCATGCCTGTATAACTGTTTCGAGATTCAACAACAAAATAATCTTGTAATTATAAATTTGGATTACTGTTAAACCCGCTAATGGAATTTGTGGTTTAATTGTATTAGCATAAAGAGACTTCTTGGGTGTCCAGGTGTGGCGGTGTTGCTGGACCCTTATCAGTGAATAAGTAGCGCCATCGTAAAAGTGTCCCACATTACGAGATAACCACTCAGGAGAATTTTAATTAAATATTAAAGGAATAAAATAATCAGTATTATACGTATAATATTGTATGCGTGTTGCATCCGATATATTGCGATAGTGTTGCACGCGATTGCTTGACATATTTCACTTGTTTTATAACAGTGCTCGTCCACTACCTATCTTGTCTCATGCATATTTGTAACATAATATTTGTACCTAACCGTATTGTTTTGTATTTCTCACAGAATACAATATTTCACTTGGCGAGTTACATTTTTAGACTCTGAATGAAATTTGGGACGGACTCAATTAACTAACTTGATAATAAGTAACACTGACTTTGTTTTGACTAAATATTTTTCAATTGCATCAGCAATCATTAGAGACTTAAAATGACATTCCAAATTCGACAGGTTATAATGCTTTAGGTATTTATTGTACAAGTATTGATATATACTTCAATATATGTGATATAAGCATAGAGTAGTCGTAAGTGTAGATATAATATTACCTACTCTGAACATACAACTCGTCAAGTATGTAACTACGTGTTTGTATTATAAATATTTATTAATTTTTAATTTATTGTAGTTCTTTTTAAAATATCAAAGGATATTTATAAAATGAACATTTTGTTAGTTTTAGTGAAAAATCCGATGTTAAAACAATCGGTCATACTTAAAACAGGTATTCGAGTACGTATCGATATAAATGCGCTTAACTAAATTTCTATATAAACGTACTAAATAATTTCGGACATCAATATCTGAGTCTAAAAAACTTGATACCTGCCGCATCGGATTTAAAAGACTGAAGTTGTTTTTACTTTTGTAGTTATAATTATCCTAAATTGGATCTATATAGCCATTGTTTTAAATTCTATTATGATAGCTAATGTGATAACATAAAAAAAAGTATTTTATTGTAATTTAAAATAATTGCAAGTGTCATGAATTTCACAAATCGAATTGGTGCCATTTTAAACTATTTTACACCTGACCAGTTTTACCAGCGTTTAAAAAAAAAATATATTCAGCCTAATTACATTTGTACAATTTATTTTATGCATGTAAATATTGTTCGTATTGGCACATAATTTTAAGTTATTTATGTGAATTAGCATTTTAAATTGTTAATATTAATACAAATTAAATCAGCTGAACTTATCTGAATCTCAAGTCTCATATTGTATTATAAATGTACCTTTTTGAAATATATTTCGTCCATCAATCACCTTCGGGGATTGACACAATTTATTAAGTATAAAATATTGGTTGTACATTAGCCGTATCTATTTATAATTAAAATATTGATTAGTTGTTACTAAAACTATTACATTGATCAAAAACTTTCATATCTCGTTTTTTTTTATTTGTAGTCTTTGTTTGGTTTGGAGCATTCTTGGTGATACTTGGTGATACTAGGTACGAGTACTTAATAGTATCAGCACCAGAACATAGTGAACAAGTCAGACTATCCTAGGACTCATTTACATTGGTTGTTACCGCCCGCATGCAGCGTGTAGGAGATTTCTGAAATAACGCCCTTAACCGTTGGTCATTTTCACATTGGTTCACATTGGTCCACATTGGTTAACATTGGTTCACATTGGTTCACATTGGTCGTTAGAGCCCGCATCTTGGGGCAGGCTGTCAAACATGTTAATTGCATAGTCGTTACCCCGCATGCGGCGTTACGACCGAGGTATGCCACAATGTAAATGAGCCCTTATGGTTTCATAACGAAATTTTGAACAGCAATTTGTTTATAATTCTCCACTAAATAACGTTCACAAATTTTTAAAAATGAAAATTCAAAAATGGAACGCGATTTGTTATCTTTTGTTTTTTTATATTATTTGCTGGTTCCTTGGCGCCAAATCTACATTGTTAGTCGGTTGAAAAATTGTTGCAATTAATTTATTTCGCTATGTCAGCGAAACGAGTGCCCATACTTACTTTGCATGAGCGTGTAAAAAGGCAGTGTGAGATAGTAAGCATTCTTGGTGTAAGCCGTCAGTTAGTTTCTGCGACAATTAAACGATATAATGAGTTGGGCAACATTGAGGACCGTCCTGGAAGAGGACGTAAGAGGACTTTTCGAACTTCTAGGAACAAACACATCATCAAACAAAGGTTACTACGCAATCCACAGATAAAGGTGAGAAAAATGTCACGAGACTTGGGGATTAGTCGCTCCACCGTGCAACGTACAGTGAAATATGACCTCCAATATTCATCCCTTATAAAATTAGAAAAGCTCAATTGCTTACAGATAAAGACAAAAAGTTCATCTTGAGAGGTGCAGATTGCTTAAACAGCGTTCCGTAGCTTAAAATTGGGAACATATCGTTTTTTCTGGAAAAAAATTAGTTTCGATTGAGCAAGCCCACAGTCACCAAAATGACAGGATCTGGTCAGCATCTCGTCCTGGAGCTACTGCGGTTGTTCCGCATCGTCAAAACGTACAAACAGTTATGGTTTGGGGAGGAATATGTTCCACTGGCAAAACTCCCTTAGTTTTCATAGATAAAGGCATAAAAATTAATCAAGACTATTACCGACAAGACATCCTCGAAACTTGCTTCCCTGGAGCCAACAACACTTTGGCAACCAACCATGGATATTCCAACAGGACTCTGGGGGGATATTAATGATAATAGGAGTTATGTCGTAGAACCCCGTGACCTTACTAGCCACTTTCAGACAAATTACTTCTTCAAAATATGTTTGATTTACACACTTTGTAATATCAAAACATCCTATATGACCTGTGATTCAGAAAATCTCAATAATTGTGGACACGGTATAAACAATTTAAAAATATGGCAAACATTTGCCATATATTTTACAGTTTTCGAAAGATTTTTCATAAAATCTAAATAAAAAAAACTACCTCGGTGGCACAATGGTACTATGTACGGACTGCCACGCTCGAGGTCCCGGGTCTGGTGGATAATGTATAATTCTCTTTAGAATTTTACCCAGATAATTATCCCAGAGTCTGGAACTTGTGCCCGGTAAATGGCAATAGGCTCGCCCCCTATTACATGGGACCTAACATAGCTGGCGAGATGTGGGTGTGTTTGCACACCTCTGCCTACCCCTTCGGGGAAAAAGGCGTTATGCCATGTTTTTTTTTTTTTTTTTAAAAACTAAAAAAATTTCAACATCACTTTAGAGGTCTTTGACCATGCTGAGTTGATTGCAGCTGGTCTTGAGTCTCTAGCTATTACCGTTCTCGATTTGACCTTGACCTTGAGATTAGAGTTCAAAGGTCAAGTTCATTTTAGAGGTCTATGACCATGCTGAGTCGATTGGCGTTTACACTGAGTCTCTAGCTCTTACCGTTCTCGAGTTGAAAGTAGTTCACGGACGGACGGACGGACATTACTGTTGTATAAGAGATTTTCGTTTCGAAAACTCTAAAAGCACACTGTCTTATTATACCGCAGTGAGTGATGAAAGCCCAACTGAAACATTAAACGCTGTAAATGAATGTTTTTTTTTGAAATATTAAACATTGTTTTCGCGATCCATTACACTAAAAAGAACCGCAGCCCTCAATTGTAGTTTGCCGTTTTGTTTTATTACGCTTACAACTATTGTGCATTTGATAGCGTTCAATTTTCTGAAACAGCTTTATTTTCTAGCAGAGATTGAATTTAAAATACAAAAGAAACCGTAACCAACCGAACGAGAGTATATTTTTATTTGTGTTCATATCGCGAAAGTGAAAAGTCGTTGAGTGTTGGTGGTCGAACGCGCCCCGAGGTGTATTCCCACGAGTATCGAGCCCACTGGAAAATTTATGTTTATGAACTGAGAAATCTGTCATAAGAGATATGGACGGCGTGGTGTACCTGAAATACCGTGAATAAATTTCATGCAAAAAGATCGTTGGAGAGTCAATTTTGTTTCGCTTTTTAACCCACATAGTACAAAGCGGACTATATTATTACCTATATTTATTGTACACAGGAGGTTTTATGTAATTTGTTGTTTAGGGAGGAATACATAATTATAACGCCTAATAATTTTTTTTGATACTTTGTATTTTGTTTCATAAAACAGCTAATTATTTATTTTTGTTACCTATAGCAGAAGTAAACACTACTTAACAGTCTTATTGATAATGAGTTTTCAGAGTTCGTTATGTGTTATTTCAACACAGGAACACCGAACTAGTTTCCCGGTGTCGGTTCCCCATTCCAGATCTCTAGTTACACCAAAATACAAAATATTTCTTATACTCGTATATTTGCCAATTTGTTAAACAATTGGTGTGTTAGCGGGGAAAATGTCTGATGGAAAAAATGCAGCGATAAGTTTTTTGATGTGCATTTAAATTTATCACTTTTTACAATAGGTACCTCCTTGTACAATTCCCAGTCCCCTCCATGTCAATAAAACAACGAGATGAGGTTGATGATAAAAATGTAATAGAAGTTATAATTATAATTTATACAATGTATTAACATAGTGTTGTAAAAGAACTGAGTCTTTTAGTCCTCATTTTGCGACTATAAGTTTTTTTTTGCAGAACTCACGACTAGTTAGTTCTGCGTACTCTTCTGAGTACTGAGTCTTGAGTTCTTTTGAGTCTTTTCAGTTCTTTCAGTCCTAAAATTTCTTGAGTTCTTAGATTTATTTTAAGTCCTTTCTTTTTTTCTTCAGTCCTTTGAGCTCTTTGAGTCCTTTAAGTTCTTTCAAGTCTTAGGAGTCGTGAATTATACAGCAGGACTGCAGTCCAATCAAAAAGACTCGTGTTATAAAGCCTTGACGAAGACTCGTGTCATAAAGACGAGTGAAGACGAAGTCGCGGGCGACCACTAGTTAAACATAACTAGGAGCTGCGGTCGCTGCCGTGGTACTACGCTGCAGCATGCAATTGAGCGAAGCGACTATTTCTATTAAGCCATTTATCAATGTATAAGGAGCAGGTTTTCAAACAAGTTATTGACCAAAAATATGTCAATAACTTTTTTGAGGGTCCTAAATCAAAATTCGGTCTCGAACAAAACCTGCTCCTGAGAATGCTTGATTTTTGAGTGAAAAAAATCATGAAAATCGGTTGGGTAGTTGTCGAGAAACAATTTCACATCGAGTTGCATTTGAGTCACCTGATAAGGAGCTCCGCTCGCTACGCTCAGTAAAATAAAAGTTCCATACATCCCTCTATGGGACGCAAGGACGCAAGGGCTCTCGCTTCTAGGTAGAAGCGAGAGCCCTTGCGTCATTATTTCAATGGCACAAGGAGGCGCTGGAGATGGACCACAGGCCTGCGACTCGAGAAATCGAGGACCAGCGGTCCCAACTCCGCCAGGATCTCATGGAGACTTGGAGGGTGCGACTTGAGCAACCCAAGTGGGGAACCACCGTCATCGCGGCGGTGAGACCGATCATGGACGAGTGGCTGCGAGGCGGCATGGTGATCGCGCGACGCAGATCGTTACCGGGCATGGATGCTTCAGTAGCTATCTGTTTCGCATTCATCGTGAGGTCACACCCCGGTGTCAACACTGCGAGGTTTCCGACGACGACACCGCTCTCCACACGTTGGTGGAGTGCATAGCGTGGGCGAGTCAGCGCCGGGACCTCGTAGTGGGTCTGGGCGTGGATATCCTCGTGCTGGAGACCATGACTTGGAGCATGGCTTGGAGTAGGTGGAACGCGGCCTTCTGCGAGCAAGTCATGCTCGCGAAGGAGTCGGCCGAGAGGGAGAGGGAGCGTACCCTCCCCGCTGAGTTCCGCAGCCAGCGGACAGGCCGCCGCAGGCTCTTCACGCCCAGGACCATCGACCTCACTGATCGGGGCCTGAGGACGGCAGGATAGCTACCCGCCGTCCTTACAGAAGCAGGCTAGAAGGGTTGCGTGCTATGGGGCCCTTGCCCCACAGCACGCAACCAGATTCACTCACCGACGCGGGATAAAACCCAACCCCTACGACGCGGGATTTTCATTCTGACCAAATCCCCGAAGAGGCCACGTACGTGGCCGAAGTCCACCGGGCGCCACTGGAAATAGTGTCACCAGAGACGCCCGCAGCAATGGACACGGGAGTGGGCGCGGTCTCGGGCAATTGAAAAAAAAAGGGTTCCATACATCCCTGGCAACACAAATCAGGTAGGAACATTTAATAACTGAAGTTGGTGGATATGACTTCTCCACAGCAATTGCACGTCGTAACGTCTTGAATCTTGACATTGTTGTAGCTATCCAGATTTACGTTACGAATCGGTAGCAAATGCTCAGTTCAGTACTTTTTGAAAGAAATGACTCAGTCGCGAGTTCTTTTCGTAAGACTGAGCCCTTTTTTAAAAGGACTCAAGTTGCTAGTTCTTTTTAGGACAGCTAAGTTTTTATTTAAAGGACTTAGTCTTGAGCTCTTTTGTAAAGATTGAGCTGTTTTAAAAGACTCAGTCTCGAATTCTCTTTGGCAAGACCGGGGTCTAGTTTAAGAAGACTAAACAATCAGAGAGACTTGAGCTTTTACTTATTCTTTTTTGACTTGAGTCTTCAAAAAAAGATTCGAGTCTCAAATATTAGGACTATAAAGACTCCGTTCTTTTACAACAGGTGAATATCAATAGCGCGATTCAGGACGGTTTGGAACACCATCTATTGAGCGATCTTAGAACTAACTTATCACTGTTATAGTTTGCAGCCTTAACACTCCTGAAAGACCTCCCAGTGGTTGTGTCAAACAAATGATTTTAATACTGCTTTAACAAACTATACATTATATTATTATACCTATGCACTTGTAAGTTAACAATTCTAAACTGGCCTTGCCCTCAACAATGCCGTCGTTGCTGAGTTGCTTACAATAATAATACAATTTGAAATTATGATAAAGATAAATTGGATGTAATAATATTTTTATCGGTTATTTATTTTCTCGGTTAGAATCGATATCTTACCTATGAATTGTGTTCATATATAAAAGAATGTTTCAACAACAGTTAACGATATATTTATGTGCATTGTTTATTATTTCAATATACCCAAACTGTAAGTATTATAATTTAACTTAGCACCCGACCTCAAGAGATACTCATGTATTGTAAACAGCAACAACGGGTATTGCTCAAGTCAAGGGTCGGATACGGCGGCTGGGACTGGACTTTCTACCCTTACCCTCTTTTTAAATGCAATAAGACCGATGTAGGACAATATAGAAAACCTTGGCTTAGACGTTCTCCGAGAGTTCAATAATAAATACTATATAAAGCGGTGTATAGGGCTAGCATCGCGGAAACTAGGAATCCTGAATAAGGTAAAGCGATTCTACCAACCCCACCAGATGTGTCTACTGTACAAGACGCTTAATAGACCCTGCGTCGAATACTGCTCTCACCTTAGGGACGGTTCCGCGAAGTACTTGCTAGACGCACTCGACGCTATGCAGCAACGGGCTGTTCGGATTATAGCAGTCCCGAACAATAAAATATCTTCCTTGGCCGCATTCCACCGCATTTACCACGGTGAGTGTTCTGAAAAACTCTTTAGCTCAATCCTACCCTGTTCTTTTCTATCCCGTACAACACGTGCCGGCCAAAGATGCCACCCGTATACAGTGGATTAAATCTTCGCCTAGGGATCCTCTGAAGAACGACCGATGCCTGCAACGCCCTGCCCGCACACCCATTTCCTGCCACTTACAACCCAAGGTTCTGCAAGCAAAGCGTAAAGATCCACATCACGAGGTCGCCAAGTTGAGGGCCACTCTTAATAGTAGTTGCCTACTGTGAGAGTTGCTCACAATCGCCAGACGTCGCAACGGCTTTCCATCAGGCGGACGTCGTCAATTTGGCGGACCAGATATAAAAAAAATAAAGGTGGCCCTGAACAAGTCCGAGGACCACTGAGGAGCCACCTGGTGGATTTAACATAACCGTAGAGAGCGTTAGCATCGGCATCGAGTTCTCGAAGGAGTATAAGGGACTCATACTCGATAACCGAAAGAACTTAAAATTGAAGGGGGCGGTAGCGACGCGCTTTCGCGACCAATTAGACCGCGCCCTGGGTGTACGCGGGACGATCGGCTAAGGATGTCAAGGCGGCTATTTAAAATAAATTGACCGTCATGGGATGACATTCACTTAGAAAAAGATGGGAAGTGTACTGTGAATAATGAGCAAAAAGCCTCTAGGTTTGCAGAACATTTAGAGAAAATCTTTCAAACAGACGAAGAGCGAAGAGCTTGAAGACAAAATCAGTGAAGACTCATGCGATGACCATCACATAAAACTTGCTTCACCAAAAGAAGTTTAAAACATAATAAAGACATTGTCTAATAAGAAAACACCTGGATACGATCTTATAACTGATGACATCCTAAAACATCTCCCCCGAAGAGCATTTGTCAAATTAACAACCCTCATCAACGCTACCATACGGATTAAACACGTCCCAAGTCTATGAAAATTTGCAGAAGTGATAATAATTCCCAAACCAGGAAAGCCGCCTATTCAAGTAACGTCATATAGACCTATTTCACTTCTGCCAATTATGTCAAAATTATTTGAAAATATAATGTTAAGACAGCTAAAACCCATCATAGAAAACAGAAATCTGATTCCTAACTACCAGTTTGGGTTTAGAGAAAAACACTCAACAATAGACCAAGTTCACAGAATAACCAATGTGATAGAAAAAGCTCTAGAAGAGAAGAAAGTTTGTACCGCAGTCTTTCTGGATGTTGCTCAAGCTTTTGATAAGGTATGGAACAAAGGCCTCATATACAAATTAAGACAAATGCTTTCTAAGCATTTTGTAGATATTTTAGAATCATATTTAACAGAAAGGACATTTAGAGTAAGGCATGAAGATGCATATTCGGAACTGAAGTGTATTCAAGCCGGTGTACCACAAGGCAGTGTCCTTGGACCTATATTGTACCTCCTTTATACAAGTGACATCCCTGAATTAAAAAATAACACCATCGCCACTTTCGCTGATGACACGGCTGTTATGGCTGTGGAAGACACTCGTAAAGAAGCAGTCCACAGGGCGCAGTTGACAGTTAACACCATTATCAATTGGACAAAAAAGTGGCGAATCAAACTAAATGAGTCTAAATCGACCCACATAGATTTTGCAAATCAGCGATCGGATACTGAAGTGGTATATATAAATGGTCAAATAGTACCACACGAAAACCCAGCAAAATATCTCGGCATGACGTTAGATGCAAAGCTCCGCTGGAAGGCTCATGTGAAAAAGAAGCGTCAAGAACTAGAACTTCGCTATAAAAAACTGTACTGGCTCCTTGGCAAAAAGCCTAAACTGTCAGTGCAGATCAAAGTACTTCTTTATAAACAAGTACTGATGCCAGTATGGACATACGGTATACAGTTGTGGGGTTGTACTAAACAGACCAATATGCAGATCATGCAAAGGTTTCAGAATAAAGTACTCCGGGATATCGTTAATGCTCCTTGGTATGTGAGAAATGAGGACATCCATCGAGATCTAGGTGTAGACCTTGTCGTGAAGGTTATAAAAAGTACGCAGAAGCTCATCAAAATAGACTTATTCACCATGTGAATGTCGAGGCATCCAGCTCCTTGATACCACGGACATAGTGAGAAGACTGAGAAGCACTAAACCTTACGAGTTAGTGTAATAGTGCAGTGAGTGCAGAGACAATAAGAAAAGTGCCAATGGACACATTCTTACATCTTAATTATTTAGCAATTTAAGTTGGATTGACTTTATTAAGAATAGGTATCTAAGTAGCTTTATTTACAATAAGAATTACAATATACAAAATAAACATAATTATAGACTAAAAATATTTACATTACAAAATATCGTTTAAAAAATCCTCCGCGTCATTGCCGACTGGGAAGGTTCCCAGAATGCTGGCTGTGTTGCCACGTTGGATGGCGATGCTTATTCTTTGGGCCAGAAAATAGCCAGCCTTCTGGTCCTGAGAAGCATCGATTAGACGTTTAGCAATGTCTCTATAAAGGCGGCGAGCACTCGGACCCCATGACCCCAGTGTCTCAACCCCAAACGGCTCAAATATGTAATCACCTGCTAGGTTAGCATATTTACGCCGTTTAAAGCCTTCAGCCGATGCAGCAGCAGCGCCGGCACATCCGGATGTGCTTGGAAGGTGTGAAGGTGCTAAGGTGTCAACGCATGTAGCGTCCCACACCAGTTGGATTGAAATTACTTATTACCTATTCTTAAGGCTAGATTGTAATTATAGTTATGAAATAACATATTAATATTGTTACGACATAATCAAGAGAAAAACAAAAAAAAACTTAGAAAGTTACTTGTAAAAAAAATAAAAGTCAAAAATTAGAATTTTCATGATTTATATTTTGCTTATATTGTTACGACACGCGCACGCTCACGCGCAAGCTCGTTGATAGGGGAAGAATCAGTAAAAAAAATACTTGAAGCCATTTTTGAGAAAACAGAGAGGAGAAAATTAAAAACTCGTTTTGCTGGCGGTTTTTAATTCGTTAACCGGCCCTGGAAAAGTTTTGTCAATGAGCTTCCCCGTGAGCTGTCCCAATACATGTTTGTTCTAAATTTGAGTGAAATTGGTTGAATGGTTAAAGCGGATATTACACTACACGGTATTCAGGGCCCGATAGTTAGGGAGGCCTGGCGCCCTTGCAAGTGGCGTCGATTTATTACACTGCACTGAATACCGTCTTCCTCACTCTCTGTGTACAGTCTGCATTCGAACGCGCATAGAGAGAGACGTTTTCTAGAACATTCGTTAGCGACGCGGGATATCATGGCACCTATTTTATCTAAACCATAAAAACAATGATTGAGACAGTTGCGACGAATGAGTTCCCTAACTGCCCTAAGTATTATTACACTACTCGATGGGAACAAGGCTGCCGGGCCCGACCGGTCGCCCTAGTTAGGGTTAGGGTCCCTAAAAATTGGGTAGTGTAACAGGCCTTTTAGGCTGTAGGTTTCTGTACATACACGTACATACATATACACTTTCTAGAAATCACTGTTTTCGACTCAAAGGACGGCAGAAAGGAAACTAAAAGTTTCAAACTCGATTTTTTTACACACAACAATACGGAAAGAATATAAGCGAAAGTAACAAAAGTAGTGAAATTCGATGTTTTTAGAAGCGACTGTCATTGTCCTCCACAACCCCTTAGCGATATCCAATATAAAAGATAGAAAGCTCTGTAGTCAGACAAGTCGATTTTTTAAGAGCTCCAATTACCAGTAGATAGTCTTATATAGGTAATATGGCAACCGCGACCAACGGCTTAACTTGCTTTATGAGGTTCAGGTAGATATTTTTAAATAATGATTGCTATACTATTCTCATTAATGTTTGCCAGTGACTTATCAAAGCGTCTCACCGATCCTTAAATCAGGATTTAAAAAAGAAAACTACTCTATTATTAGACTATTTCCATATACTGAAAATGAGGCAGCTGAATATGAGATAGATGATGATATACCTTATGAAGAACATGATTTACTATCCAAAATGCAACCAAAAGAAGATGAAAATACTGCCTCAGAATTAGGTAGAAATGAAAATGGAGACAATCAAGATGAACTCGATGACAGTAGTGATAGTGAAAGTCAAGATAGTGAAAGTCACGATAGTGAAGTTCAAGATAGTGTAAGTCAAGATAACGAAGTTCAAGATAGTGAAAGTCATGATAATGAAGGTCAAGATAATGCAGGTCTTGAAAAATTAAAAAAAAGAATAGATAATGATAATGAAATCAATTGTCCTAATTTCAAAATTTGGGACAAAGGACTAATTGAATATTATATTGATAGAATTTCATTTACAGGTAAGCATATTTTCTATTTTCTATTTTTACAGTGTGTGCCTTGGGACACACTGTATAAATAGAAAATAAATGTAGTATGGTCTTGACCATGCTACATTTTTTTTATTCCGCTGCTTAAGGCACCTACATCCATTGCCTAGCGCCTTTGCACTGAAACAATTTCCAGTGGCGCCCGGCGGACCTTGACTATCTGTGTGGCCACTGCGTGGTGGTCGAGTTTTACCCCGCATCTTTGCGGTCGGGTTTTATCCCGCGTCGGTGAGTGAAGGCGTACGTGGGGTGAAGCCCCACACCACGTAGCCCTTCTAACCTGCTTCTGTAAGGACGGTGGGTTGCTGGTCCGTCGTCGTCAGGCCCGGTCATGGAGGTCGATGGTCCTGCGCGTATTCGAGTCTGCGGCGCCCCCGCCGCACACTTCTGCACACTCAGCGGGGAGGGGCCGCTCCCTAATCCTACCGGTCGCCTCCTTCACGAGCATAACCTGCTCGTAGAAGGAAACAGCCGCGTTCCACTGGCGCTAATATTTCATGGACTTCCTTTTATTAAAGATGCTAAGTTTATTTGAAACAAATAATCGTTGTTATTTCGGTTTCGTGTCGTAAAATAACAAGTTTTGTTTTCGATCATTTGGTCGGTTCGATTCCCGGTTCGGAAAGATGATTTTTCAAAAATCTATGAAATAAAATAAAGGCTTCTTTCAGTAATTAACTAACTACAATATTTAGGGTACTTTTCCTCCATGTGGCATGGTCTTGGGACACAATCTATACTTATAATAAATCTGTAGAAGTGAAAATTCTGTACATTGAAGATATCAAAAAATAAATGAAAAAAATAAATGGCAGGGGGTGTTACTAGACTGACACTGAACCCAAAAATGTGACTAAAAAAATTTTTGTCTGTCTGTCTGTCTGTTCAGGCATCACACAAAAACTACTGGTTCGATTACGATGAAACTTGGTATAATTATTCTTTAATATCCTGGGCACCACACTGGGTACTTTTTATCCCGGAAAAGTATATACAATAAAAAACAAACTTAATTTTGCGGTTCGATCCCTTGACCCGAGTACTGTACCAACCGCAAATAATAAGTTTGTCGGAGGTTTTTTTAATTTTTCATATTCGGTTCGCCAAATTGACACCGCCCACCTGGTGGTAAGTCATGACGACGCACGTCTAGCGATTGTGGGCCACTCTCACAGCACATACGATAGAGAGTGGCACTCAACTTGACGACCTACTGATGTGCCTCTTCACGCTCCGCTTAAAGAACCCAGGGTTATATGTGGGAGGAAACACGTGCACAGGCAGGGCGTTCCAGGCCACTATCGTTCGGCAGAAAAACGAACGGTTAAAACGTTCGGTTCTCGCGAACATGCTATCCACTGTGTGGGAGTGGCATCTCTGCCCGGCACGCGTTGTTCGGGATCGGAAGGATCAGATTGAAGAGCTCTTCAGAACAGGTTACGTCACCCGCAGTGGAGTTCACTATTAATGGTTTTTAGAACTTTTGTCTGTTTGTCTGAATGTTTGAACACGCTAATCTCAGAAATGATTTGATTTTTTGATTTGAACTTGCGGTTTGGTGTTCAATCGCTTCATAAATAAAAAAGTTATGTAGATCTAAAGTAACACGCAGGCGGAGCTGCGGGCAACAGCTAGTGTATAATAAAGATGAATCCCTATTTACCGTAAAGGGTTGGACCAATTATGTCCTTCTTACATAACGCTTTCTTGAACTCCCAAGCAAGGGTAATGTATGTGGTGCGTATCTTGTAAGTAATATGTACCTAGCTAGACACATATTACCCCCAGAGGTAATATGTCTCTAGCTAGGTAATTGGGAACAAAATAAATATTTCACGCAAGGAAAGCCACGGGCATCAGCAAATTGGTTCACTTAAGCAACTAAAAACACTGTCTATTCTTCTGTCAGCTGAGCAGGCGGTAAGCTTTCCTCAACTAAATACTCATTTATCGACATATCCAAATCTTTTTAAGGCGAATCCTAAAATTTAATGCAACTGAAAATAATATTCAACTACAGCGATACGAGAATACGAAGTCAGCTTTTTCTTATCCAGAGAGTAGACATAACCGTCTTAAACATACGCCAATAATGAACCAGATACTTATGAGACTCCAAGAATTAAGGTTAAATTAGCCTGCCGTCGTCTGTCTATCAGCAATACAGCTGAGAATAGATTTGGAACTCATCAGATACTTTGGACCAACTAAAAGTTACAGTTCTCTGTAACTATATATATATATATATATATATATATATAATCTGCATACCGTATACGTAGGGAAAGAAATGAATCAAATCGTATTGTTTTCAGACAAAGATGCACGTATTAGAATTCGATCCTATCTTGATTATGTCGAGACAAAAACTGATCTCAGTTTCGATCAGTTGTTTGAGCCACCAGAAGACGACAACACACGATACGTGTTTTTCCTAAACCGTGCATCCCACTTCAATTGCCCAGGTATATCTCTAAGAGATTTTACATCGACAGGACCACAGGTAATTCAATATTTTTTGTTTATGGGAATATTGTTTTTGGCATAAGAGAAACATGTTTAAGAGTTCTCTAACTAACTTTAATTTTTTACATTGTTTTTTTTCAGCGAGTAGTCCTAGGATATAACTGCATGCACGAGGCAGCTCTTGCAGAAATGGTATTGGCCATAATTGGCATTCCCTCACAACACACTGCGAAAAATCGAGATAAGTTTATTGAAGTTTTGGAAGCGAATATTCTACCTGGTATGCTTTCAATGTTCAAATTACATATTTATACACTGCGAGGTACAGAGCGATTGTGGAAGGTTCGTTTTTACTATATTACTTGGGTTTTAGAGATCCAAACCTCTTTCCCACTATAACTAGTACATGGCTTTCTTCAGGGCTCGATTCGTGAACACGTAATGTATACAAAAAGAACTTAAGTAGATGTGTGATTAATTAAGCAAGAAAAAGTTACTGGTGTGTCCGTTTTGAACTAGAGATTATCCTCAAGGGGTAGGTACAGTTTCTGGTTCAGGGGCCTAAGTCGCGTTAATGAACGTAAAACGCCATGCTACTGCTATACTACTACGTTGCAACTGCAATTGGTCAAAAAATCGGTAGTCTGCTAAACTCACAAGCAACGCGCCAGGGTGGCGCCAGAAAGGCACTAAACCGATTGACTGCAGAGTATAATCATCATTAGGTTAAATTGGATTTAGTTACTCCCGACATTACCAACTTCCCAGCCTATATACCCCGGGAACCGAGCTTCCCACCTAAATTCTGGGCAAATTTATGTTGACGTGTTTCTATGTTCCCCTACACATCTAGGTTCTATGAGTAGGTCTGGAGGCTATACCCTGGTAATGCAACACCAACAACAACATTCCCCCTTCAACCCCTCACAGGCGGCTATGTTGCAGTTTAAAAACTGCAACATAGCCGCCTGTGAGGGGTTGTAAAATATTAGTAAACTACGCACGCAAACAGCTACTAGCGCGTCACAAGCTAGCAGGCAGACGCACGTTCGCCACTGGACTGCGTTTGTGTTAGTAGACTACGAAAACCTTAGATCAAAAATACTATAGGTATTGGATTCAGTACAAATACAACGCGGAATCTTGGCACTTGAATACTATATAGGTAATTATTACAAATCATCTATAAAATAAAGAAGATTGTACATTGATGGTTGACATAGAAATAATAAATAATACAAAAGCACCAATGTACAGCGCTGTTGTCGCATCTCTCGAAAGTCAGCAAGCGGAATAGGAACTTGGTACGGATTCCATGCGCTAAGGTTATAAAAGGAATGTGGAGCACATTGCATATAAAACTTTTTTTTTAATGAAATACGATGAGAAAGATAAACTTAAATTCACATTATTTTATTCACGTATAAATAAACGTATAAAATTAATTATATAGATAAAAGATTACAAAAACGCTAGTACGAAATAAAATCAACAATTATATTTTAAAACACAACCTGTAACCTAAACCAAATAAATTTATGAGTAGGTACACATACCTACGATACTTATGAAATATTTGAAAATACTAGGTGGTATTATGAAGTTAATTTAATTTTGTCACTCATTTGGTATTAAGAATGCAATATATTTAAGCATTATCAATATAATATCTCCTTTACTTGTAAAATATTTGGCACGGCTTTTATTTTTTATTTATTTAATCCTTTTTAGTAACATAAATAACGTCCTTTTTATAATGCTATGAACAAACAACAGTAGAATTATTAGATTTAAACATTTCATCTTCTCTTTCACGTGCTATAATACGCCTCCAAATTCTTAATAATTCTCGGCGGGTACCTATCCCGCCGTCCTCGGGCCCCGATCATGGAGGTCGATGGTCCTGGGCGTAGATGAGCCTGCGCCGCCCTGGCCGCTGACTGCGGAACTCAGCGGGGAGGGTACGCTCCCTCTCCCTCTCGGCCGCCTCCTTCGCGAGCATGACTTGCTCGCAGAAGCACATGGCCGCGTTCCACCTAATCGCGCTGGAGACCATGGCTTGGAGCATGGCTTCCTGCGCAAGGATATCCACGCCCAGACCCACTACGAGGTCCCGGCGCTGACTCACACACGCTGTGCACTCCACCAACGTGTGGAGTGCGGTGTCATCGTCGGAAACTTTGCAGTGTTGACACCGGGGTGTGACCTCACGATGGATGCGAAACAGATAGCTACCGAAGCATCCATACCCGGTAACGGTCTGCGTCGCACGACACGTGAGGTCACCATGCCGCCTCTGCCGCCACTCGTCCATGATCGGTATCACCGCCGCGATGACGGTGGTTCCCCACTTTAGTTGCTCGAGTCGCACCCTTCAAGTCTCCATGAGATCCTGGCGGAGTTGGGACCGCTGGTCCTCGATTTCTCGAGTCGCAGGCCTGTGGCCCCTCTCCAACGCCTCCTTGTGCAATTGAAACAATGACGCAAGGGCTCTCGCTGGAGGGGTCCCGGCTAAGAGACATGCAGCCTCTCCGGAGATCGTGCTTTACCTCCGCATGGTTTTGACGGCCAAGGTTCGCAATGGTCTGTTTAACAGTCGCGTTCACCCTGACCGCCAATCTATCCGCCCATACGGGAGCCCCGTGTAAGGCCATACTCCTTACGATCCCCAGGTAAAGTCTCCTGCAGGAGTTTTTGTGGGTCCTAAATCAAAATTCGGTCTCGAACAAAACCTGCTCCTTATATATTGATAAATGCCTTAATAGAAATAGTCGCTTCGCTCAATTGCATGCTGCAGCGCAGTACCACGGCAACGACCGCAGCTCCTAGTTTTGAAGCTGTTTAAGTGTTTGAGCAGCCCATAAACTTACATTTTTCATACACAAACATGATGTGAAAAGTTTTTGAATCTAATCTTTTTTGCAGAAAAAAAGTATCTGTTTGATAAAAACCCTGAACTCGAATGCACATTTCCAAAATTAAAGTACGACTTCGAAAGTGCTGGACATTACACTACATACAGGTATACAGCGAATGGGCGTCCGACAATAAAAGTGAGAGTAAGTATTCAACTCATCAGTCTACAAATAATCTTGAGGTTAGGACCGTTGAAAGACTTACGAAATTACTCATTCTGCAGGTTAGACAACATGCACTTGCAATAGTACAGTAGGTAATTATACAGTAACGTAAACACAATGGGGTAGGTGACTATCAAATCAAATCACCTTCTTTTTATTAAATGTCAAGACGCTACACCTCATAGAAATTTGTATGAAAAGCTCAACGGTGACGTCACTAGATGTAGCGTCAAATCTGTAACTATTAGTGATTCAATTGATGATTATAAATAAATAAAATAAAGATATAATATTGAATACAATATACGTACATTCTTTGAGATTCTTTATGTAGTAAATACATTTTAAATTATTTATTTTAGTTGTAGGCACCCTATAATAAACGACTAAACGATTATAATAAAAACAGGTAAATACGTTTTTACACTAACAATACCAAAATAAAAACTTACTGTGTGTGTGTTTGGTAGTGTGGTCTGCATACATAATACGAGTATCTTTGCTGGTCCGAAAATCATTATCAATAGACAAATTATATCTATTCTTCTAACCTACCTCGTTTAAAAGCCGCGCATGATGACAGTAGGATGGAACCTTGTCACAATAACTACTTAAAAATAAATTCACAATAAAAATAAATACTTTCATTGTGAATTTGTTGTTTCTTTTGTTTGTATTATAGTGATAAAGATAACACAAGCGGCGGGTAGAACTAATATTGAATTAGATACTTCCGTGAACAATTTTAAGTATTAAATAATAATATTTATGTGCTTATTCTTATAGGTATTTATGTAAATATATAGATAAATAATAATAAATATTAAATAAATAAATATTTTTGGACATTCTCACACAACGTCATCTAGCCCAAATTAAGCTAATATAAGCTTGTGTTATGGGATCTAGACAACTGATAAACATACTTATATATTTCTAAATACATACTTAACATACATAGAAAATACCCAAACTCCGAAACAAACATTTGTGGATCACACAAATAATTCGATTCGACCCGGAATCGAACCTGGGACCTCAGGGGCAGTCGCATACTCATACCACTGAGCCACCGTGGCAGTCATGAAATCATCATCATGGCATCATAGAAAAGGTATATAATATATAATTGTAAATACACTTCAATGACTGTTTAGGTTTAAGCTATGGCAGTAGCGATGACGAAAGTTTTAAGGCCAGGGCAAACCAAAAGCAGGACAGGCGCAGCTCCTTAGCAGGGCAGGTCAGTTGCGTCGCGGTTGATGTCACACCAGAAACATGAGCAGTCAGAAAGCAGTTTGAAGGCGGTCCTGCTTTATAACCGCGTTATGTGTGTCGTATCGATCGCCACACTCAATACACTTCAAGATGTTGAATGATGTTGTTGAGCTATCTTCCCCCATAGTCGCATTTTGTAAACCATATTTCTATAATATCTATCCTTTAAATCATATAAACATTTATTTTCTCACCAACTCAATAAATTTTTCATTTGGTTCCATGATAAACTTGTAAAAAATTACAACCGTTTACAACCTGCGCTGCGTCTGTCCTGCTCAACTGCTCTAGTGTGACCACTCAAAATGGCGGAGGTAGTAATACAACGTGTGCTCACTGCGGCCGCCTCGCGCCTGCGCTGCCACCGCCCCGCGTCTGCGCTGCTCCCGTCCAAATGTTTCGTCGAAGAGCAGTGCGTGCGCGGCGCAGTGGCGGAGCAGGTAGGTTCAGCGAGCCCGCGTTTGTTCAGTGTGTCATCCCTCATATAACTACATTATTTACTAACGTAGACGCACTGCTACCACACTGCTCCCGCACTGCAACTGCTTTTGGTTTGCCCAAGCCTTTATCTCCGCTAGTAGTATGGCTGACAGTTTTACGAGCATACCTTCTTTGGCTGACAGTTTAGAGACCCAGTTCTCCGACGTACCCAAGAATTTTAATGTAATCCATATGAGATGTTGACTACCACTGACAACAAGAATATCCCTGCTATCCTAGTTTCGGAGTTATGGCTTAAACATTGTATTCCCACTATGTCTTATACGCTTTCTGGTTTCAATTTGATCAGAAACGATCGTACAAGCCCGGCCTGTGGCGGTGTTGCCATTTATCTGCGATGCAATATACCGTACAGTATATTAGATCTTTCTCCGCAGCCACCGCCATCCAATGGGGGCAAACATGTGTTCCTAGAGATTGAGTTGTACCACTGCAGGGTTCTGCTTGGCGTGTACTATTGTCCTTCCTCTAAAATTAACTACTTTTCCTCTTTTGAAAGCACCCTTGAACGTCTTTCGCCTTCCTATGACAATAATATTATAATGGGCGACTTTAACACTTGCCTATTAAATAATAACTCCCGCTTCTCGTCCTTTTCTAATATAATTTAATCCTGTAATATATCTATCCTTCCTTTAAATGCTACTCATCACGTCCCTAACCGTGTCCCGTCTCTTCTTGATCTTATCCTAGTTTCGTCAACTGACCTCGTATCTAAGCACGGACAATACCCGGCTGACGATTTCTCCTACAATGACCTTCTGTTCCTATCCTACAAGCTCCGTCCTCCTCAACCTAAATCCAAAACCTTGATGCAGCGTAATTTTGGTGGTATGAACCTTGATAATCTACGCGAGGACGCCAGAATCATTGACTGGTCTTCGCTAATGGCAGTTGACTGCATTGATGAAAAGGTTAAGATTTTTACAAATAACCTAATTAACCTGTACGACGTACATGCACCTGTCCGCGAATTCGCAAAATTCGGCATCTTCTAGCCCCTTGGTTAACAGCAGAGATTAAGGCCCTTATTTCTAAAAAGCGGCAGCTAAATGCAGGTTTAAATATCGCCCTACACCACATAACCACGAGAAATATGTATATTTGCGTAACCTTTGCAGTAAGGTGTGTAGGAAAGCCCAACGCCAATATGTCTATAGTATGGTCGAGAACGGCGACCCAGCCGAAATCTGAAAATTTCTCAAAACTTTGGGTGTTGGAAAATCTAACACACAGAATACTTCCAAGAAGATTGATATCAACTTGTTAAATAGTAAAACTAGTACTTTGAACTATCTTTCAACTCTTCCAGCACCCTCATATCCACCGTTCGTTTTTAATCAATTATCTCCTTGTGATGTTAAGAAGTGTATACTGTTTATAACCTCCAATGCTATCGGAAGTGATAGTATTAGTCGCAAAATGATTGTGCCGGTCTTGGATGAAATTCTTCCTATACTTTGTCACATTCTCAACCATTCCCTCACCAGTAATGTGTTTCCAAAGACGTGGAAGGAGGCACAAATCATTCCACTGCCAAAAAAGACAAACCCTTCCTCCTTTTCTGAGTACCGCCCTATATCCATCTTACCCTTACTATCCAAGGTATTGGAGCGGTTGGTGCACAATCAGCTCAGCTCTTTCCTCAACCATAACTGTCTCCTTGATCCCTTCCAATCGGGGATTCGTCCAGGACACAGCACGGCCAGTACTTTTATCAATGTTACAAACGATATAAGGATTGGTATGGAAAATGGAAATCTAACTGTCTCTCCCTACTCGATTTCAGTAATGTATTTAACACGGTGGATTTTCATATCCAGGCATATTACATTCTATTAACATATCTCCAACAGTGGTTGATTGGTTTCGTAGTTACCTGTTTGGTTGCCGACAGCGTCCTCCTTTTCTGCTTGGTGTGATACATCTGCCGGCGTACCATAGGGTGGCGTTCTTTCTCCATTACTTTTTGCATTATTTATAAACTCCATCTCGAAATCATTACTTTCGTCCTATCATGCGTATGCATATTTGTTGGCGTGCACTTTGTTAGCGTAGTAAATATACATATAAATGCAAAGTTTCATGTTTCTAGCACTAATCGTTTCGGAGGAAAGCCAAGGACAACGGACTGATGGATATGACTAAACTATAGGGTTTATACCCTATAGTTTAGTCATATCCAGTCTCGGAACCCTTATGGGTTCCGAGACTTTTATTACGGAACCCTAAAAAGTAGCAGGTAGTAGTTCTAAATATAAACTATTCATCACTATCTTAGCCCATTTGACGCCCACTTCTGGGCATGGGCCTCCCCAAAGAGAGGGGAATTCAGCCTACATACCACGCTGGCCAGACGGGTTGGTACAGAGTTTTGTGTCGAGTTTTCCTTCTCTCAGAAACGATTACATAGGTATAATTGTTTCAGAACTCTCAAAAACAACAATTAGGGAATCTTCAAGGTTTAAGTAAAACTGATATATTGAAAATAAATACACTCTACAAGACCGAAGTTGACAAACGGCGCGTGCAACCCTTAACTGAACCTTTATGTGGAAAAATTCAAGACCCTAATAACCTATTTAACGTCAATAAAAATCCGCCTCAAAATACTGACAATACGAATAGTAACGATGAAATAAATCCGAAATCTGAACCTGAAGAGGATATGTCTATGACAAACTTAGTGGTTTCTGATCGTGATGATGACAAAGCTGGTACGAATGGAAAATTAATGCGTTTTTAAGCAAAAAACGCACGTAATCCAAAAAAACGTTACAAAGATCCTCTATCATATTTATCTGATTACGCAACGGGAGAAGAGACGTTACAAAGGCGTGCTTAAAGAAAACATTCAAAATATAATAATTTTGGCAAAATTCCAAATGTGTTGAAAAATGTTTAAATAAGTATACAAAATAAATATTACTGTATAAACATTTAATAGAATCATTTATCACATTATAAGCACGTTTGTATATTTCGTTTCACATAACATGTTTCACATATAACTTCGCAACACCATTTGAATTGACAATTACAATTCTCAGTGTCTTTCACAAATGTTTCCTTATAACCTCTTCTACAGCATAGCTGGTCACAACTGTCGGTGCCAGCTGAACTAATATTGCACTGACGTCCTTGTGTCCCCAAGGAACCGGTCTTCATGTTAGGTGAACAAAAATCCGGTGACTCTTCAGAGTAGATGATGTCTTTCTTACCAGGTTTCTTAATGCTAGGACTCTCTGGCATGAAGCTATCACCATCATTATTGGCTATGACCTGGTTTAAAGAAAAAAATATCCTAAGCAAATTTACATATAAAAATAGCTAACCTGACTAACTTCGTACCGCCGAGTTTAAAAGTCACTTTTGTATGTTTATAAAGGAGAATAAAATAGTAGTAACTATTATAGTTACTATTTTTGTCGCATAGTTTTCATATTTTCTCACCTTTGTAGCAAGACAATACTGTTAACTTTCTTTTTACAAAATTATAAATGACTTATGTCGATTAAATATGGGTGTTTCTTAGTCTGAAAAACATTTTTTCTCTATAACACCTATATATTTGTTTGTTTCTTCGTAAAACGTATTAGCTGGATTGATTTTGATTTGATTTGATGAAGGATCACGGGGCAGATATCAGATTACTTTTGCTGACTATCTGTCCTGTGAGCCATAAATAAGCTCACTGGTGAAACCGCTGATGAACGCTAGTACATACATAATAATTGTGAAAGTTATACTTTAAAATTTGACTCTTGCTTTTCTTACCACTGAACTTATTTGGCTGAAAGTTATCCATTTGTTATTGGAGTAGGTATATTATGTTGGAAATTTGTAACAAAAATGATGATGTTGATATAAAAATACCTACATGAGTAAATAGATTATTGGTCTGTAAAAAAATAAATTTCACCTTTGCGGCACCTTCAAATTTATCTCTTAGTTTGTCTCCAACTTCTCTGAATGTTGGCATTCTCCACCAGCATGTCCTCAATGTACAAGATCCTGATAGCCCATGGCACTTACATTCTATCTTCATATTACTTTTGATAGCCTGGAAAACGAGCTTAAGTTAATGAACTGTTGGAAAATTTACGCGATCCACCAAGACATTGAAGGTTCAAATGCAATATGCTAGCGGCCTATCCTATAATGTGAAAGGAATAAAACAACTGATGAAATGTGGGTACATGAGACATTTTAGTCTATCCGTTTAGGAAAAGGCAACTATTTTTATCGTTAGAAGATATAGTTATGCAAGGATGGCGGTAAGCTTTCTCTAAATACATCTATTGCATTGAATATATTCTCACCACGCTTTGTTACTGTGATAATATGAAACGCAATGGATGCAACGATATTATTGGAGCGTTATTCGTCCGTATCACGACACACACACACCCTATCGTTCATTAACGGTCATCCCAGGTACACCATCGTAAGGAAAACTCCAGGGTACATGCATACCTTGGGTGTAAACAAGTAATTAATGATCACTGTAATATGGCTAACATTCATGTCGAAAAGAAAATCTTACTAACCAACCTCCCAGCGTTATGGTTATGAAGTTTGATCAGCGTTTTTATGTCGCTTCGTTTTCTGTATCGACTGTCCATAAATTCTCTAGATTTCTTCAAGCCGAAGCGTACATTGTCGCTACAACCGCCCCACTGCCACCTCTCTGTTGATACTTGTGTGGGAGGAAGTGATAAGGATTCTCGGCCGCGGCGAGGTTTTGGTGCTCCCTAAGACATAAATTGAACATATATATATTAAACCATATTTTTTTGAGTGCAGATCAAAAAAAGACAATACTTTCGGACTTCGCCTTCAGACTTCAAGTATAAGAGAATTTTGAGAGTTTCTTGCAATAATCGGATCAAGTGCATATTGAAGAAGACGTTTAGCAAGAGAATCTGAAATGATGCTTGATACTCTAATGTGTAACTCTTTGTAGAGATTACGATGGAAATCAGCATATAGATAGACATTATTTCTTCAATTGTAAAACGATATTTTTTTCCTGCTTGTTTGTTAAGGGCTTACTCGGTAGTCTCTTTACCTAGTTAGAATACTTTCCAGTTTGTCGGTTCGTGTCTGCTACTTTTAAGTTTGCGGAGATACTCACCGCTCATGAATTAAGCTCGATTACCTCACGACTTTAAAAAATAATTTATTTACCTTTTCACACGAGCATTCCAGTAGGGATCCAGCTGTGCACGCTCTGGTGATGGAATAGGTAACTCCTGCCGCCGTGATTGCATTCACGAAACCCGTTTCTCTAGTATCTGTGGGCAAATATTACAGTGTAATTATCCATATTTAAAAAGAAAAGAAGTTGGACTTGTTTATTTAAGTATAGAAGCATTTTTATATGGGTCGTAATGGCCTGAAATAAATGATTATTATTATTATTATTTCGTTTATTCATTAACATTCTTATTTTATACATTTTTAAATAGATTTATAAAAAAACACAAATATATTTAAAAATATAAAAAATAGTGACCCACCAGTAGCGGAGTAGGACCCAAACTACCGGCGGTGGAGGCTACAGACTGAGAAACCTCCTAACAATACGGCACGTGTCGAGGATAACAGCCTTCTGAATCTGACTCTTGATCCAACAATCTAACGAGAGTCTCTTGAGATGTTGGTCGAGACTCTTCGCTATTAATCCGTTAGCCGAAATGACCATCGGCACAATGATCGTCGAGTCTACGTCCCACATGGCGGTTATCTCGAAGGACAGATCAAATACTTGCTAAGTTTGTCCTACTCTGCCTTCACGAGATTCTCGTCATGCGGGACGGCGACATCGACGAGCACAGCCCGACGCTGGGTCCGATCAACCAACACGATATCAGGCCTATTGGCAACAATAGTCCTGTCTTATTATTATTATCCTTATTATTATTATTATTATTTGTATCTAAATTTATTTCTTACAAGGAAACAGCTGAAAGGATTGCAATGAAACCGTACCCAGAGTAGAAGCGATTTAACAATGAAGAATGTTAAAAAATGGCACCAAAACCGCATGAATTTAAGTTTAGTGGGTTATAATTAGATCGAATATTTTGGGATGTTTTATATTATAGTTGGAATTCACAATTTCACCAATTTAAATAAATATCTAAATTTGAAACAGTCTTTTTGAGAAACACGAACTCTAAAACAAAACATGAACAATCACCATCAATGAAAACAAACAAAAGCATTGTAACTGCTCAGTTTATCAATATATGTTAAGCATATTTAACATATTTGCAATTTGCAAAACAATACTGGCCATTTTCGAGTATGACGACCGTTTTATCAACGTTCGTTTCGGACATCGTGAGCCTTTGAAAGTAAGAGAACCATAAAAACTCACAACTGATACCACAGTGAAGTTGTTGACCTATAAATTAATATTCACAACAAGATTGCTATAAAACCCGATGAGCTTCAAAAATTGAAGGTTTGGTCTATAAAACATTTTGAGATGATTCACAGTAAAATATTTCGCAACGAATATTTTTGTCATAATTTCCCCATCGGACAGTTTATTATGTAACAACGGTCCTGATTGTTGGAAGTTAGGTTTTGCATAACAGAACAGTTATTAATTTTCTATGGTGTAACGTGCTCGGTAACGGGGCAGTAGGGTTGCCTCCTTCTACGTGGGCTCACAAAACTACAGTGCCGCTGCAGATGTAAATGCACCTCGGCTAGCAAAAATCAAAATTTAAACTTTAGTTAGACTGATATAATGCCACAGACCGACAACAGATACACAGGTTACAGATGCAATCTAGCCTATTGACTAATGAGTAACTTATTTTGACCTAATATGCTATGTAAACAATAACTAAGAACGTGTCCAATAACACTTTACTTAGAGTCTGTTAAAGCGATTCCGGGATTAAAAAAGACTTGCTTAAGTTTTTAGCAACTTTAACAAGCGGTTTTCAATTTTAGTGACAGTATGTCCAGGCGAGCATGCAGCAGGCAATAATAATTAAAGGCAGGTCAACCTATGCAGAATGAATATTCATTTGGCATGAATAATGTGGAAATCTCTGTGGCAGACACACATTGAATATTCTTCGTACATTAAGGAAAAAGTTTTTGTTTAAATGTTCAGACGAGATGCGTTCCTTGTTTATTAGTTAGATAGACTTTGTAATGCCGTTTTACCTCGTATTACAACACATATAAGACAAAATCATCGTCTGTATCTCCGAAGACGTAGACAGACGCTTTCAGAACGCCCACATTTCACCAGTCACTGTAGGTGATACTTACTAGGGGGCGAGCCTATAGCCAGTATTCTTTGAAGAGAATTCTTGCTAGAACCTCGGCTGTCTGTCGGCAACTACCTACACCGCGTGCAGTTGAGACTGTTTTGGGTCCGAGATGTTACTAGTAGTTCTGCGAACAGTAGACCTCGAGTTATTTTCGGGTCCCTAACATCCTTTTGGGAAGTGGTCTGGTGGCTGACTTTCCATGCGCACCAACAGATGTACCAGCAAAAAAGAAAATGAGAAATGATCATTTTCTCCGTGTACGAGCCAATAATGCTCGTACAGCACTTTTCTACGGTATTAATAAATGCCGTAGTAAGCGAGGGAAGGTAGTCGTTACTTTACAGCCGCAACGCGCTAATTATACATTATTTTACTGTGTACTCACGTAATTCTAAGTGCGACTCAGAACATCTATTTATATACCTACAAACAATAAACGACAGTTTTTACGATATAGTGGTTTTCCTGTCAAACACCTGAAAAACCCATACACTCCGCATTTCTTCCCCATTTTAGAATGGGGAACACTGACAACACATCCAATTCGCCAGTTGAAACATATCCCACTCGCCCTTGCGAACACAAAACATCGTCTTATGAGATGAGAAATGATCATCTTCTCCGCATTTCTTCTCCATTTTCCCCCCATTTCTCCCCCATTTTCCCCCAATCGAAAAATCCCTTCGACAAAAGTTGCGCCTTGCAACACAGAATACTTGTGCCAAATTTCATGAAAATCGGCTGAAAAATGCGGCCTGTAGACCGGAACTGACACACATACATACATACAGAGAAACAACGCCAAATCGGCCAGACCTCGAGTTGAAACTGAGACGCTTCGCTCACTCGGTCAATTAAGACCCGTTTGGACCTGGCCCCCCCAAAAAAGTCACACTAAGAGACTATAGATTCTTTCAGTGGGTATGTTTTGGGTCCGAGACATTGATAAGACCCCTTAGCACACATACCCCCACAAAAGTTAAAGAACCTTAAGACTCATATAATTTTATAGGTAATATAATATAGGTTGAGAGAAAAAGAGATCACAGTGTGATATAAAAGCATTCATTGACCAAGGGAGCGAAGCGTCTAAATATTGAGACCATACTGGACAAGTTTAATTGTTTGTCTGCCTGTCTGTGTGTGTGTGTTCCGGGCTAGAGGCCTTATTTTTATCGTATCTGCCCGAAACTTCACAAATATTTCCTTGATTTAATACTTTTGAGAGTATGAGAGGTATGATAACAGATTCCTGACAAATTCTTCTTGTAAAAACATTAAGTAGTTATGTCCTAAAATAGTATACTTATATCTGTTTAAGGTTGATGCATGAATTTATAATCACTGTCATCCTGATCCCGATTCCATTTAAATGCAATTGTAATCGTTGTCATACAAGTCAATCATCTCGGTGCAATTGTTGAGTCTCTCCACGGTACATTTACTACGATAATTACTTACTACGCTCGCCATACAAAGTTATTAGCCGTTGGCTGTTAACTGTGTCAGTTCTATTTGGTCTATTGTATCTACTTATAATATATTTTTACAGTTCTATAACATTTATATAATCGTTTTAGCTTTTTCCCATGAAACCTAAACGCTTTGCACACAGATCCGTCTTATTGCAAAAAACAGATCGTGAACTTACATAATTATACAAATACTACTTATTAACAAAATTTGCGAAAAAAAACAAGAATCAAACCCGAGACCTCTAGGGAAATCTACCAGCGCCGATTAGGTAGTCGATAGATAAGATTACAACTGGGCAGTCCAGACTATAACGAAGCCTTGACATCGTGCAGCATCAGCTCTTCGGTAAAGCAACTTATTACTCGTTAATTATTGTAAGTGGAACTTGGGTTACTTATTCAACCATCCATGTTTAATCTATCACGTGTATACTTGGTACCTGCCAAATATAAAACACCTCAAATTCAAATGCCGAGGTAGGTCCTTGACCTTGACCTATCACGGCATTTGAATTTGAGGTGTTTATAAAAAACCATGAATTTGTAGTAGATTTTATTTGGGTAATAATGGTACTGGTGCACTTATTAAGTTCAGATTAGATAAGTGCAGTTGTTGCGCAATGCGAGGTGCAGTTGACAGCAGATCGCCTTCACCGCGCCTATCGATCCCATGCTAATTGGGCCCAGCGCGGGACGAGCCGTATCGTCGTCGCATTCCCGCCGTGGCACCACTCGTCCACAGAGATACAGCAAAATTTATTGCTCCAACAATTTATATAATTGACGTGCAACAAAAAAGCAAGAGTACACACCCATCCAATGTAGAATCCAAACCGTAATTACACGACGTCACTCCATCAACCTTCCATTTTTATAGGCATTTCTAATTAAATTTCACTGCACTGTACCGAGGATGAGTCCTCGAGAATTATGAAAGGAATGCCAATTTCAAAATATTTCACTAGTCGTTTAGAGTTGATAAAAAAAACAGATTCGTAGTGATGCGAAGGGGTCACAATGGTCGCTGCATGGGAACTGGTCCGAACTGCGCGGATTCCGCAGACGCCATGGTTTTTCTACAAGTCGCGCGACGCTGCTGTCGATAGGACAGCGTGGTCGCGACACTCGCTCGTCATTATAAATCTGTGGCGGTGAGCTCAGAGCCACGCATTCCGGGCGCACCACCCGCGTTATGCGCTGTAATTATTACAAAACGTAGCCCCGACCCACAAATATGTCGTTGGGAACGGGGACATGACATTCTCATCACCAAGCGCTAACTTTTTTTTGAGCGTCTACAGCTCGAAAATTTGCCCCGAGTCGAGCCACTCCCACGGCGTCCACTGCCGATTATATTAAGGTACATCGCAACTTAGGTTTTTGCGTGTACTGCCACGAGCGCCTACGGAATGCTGGTATTTGTGTCCCCTGAATAATTCAGTAAAATTGCGAATCGATCAATAAAGCCGATGGAATCAAATCGATTCACACTTTAAAAGTTGTAGAGCTTCAATATCGTATGTGTTTTTGCTTCTTCGAAATATCTGGCAGTCGTTCCGCCATTCACATCGAGTCAATCAACCGCACGTGCTGACTGCTCATGATAATGCAACACGGAGTTCTTCGATACTTGATATTATGAATATAACTATGTATGAAAACTGGTTAAGCTTTGACGTTAAGCCAGTTCTTGTAGGAAATGTGTCATTAAAATCAATAAAATTGAAACCAATTGAAACTTATGTCATGTTGTAGAACCTTTTTGCTAGTTAGCAACCATAAATCACAAGCTGTCGAGACTGTCATGGGCATACCTATGTCATTTGATATCCTACTTAATACTGCATTGCATTTTTGCTTTGATTGCATTAGTCATTAGTATATATTGAAAATGTTTTAAATTAGACTACTTATTGCCAGTAACTTTATCGATCCCACGGAATAGAGTGCCTATTGCAGTTTATTGGGAACATTTTATGATCTTCAATGGTATTTTCTAATAATGATTAATATCATCATGATGAATTTATTAAATATTGTCATTTAATAGGCTATAGGCAGTTTAATAGGCATATTTGATTATATATGTCTAGTCAAAGGTTTTATTGTCATTTATAATGGATGCTGTGCTAATGTTGCATTATTTTATTTATGCAATAGTTATGTATAACCTTTTTCGTGAAGATAAGAAGAATTTAAAAGACTACAATTCTGAAATACTTATTAACGATAAATAACTGACGTAAAGAGAACTAAAATGATTTGGGATGATACAAGAAGAACCAAGAAAATGAAACATTTGTGCATAAGCCCAACGAAATTCAAGTTGTATAAGGTTGTATAGACATGAATATAAACATTTCTACTAAATTTTCAAGCATGAACTTTAACATTTTACTACGAGAATGAGAATTTTATTAACCGATAATTACTGTGGTAATATATAATGGATTTTATATAATAAATCGTAAATTGCAACATTAATCACTAGTAATAAGAACATAAATTATATTGATATAGAACATTGAATGCCTGAGGGTAACGTCAAATTGAGGAGATAACGCGTGGAAAGACGTCTCAAGATGATCTCAGACTCAGCCCATATGTGAAATTGCTGAGAATTTTGCAATTTTAATTTTATTTATAGCTTTGTAGTACAAAGAATAAGCTGTAGCGTTTACGGAATCTCAACTGGTGTAATTAAATTTGTACATTTCATGAGCATGTTTGAATTATCCCCAACGTTGTCAAATATTCGAAATTATCGAGTCTTAGGGAAAATACACGTGTGTCCTTCTCGATGGGTTTATCCACTTAGTTATACTATTAGTTATACGATATAACAAAATGGACTGAAAAAGTCCAAATAGTTATACGGCTCAGTATAACTATATGGATTTGATTAATTTGGGTTGTTTTGTCCAAATTGTTATACTGCTCAGTATAAACTATATGGATCCGATTAATTTGGATCGGATTCATCCATTTAGTTACGAGTATATTCGTAAATAAACACTTCCATGTGATTAAGAAAACAATTTAATTCATTCAGTGTAGTCATTTGGACAGTAGGTATGGTGATTACTAGAAAAAAGGTAACAATAATAAAGTTTCGGAAGAACGTGACAATCGAGAAGGGTTTATCCACTTAGTTATACTATTAGTTATACGATATAACAAAATGGACTGAAAAAGTCCAAATAGTTATACGGCTCAGTATAACTATATGGATTTGATTAATTTGGGTTGTTTTAGCCCAAATAGTTATACTGCTCAGTATAACTATATGGATTCGATGAATTTGGGTTGTTTTAGTCCAAATAGTTATACTGCTCAGTATAACTACATGGATCCGATTAATTTGGATCGGATTCATCCATTTAGTTACGAGTATATTCGTAAATAAACAATCACTTTATAATATTTATGGGCATTTTATGTTCCAACACATTTGTATTCGAATTGAAAATAATTACTTTCATCCAGGCAAAACAACCCAAATTCATCAAATCCATATAGTTATACTGAGCAGTATAACTATTTGGGCTAAAACAACCCAAATTAATAGAATCCATATAGTTATACTGAGCAGTATAACAATTTGGACTAAAACAACCCAAATTAATCAAATCCATATAGTTATACTGAGCCGTATAACTATTTGGACTTTTTCAGTCCATTTTGTTATATCGTATAACTAATAGTATAACTAAGTGGATAAACCCTTCTCGATTGTCACGTTCTTCCGAAACTTTATTATTGTTACCTTTTTTCTAGTAATCACCATACCTACTGTCCAAATGACTACACTGAATGAATTAAATTGTTTTCTTAATCACATGGAAGTATATAGATAAATAAGAGATATGAAAAAAAGAAAGTACGAGATGGTTGGCAAATCGGTCAAAAAACTACTAGGTATGCAATACATTCTGCTGTTGCAATAATTGAGCTGAGTTTGTCGATCCGGGTCGAACTCCTAAACGACTGGACCGATCTTTATAAATTTAGATATATGCACTCACGGTGATGGTCACTATGACCGTGCCAAAGGCCAAGGTTCAGATTGGGCTAATTTTAATTTTGCCGGCCACTAAAAAAAAATGCTTGATTTTGATAGAACACAACATTGTAAGCATTTTTTATTACTACACCAAAGTTCTAAATCGATTCTTTGAGATTTTATTTAGGGTTAAATATTTAGTGTAAAGTGTAACTAGCGTAGACGTAAAACAGCCTTGTTTTGTCTAAACTTAATAAGTAACTACTATTGCTACTGTTATGGCTATCTAAACGAGAGAGAGAGACGGCGGTCCCGCCGTCCTCAGGCCCCGATCATGGAGGTCGATGGTCTTAGGCGTAGAGGAGTCTACGGCGCGCTCGCCGCTGACTACGGAACTCGGCGGGGAGGGTACGCTCCCTCTCCCTCTCGGCCGCCTCCTTCGCGAGCACGACTTGCTCGCAGAAGGAAACGGCCGCGTTCCACCTACTCCCGCTGCAGACCATGCTCCAGCGAGAGGGTATCCACGCCCAGACCCACTACGAGGTCCCGGCGTTGACTCGCCCATGCTGAGCACTCCACCAACGTGTGGAGTGCGATGTCTTCATCGGAAACCTCGCAGTGTTGACACCGGGGTGTGACCTCACGATGGATGCGAAACAGATAGCTACCGAAGCATCCATGCCCGGTAACGATCTGCGTCGCATGATACGTGAGGTCACCATGCTGCCTCTGCAGCCAATCGTCCATGATCGGTCTCACCGCCGCGATGATGGTGGAACCCACTTGGGTTGCTCAAGTCGCACCCTCCATGACTCCATGAGATTCTGGCGGAGTTGGGACCGCTAGTCCTCGATTTCTCGAGACGCAGGCCTGTGGTCCCGCTCCAGCGCCTCGGCAAGGGCTCTCGCTTCCAGGTCCCATGGAGGTGTCCCGGCTAGGAGACATACAGCCTCTCCGGAGATATTGATTCCCTTGATCCCTAGATACTTCATCGAGGGCTTAAGGCCGATGCTAACGCCTCCTACATTTATGCTGGAACCTTCAGGTGGACCGTTCCAAAGTCTATGAAAACACAGATCTTCGGACTTGTGCAAAGCCACCTCCAGTCCTAGCAGCCGTATCCAACCCGCGACTTGAGCAACACCCGTCGTGACCTTGAGTGCTGCCTCCTGGTACGTTGCTCCCGACGCCGTGACGAGGGTATCGTCGGCGTAGCACGTTACACCGACGCCCTCAGGTAACGCACCCCGCAGCACTCAGTCGTAGCCGATGTTCCACAGAAGCGGCCCCAGGACCAACACCGCACGACACATCTCACCGAGCTGGCCTGAGCCAGCTAGGGAAAGCTATGGCCAAGATATAAATCGACGAGACAAATCCCTGACAAGAGAGGCGTTTCGTGATACACGAGCGCCTCCCTAACGCAGCTCCATGGCAAGGTGTTGAAAGCGTTGGCGATGTCAAGAGACGCGCTCACGGTGGAGCGCCGCCGACGGAAACCGTACTGGTTCTCCGCCAGGTCTGGCCCCACTGTCGTGAGATGCTCGACGAGGCGTTCCGCGATAATTCGCTCAAAGAGCTTACACACCTCGTCGAATAACACGATCGGTCGGTATCCGGACGGTGAGTCCACCAGCCGCCCCGCCTTACGCATCAGGACCAGTTTCCCCGTCCTCCACACCTTGGGATACTGGCCCCTTTCGAGGCACGCGCTAAAGAGATCTATCAGTCAAGGGTCAGGACCCATGCGCGGCCAGGAATACCGTCGGGAACAAAACAGTCCTGGCCGGTACTGTGCCGCCCGCCGCCCGCCCCGCCCGCCACGCGGAGTGCGCTACACGCTAAGTGCGAGCGAGATGGCATGTGGCGCAGGCGCATCCAGCGGGCCAGTCTGAGACTAGTAAGAACACTGTAACTGAGACCTTTTATAACATTCTGACTCGCAATTACGACAAAATATTGCAATAATTAGGATTTTTTCACAAACTTTTGATGCTGAATATTATCTGTCAGAGTTGACTTAGGCCTTTGGTCTAATAATAAAAAATGTTTATTTTGTTATACTCTATTAGAATATTAAGTTTATTTTTGTTGGCCGGCACTTTCAAAATTAGCCCAGATAAGTATGAGGAGTGAATCTTCTCCTTTCAAAAAGATCGGTCCAGTCGTTTAGGAGGAGTTCGATCACGAACGAAATACACGAGTCGCTTAAGAATGAGCTTCGTAAACTCAGCTCAAAAAGTAAAACAACTTTACGATACCAGAGATGCTGCATTAATTACGCATTGTGTGTACTGAGCTGGAAATTCATTATGAATATTTGTTTCGCTGCAACTGTTTCTTATTTGCTGTCGCTCTACTCGTAAACATGAAAGCAGCAGTTGTGCAACAAATGTTTACAATGTATTCTGAAGTTGTCGCTCGTGTGTCGGGCCGCATCTCTGCAACATGGCGTAGTCAACTTCGCTACACAAGTGTTGCCTGCAACATGATGACAGCAACTCGGCAGCATATTGATGCAACCATAGATATATTATGTCGAAAGATACACAAAGACATTTCAGAGGCGATCCCAAAAACAAATGCAAATGTGTGGGTGTAATAGTGTTGTGTACACTATGGAATACGCAAAATATCGATAAAAAATTAAGTGTGATTTCTAAGTAATACAATAGAATCTCACTAATCCGTTATACTTTTCGCTTACCTTGCACTGGCATTAGTTAAAAAAACCGACCAAGTGCGTGGGTTACGCAAAGAATAGGGTTCCGTAGTTATGTTATTAGCCTATAACTCCTGAACTAACGTTTAACTAACTAAAAGTTATCTGATCTGTTATAGTTTTTCTTGAAGGTTTAAATTACGAGTACATAGAATCATGATTTTTTTAAGACTTTGAGCCAGCCGTTTAGCTTTTAGATTAAACTTTGCTTAAGGAAGCTTTGTTTTAACGAAAATATGGGCTTTAAAGTTGAATGTCTCGAAAACGGATTCGGAAACGGACCAAAAATTTGTAATCTCAACTTCTAAATATTTTTAAAAGACCTATCTATCTATTTATACACGATGGGGTTGACGGTGGAAAAAAATCATTTTCAATTTGTGTAGGAGAGGCAACTCAAAATTTTTTTTCCATTATTTTATTATAGCCATTGGTCACCGTTATAAATACCTACACATATTTATGCAAAGTTTCATTTTTCTAGCTTTAACCGTTTAGGAGGAAAGCCGAGAATGAAACAGACGGACGAACGGTCATGACAAAACTATGTTTCTTTAAGTTAGTTCAGCATGTAAGATATTATATGATATTCATAATCATGAAACAGTTCAGCTTATATAGCAGATTTCCACGGCACTAACCGTTTTTTCTTCCCAATTCCTACTGAAAGTGTTCCAGTTCCATTTTTGATTGACTCATGACTTTTTGATTGAGTCATGGACAATTGTAGTTACACATTAGAGAAAGAATGACAACATGATTTAATGCTAAAATAATTAGTCGTATTAAAATAATTAGTAACAAATGATTAGCATTGCATATTATATTATAATGCAACAGAAAAAAATAAGTTGTGTCTTTATTATTCACAAATGACCTACTTAATTAACCTTCGAAATAGCGAAAAAGACCCCAGGTTACGTCAGTTTAACCTTAAGAATTCAAAACTACAGAAGATCCAGAAATTGTAGGAAAAAACACCATGGATATGTTAATATATGCAATAATTCCCGTGGCGATGAAATTTCAATTAAATTAATTCGAAATTTCCACGCTGAACCACACGTCATTTTATACGCATTTCCGCTGTATAAAACATTTCTTTTCAAAATGTTTACTGCAAACAGAGCATTTATTTTAGGAGTCCAGTTTTGTCTAGCTGCAATTTGTGTCCATTTATCACGCATTTGGAAATTGAGAGGAAACCTTAAAAATATTAAAATATGTCATCACTATTTACTCTACAGCGTAGAGTATCGTAATTTTCTTGATTCATATTTTATCAATAAACTTAAAATCGTATTTGCCAGTAACAGTTATTTTATGTTTAAGAATCATTACCTTTACAAAAATTTGTTTAACAGCAAACGCCCGCAGCTTCGCCTGCTTGGCAAATTATATATCTTCCTCAGAACCACTCTATGCATTGGTGAAAACCGCATCAAAATCCGTTGCGTAGTTTTAAAGATCTATGCTTACATAGGGAGGGGCGGACAGACTTTGTTTTATACTATGTTATGATTTTATGAAATCCAAAAAAAAATTGTCTAATCTAATCTAAAATAATCATTCCGAAAAACCGGCGGGAACGTATAACATTATACTTCTATTTGACATGGTTTATTGATATATCGATAATGTGACGTCATCAGGTGTTCAAGCCCTATCGTAAAAAGACTTTCTTCAATTTTACGTTTATCAGGTTATTGATAGTCTATGTAATATCAGTATTCATTCATCTTTCACTATTCTTCGTTTTTGTCTTTTCGTACCCAAATTTACACATGCCCTCCGTTCAGGACAATTTTGGAAAAATGTAGAAATGTTGGGCAGACTAGACAACTTAATACAAAATTCTTTGTGTAAAATTTTAAATGTAAATATTAATGACCGGGCCTGCGTCCAAGCGTCTCTTCCAGTTCGCTTGGGCGGGCTAGGTATTCGCAGAGTCACAGATGTCAGTCTGCCAGCATTTCTGTCGTCGGTCCATAGCACTGAAGAATTAGTCAGGAAAATTTTGTCAAATACACTGATTGATTCCGAGGTGCGATGCAAGACCGATGCCATAAATGCTTGGAGGATGTCTTGCCCCGACACTGACCTGCCCTCACGCCTAGGCTCACAGCGACTGTGGGATTCACCGCTCTGTAAATTGAGAATTAATACACTAATTGACACTTCTGTCAATATTTCAGAGCGTGCACGCCTACAAAGAAAGAAAGAAAGAAAATGCTTTTAATTTCTACACAGATACAGACACACAGAAATACAGAGAAATACAGGGTAAGTACCTAGACAAAAACAAAACATTAAAAAAAAAAAAAAAAAAAAATAATATAAAAACAAGCATAAAACAAATAAAATATAGTCAGTGAGAAGTGCCTTTGTGAAGGTAGGTGACCCGTGAACCGCGCCAGTGCAACCACCTTGTGCCTTATCTGTGTGCCTACTAGCTGTTGGAGAATGGGAGTCAGGGTCATGGATCCAGGCGCTCCCATCGCCCAACATCGGTACAATGTTGGACGACACTACCTTCCGCATTGCCACTTGCCTTCGGCTGGGTACACCTTGTGTAACCCCGCATCATTGCACCTGTGGAGTAGCCGTCGATAATCTGGGACACCATGGCCTTTCTTGTAGCAGAAGCGCAGGTCGTATACCTCGGCACGCTATTCTAAACGACATAATTCGTAGGGCTCTTTCCACCGCAGGTCTTCCGGCCGTACGCGAAGCAAATGGTTTAGCACGAAGCGATGGAAAGAGACCGGACGGTATGTCGTTGCTACCGTGGAAGATGGGAAGGCCTTTGGTGTGGGACGCTACATGCGTTGACACCTTAGCACCTTCACACCTTCCAAGCACATCCGGATGTGCCGGCGCTGCTGCTGCATCGGCTGAAGGCTTTAAACGGCGTAAATATGCTAACCTAGCAGGTGATTACATATTTGAGCCGTTTGGGGTTGAGACACTGGGGTCATGGGGTCCGAGTGCTCGCCGCCTTTATAGAGACATTGCTAAACGTCTAATCGATGCTTCTCAGGACCAGAAGGCTGGCTATTTTCTGGCCCAAAGAATAAGTATCGCCATCCAACGTGGCAACACAGCCAGCATTCTTGGAACCTTCCCAGTCGGCAATGACGCGGAGGATTTTTTAAACGATATTTTGTAATGTAAATATTTTTAGTCTATAATTATGTTTATTTTGTATATTGTAATTCTTATTATAAATAAATTATTTTATTAACATTTTACGTTATTTAAGATTAATTCTTCATTGTGAATAGAAAATATTACTGCACAATGCAAGGGTAGTCAATGTACTATGATTAGAACTTACTTACTTATTTTATAAATGCAAGACATAAACAAATATCTGTTATTTAAGAATTGCTGTAAAATTTTGTATTTACCTGTGAAACGTGTAATTATTTGGATTGTCGGCTTTGGTCACATTACAATTACTTATACAACAAGACACCATGGATACACTTTTATTGAAAACAACACAAGGATTCGCTTATATTTTATAAATCAAATATTCTCCAATTTAGAAGATAGATGATCTTCTTGTTATTTTGAAAACTACGGAAAATTGTTGGCACTGACACTGACACACATAGATAACAGTACGTCATCGCCTATCTTTATTACTCATAGGCAATGTTCGAATGATGATGACTTCTCCGGACTTCTCTTTCCCACGCTCTGTAGTTCTATTAAGGGAGCGAAGCGAGCGCCATCCCAAGTCTCTGGATGCAACCATGTTTATAAACAAATGTTTACAAAAAAAACTCGGCCTTATACCGGCTTCATCGCTAGTAACTTGTGCTAAGACCATCGGACAATCGGCAGGACGTTCCCGCTAGATACTGATAAACTGAAACTCGCTTCCCGATACAGATCGCAGTCGCATTCGCTCAGTCCACTTTAAATTAACCGTTCACGCACTCCCGTTCAAGAATTTTAGATTTGAGATGGATGCAGCCAAGATCGGAGCACTCATTGCGGACAAAAGATTTAATAAATATCTGAAAAATTACGCAGAAGACGGCAGTTAACGTAATGTATTTTTTTTGCTAATGTTTGATTCTACGGTGGCTTAAGCTTGTGAATATCTTACTACGAGTATTATAAACTATGGGAGGCAATTAAGCCGCGATCTTTGGATGGACCATCTCATTCTAACCTCTGAACAGTTTTGCAACGAGGAGGGGAAAGTAAAACGCTGAATGCGCGGATCTCAATGATATTAAGTGGTCAAATGATTCGAATTTATTTGAGTTATTGGAAACTGAAGCTAGTGACAAGACTAATGATAATGTTTAATATGTAGATACATAATATTGTCACAATGTCGCACTTGAAGCAAGCACATACTCTTCACATCTTTAGTAGAGGAACTGGCTGGGTGAGTTCCACTTTACCAGCCGAGTAGCAAGTAAGAAAGCCTCATCAGGTTTTAGAAATAAATCCACAGAAAAAGTAGCCACAGATATTTGCGTCTTGAGATTGGACAATTTTGCTTTCGTCCGTCTGCCTGTCTGTATGTGTGTTCCGGCTAGCAGCCACAGTTTGTATCCGATCTTAACGAAACTTGGCACAAGTGTTCCTTGCGTTATCCCAAAAAAATATTTTAATGTTCACGAGGACTGTTCAACCATAGGGCGACCACTAGTTATAAGTCTAATACAGGCTTTTTCAGTGTTTTTGTGAAGCCAGTTAATGTCAATCGTAGGGATTGACATTAACTGGGTGAATGAGTCATGTAATAGCAGTTAGCCATATGCAAAATGTTATATTATCTGCAGTAGCATACCTACTCAGAAGGTTCCTTTCTTTTATTTTAGACTGCCAAAAACGACTTGAGCCGAGAAATTGTTATTAGCCATAATCGACTATTTTCTTTAGAGTATAACTTGAGCATTATGTAAGAAAGTTCATTCTTTTGATACATTCATAGCTCAGTTACAGCATATTCTGCAAAATTCCTGTGCGTACCATCTGGAACCCCATTGCTTACATACTTGAGTGAAACATACGCCTGGCGGTGCGACGTTTCCTTAGCAAAACGTCAAGTATCATGTATCAGGCAAACTCAGGCGTCGTAAACATGTATGTCATAACCGCTACCTACGTGTGCCAACCACCGACCGGTCGTAAAACGATCATAACAGCCTTTATTACCATTTAGTACCTTGCAAAGATGAGAAACCAAGATTAACGTTGCAAATTGATTAGACCCCTTATACTGTGGGATTTCACTTTCTACAGTCACCAGTATGGTGCTCGCTCATGAGAACAGATAAAGTAAAGCGTCCGGATAAAAAACCTTGTTGAGTGCGGATCAGCTTCATGCGAAGACAATACATCGACTTGTCACCGCGACCGCATCGGAATGTTTAAACGAACGCGACCATTTTATCTCATCTGATTAATTCAAATATTTAGCGCAATAAATACGGGTTGGCGGGGTAATGCAGGGCTGGGACGGGATGACGGCACGGCTGTCGGCGTGACGGTGAACGGTGCATGCTAGCAATTGCGTCAGTGTCAGCTTGTCACTGGCGGACCATTGTGGGCCTTGTGGCCGATATACGAGCGTGGCGCGCCCGCTGCGGCTGCGCACCTGATTTATCGACGTCCCGCGCTGGCCAACCCGCCGCTCGACGCGGGACGCGCTGTCACCGCCGAATAAAGCGCATTCTCACGCTACTGAACGCACGCGAGCTCACCCGTCTCGTACCCCGTATTTAAATGGAACGATCGTTTCTCATTCCTTTCCCCCAGATATTTTACGTCGGGTAATACGATACGACACTGTCCGGCTCTTTCTGCAGTTTTTGCAGTTGTTTTTTCCCGTGGGCCGCCGCTATTGTTCACTTGTCAATTTCTTTAGCTAATGCGAGTAAGCGTCTCATTATGCGGTGCGGTGCGTCCGCGACGCGCATTGCGTGTTGTGACAGCAACCACCCACCGGAAGGGGCCGAGCGTCATTCAGCCGCACACAAAACGCGAATACTTTATTCAACGACGTCCGATGGCTAATTTGAATGGATTGTGCCCATTTAATGGGAATAATTAGCTCTGTTAATGCGCGCGTCGGTCGGTCCAGCTTGACGAATATCTTTGTTAGATCGTGTGTATACTTCGTGTTGTTAACTTTTGTTCTACCAGTTAACGCTTAATTAACGCATTTATGGTCTAGCTGGTGTTGCATCATATTCGAAGCCTGTGAGAGGCATTACTATTGTGTGTCATATGCAGGGGCACGCACCGTGATCCGTGTTATAGAATATGTGAAGGTGACACTTGGCAATCACTCAGTCGACTAACTGTCGTAGAATGCCATTAAAATGTATTTCTAATCGATATCGAAGAACTTTATCACCTTGGTCATAAATGGTTGTTTAATTTTTCACTCGTTATGTCCACTCAAACTACCCACTCATTAAAACATACACCAAAGTAAAGTCAAAAACGGTTTAAGTGACTCCTTTTTAGGATATTATTGCGAAATGTTTAAGTTCTCTTTTCCTATGTGCAGGAGTTGGTATTTTACTTAATTTGGCAACGGACAAGCGCGATCTGTCAAACTGACGGACAGTAGGTAAGTCGTCGTCGCTCGGGGATGAAAATAAAGTATCACAACCGTGCAACTTAACATTGAACAATGAACTTGGATGTTTGGCGAGCGGGTGGCTGGCAGCCTTTTAGGCGCGTTTTGCCTCTGACGCTGGGCAAAAATCCAGACCCAAAGACTCTATTGCAATACTGATCAACGTTTTCTTGTCCCGCACTGCGAACTAATTCAGAGTAACTAGTTCTGCTGTGCGGGAAAAATCAAGCATTACTTGACATTGGAAAAATCATCGATGAACGATAGAGCCATGTTTTTAAAGTTTTTCGGCCACGACACGAGCGAGCCGGACTTGTGCACAAAGGTACGTACCAAAATGGCCAAAAAATCAAATTTGTCGTATAAGAGCCCCCTTAAATATTTATTATATTCTGTTTTAGTATTTGTTGTTCTATAACAAAATTTCACAGATGTATTTATGTTGCCTCTATAGATAACAAAAATAATATCATCTGTGAAAATTTCAACGTTCTACTTTCACGGTTCATGAGATACAGCTCAAGAGAGACGGACGGACGGACAGCGAAGTCTAAGTAATAGGTCTAGTCTAATTGAACAATGACAGACCGATATTTACCCAACGACGCGGGATTCTCGTCCCGACCCAACACCCGAAGAGACCACAGAGGTGGTCAAAGTCCGCCGGGCGCCACTGGACATACCCTCTTCTAGTAACCAGAGACGCCCGGCAACGGACGTTAGAGCGGCCGCGGCCTCAGGCCGCGGAATTAAAAAAAAAAAAAAAAAAAAGACCGATATTTATATTATTGTATAAGAACGAGGGTTTATTATATCTTAATTCTTTAGAGTTTCTTTCCTAGATAGATGGGGTTTAGTCTTCTGATGACACTCGAGATGTCGATTACTCGCTGCGCAAGGATGAATTTATTTGACTTTCAAATGACTGTAGTGGCTATTGTTTATTATTGGACAAACAACCGGCTTTCTGGTATTGTGAATAGCTTTAAATAACATTTTGTAGGTATCTAAGAGACGTGCTACTAATTACGTTTTGTGAGACTTGTATGATATTTACCGGAATAAAATAAGAGTGACGGAAACCTCTCATTATTGAATTCTGTTTTGATTTATTGGACCACAAATTAATTATAGTCCGAGATGCTCAGTACGTTTTTTGGCTGTGCAATAGCGGCTGGTACGTAAGATTTTGTTGCCTTTCATCAACATTTCATAGCAAGGTAACAGGTATCAAATATTTTTCAAAATTATAATGTAGCTGCTACTTTTTATTAAATTTATTTGGTCATTTTGGCCATTATAAATGTACCCGGTGACGGCAATAGGCTTGCCCCCTATTACGTGGGACTAAAAATACTGGCAAATTGTGAGTGTGTAATGCACCATTGCCTACGCCTTCGGGACATATGGATGATATGTGTGCGTGTGTGTGTGTGTGTGTGTGTGTGTGTGTAATTAATTATGGGACAGTATAAAGGTAGACCCAAGAAGTACCGTCGAGCAAGGTCATGGGGACAAACGAAAAGGGGTTCAACCGCATTTAATTCTAAGATATTTTTTTTTACACAAATAATAAATTAATAAAACTCACACAATATTTACATTACCTAACTAATTTTCTATACTTACTATTATAAAGAGGAAAGATTTGTATTTTTGTATGTCTGTAATGAATAAACTCAAAAACTACTGTGTCGATTTCAAAAATTCTTTCACCATTGAAAGCTACATTCACCCTGAGTAACATAGGCTACTTTTTATTCCGGTAATGTGTTCCCACGAGAACCGGGAACGAGTAAACTAAATCACGCGGGCGGAGCTGCGGCGATCAGCTAGTATTTAATAAAAGCATGCTCTCATACATCAGCTTTTTTAACCGACTTCCAAAAAAGGAGGAGGTTCTTAATTAGACTATGTTTTTTATCATATTTTTTGTATGTTTGTTACTTCATATCTTTGGACTGGGTGAACCGATTTTGATTTATTTTTAATTGAAAGCTACTACTTCCCAAGTAGTCCCATTTCAATTTGGTCCCATTCCGACTATTATTTAGTCCCATTTCGGTAATTAGAAGTCTGTTGATGTGTTAATTTGGTCCCATTTCGATTATTATTTAGTCCCATTTCGGTAATTAGAAGTCTGTTGATGTGTTAATTTGGTCCCATTTCGACTATTATTTAGTCCCATTTCGGTAATTAGAATTCTGTTGATGTGTTAATTTGGTCCCATTTCGACTATTATTTAGTCCCATTTCGGTAATTAGAAGTCTGTTGATGTGTTAATTTGGTCCCATTTCGACTATTATTTAGTCCCATTTCGGTAATTAGAAGTCTGTTGATGTGTTAATTTGGTCCCATTTCGACTATTATTTAGTCCCATTTCGGTAATTAGAAGTCTGTTGATGTGTTAATTTTTGAAGTGTATTTTAATTAAAACTAATATAATATAAGGAACACTATCTTTCCTTTCTGTCTTAAGTATTTGTATGTATGTATATTAATTGTTAGTATAATATGTATGCAATTTGTATGCATAAAGTATCCTACTAATATTATAAACGCGAAAGTTTGTGAGTATGTATGTATGTATGTATGGATGGATGGATGTTTGTTACTTTTTCACGTAAAAACTACTGAATGGATTTTAATGAAACTTTACAATAATATAGCTTATACATCAGAATAACACATAGGCTACAATTTATAAAGATATTGTGTGAATTGTTCAAAATATGACGCGGCGCGACGGGAACGGGGAAAAAAATCGAAATTACCACGCGGATGAAGTCGCGGGCGACCACTAGTATTCTTTTAATATTATGTATTTATATCTATATACTAATATGTATTAGTATTTATATATATATAGGTAGGTATATGTATGTGTATGTATATTCTGGCGCATTTGCGGCAGGTACGTGTATTTATTTGCATATTTGAATGATACACCACACATAAAACTTATTCTTCCAAGCATTTCCTTCCTTTGGCCCACTGGAAGAGATTACTTATGAAATAAGTGGTGTCTTTGTACTTTTAATCTATCCTTAGTATTCCTCTTCTATTTTCTGTAAGTTCATGTGTGTACATGAATGAATAAATAAAATAAATAAATAAATAATTCTTGATCATTGTAACCACCGTTAGTCCGACATACCAATATATCTTAATTTTTATACATGTCGCAGGTTATGGTAAAATCAGTAGGTTTTTCACATTTGGGACCTCTCCTATTTATTCTTTATGTCAACAATATAGGACACTCACTACATTATTCAAAATCTCTACTCTATGCCGGTGACGCAAAAATTTTCCGAATAGTTACTGAAACTGACTGTTTGAAATTACAATCTGACTTAACCGGTTGTCTGAATATTGCTCATCTAATCAGTTATATTTAAATCTAGATAAGTGCTCTGTTATAACATACACTCGCAATACTAACCTAATATTATATAATTATTTAATTGATGATGAAACTCTTGCTCGAGTTACGTCTGTGCGCGATTTAGGAATTGACATGGACTCCGCTTTGTCATATAACTTGCACATAGACCATATTGTTAACAAAGCCTTTCGACAGCTCGGTTTCATATTGAGAATCTCCAAACCGTTTAAGCAAGTTCATACCCTAAAGTTACTTTATTTCTATTACGTACGGTCTATTTTAGATTTTGCTTGTATTGTCTGGTGTCCATATTATGCTTGTCATATTTCACGAATAGAAAAGGTGCAGAGGAAGTTTGTTAAAAGTTTGGATTACCGTTGCAATAATGAGAGGATCTCGTATGAAAAATCGTAGAAATATCTTTGACCAGTTGTTTCTGCATAAAATCCTCAACAATCTTGTTGATTCTCCTCACATTCTAGAAAAAATAAACCTTAGAGTACCCAGGCCCGGCTCCCGCTTACGGATCCTATTTTCTGTCCCATTGTACACAAAAAATTATAATAGCAACAGCTTCTTTAGACGTAGTGTTAATAATTATAATAAAGATTTTCAACAGCTAGATTTGTTTAGTAATATTTTCCTAGTTTTTAAGAAGGCATCAAATGCTCTGGTTTTATCTTAATTTTGCTTTGTAACTTTGTAAATCAGAGATATGTTTTGTAAAGTAGGTAAGGTAGTTGTTTCTTGTCACCGATTGTGTGCTTAACGACTTTTACAGTTTTGTATAATTATCACCCACATACAATGCAATTGACTATGAAAATAGTATGGAACTATAGGTTTTTAAGTACGCCCATGTAACATGAATGAATGTAAGAAAATAACTGTTTGTTTCCTAAATAAATAAAAATAAAATAAAATAAAAATTTGTACCCACAACGCGATCGACTGGTAGACTTGCTTGACGGGAATAAAAAATAATTTACAATTTATCCTGTTGATAAAATGGTCAAGTTGACCTACATTCCAGTCGACTACATAAAAAGTCGAAGGTAACCTCATTAAACCTCTAGTGCATCACTTGTGTGTAATCGATATCGATAGAAATGAATGCACCATGCGTATACCCATAAGAATACAGATTAGATTATGAAATGTATCCAGATAATTACACTATAATTAAGAACATTTACGTGTTAGGGGCGCCAAATTTATCGCCGCGTTTTTTGTCGATATGAAGTCACTCGTGAGTATTTATGCTGCGCTCTGGGTATGTGTGAGGTCTTAAGGGTTCAGTAGTCAGGTTATCGTTTGGTAATCTTTATGAGCCTCCGGGGACTGCTTGCTGCGACCTGTCCACACTTAATGGCCTCTTGAGATTAGTGCCTGTAGCGACAGTGGCTTTCGATATTGTGGAAGTTTTGAATCCCATGTTTGTGGCTTTGTTTATAGCTTAATTAGGCTATTTTGTTTGAGTGGGCCCATGGCGTCGCTCTAGCGAGATAAGGTGTCGCGGTATTTACGATTCAATATCACTCTGTCGTTTTATGGACTATGTTTTGATTGAATTAAGTGTAATCTGGTGTTGATAACAGGTTCAATAATTGTAAGAAAATGTCCATTCAGTCGTCTCCGTAACATTTAAGATACATTGAAGTTCTATAAGTATTATTTCCTGAATATGTTTATTTTTTAATGTAACTTCTTACTAATTATTAGTATTTCAACGATACCATCTGACAAGTAGGTATAACTATAATTATGTGTTGATAAGTTAAAAACATAGGCAATATTTTGTTCTGAACTTACAGAACCATTCCGGCAAAACCAATCTCCCAGAGTTCTATTAATGCATGATTGCTAACTTTATGGTGCAAATAACTATAATGTAATATTATTAGAGTAGTATGTATGTATTAGGTATATAAACTTTTTACAAACTAGGTGTCCAAGAAGATTCAAATAAAATAATAAATAACGGTCATGAAATTAAGTGGGTAAGACATTACTAAGCCTTCACCGGTCATCGAACGGCTGATAAAGAAATTTAAATAAGAATGAAATCCTTTTTCCATTGATAAAGTTTTGACATGATAAAAAAACTGTAGGAATGCACCGACCACTGACTTACTAATGAAAGGGACCAATTAACGATGATTATTTTTTTCTCATACGCACTCCTACCAAATACAGGAGGCTCCAAAACATGTTAAAGATTTTTTTAAGTATTTTATATGATGCAGCTAAATGTTTTTCTTAAGTAATAAATCAATAATAAATAGGTATGTTATTGACAGTTGAATACAATGCAATTCAGTCTCAAAGTACACTTTTTCTATCAAAATTACTTGGGTATATACAATAGCCATAATAACTTGTATGCAGAAACACGTAGCATATCGTACAAATTTTAAACAGTCGCACACAACCTCGGTGCTGTAAAACTGAGGCTGTCGGTTAAGTTAATAAATTTAGACTTTTCTTACATATAGAGTGTAAAAATGGGAATAAATTACTCAAAGCAGATTATTTCATGATTTATTTCTGAGTATTTTCTGCAGTAATTTGCAGCTGAAAATATACTGAATATTTCTAGCCAATTCATTAACGGAAACAGTTAAAAACCTTAAGTCATATTATTATTTTCGCCCTGAGGAGGTATACAGAGACGTATCTTTCGTTAGTTTATTTTTTTGTTACCACGTGATACTGGACGAGCATAATTATATATTATTTCTATTATAGAGTAATTACTCTGCAACAGTGTTTTTAATTTATTTTCCAGCGGCCTTAATTTATAACCACTTCTAACTAGACAAAAAATCTTATCAACTATCAATATACCTACATTAAATTATACTAGTTATCCGGACGAACTTTGTATCGCATCAAAAATAAAAAAAGAATATTTTAATATTTCATGCAAATGTATGTAAATTGAAAAATGCGACGGACAGACAGACAGACAGACAAATTGTCGTATTAAATATATAGATATTTTTTTAAATAAATGAAAATTTATATCAACCTGTACACTATAATATTTTGTTGTCACCCAAATTGTAAAATAAAACAGGGACTAATTCAAGATCTGTAGGCCATGCGTCCAAGCCACCCATCTCTGTTCGCATGAATTTATAGGCTTTTAACCTAATTTGTTGACTATACACCCCTGTTCCCCACTAACCACACCATTCACCCTTTATCAAGACCCACCGCCCACACATCTTTGTTTTTTTTTAATAATTAATTTAGTATTGAGAACGTTTCTCTCTTATCTCTAAAATGGGTTTTAATCCTGGATTTAGGAAGCTCAAGAATAAATTGAAAAAGATAACGATGACCTTTTTCCACCACAAAATGTTTACATTTAAGAAACAAAAGTACCAAATTAAGCTATCGTCATAACCCAACAATAAAGTATCAAATTAATTTATTTTATATTAGCAAAATGGTTGATTTGTCGATGCCCTACAGTGTCGTAAAAACAAGCGTTGACTTTTAATAACCTACATATTTTATATTTTATAGTATACCTAAATTATAATAAATAATTTACGAGTATAATATTTTAGTTAATCGCATCAAAAAAGTATAGGCATAATCGTGGATAAGTTATTGCAGACAGTCTGGTTGTGGTGTATTTTATAAATATTTTGTGTGCACCCAAATTTTTTGACAAATACCACTTAATTTACGCTAATGAATTCGTAATGAGCGTATTTTGACGACGAATCGCTGGCAGCGTAGTGTTGTCACAATATCGACACTGTGTAGGCGTGGAATTAATGTATCCGATAACATTTTAAATTGTAGTTTTTTATTACTGGAAGTCAATTAGAATTTATAATAAAATTATCATTTTTTTATGTACCTAATCAAATTTAGGTGGTTAAAGATAATATCTAGACTATTTATATACGAGACTAGACGAGACTACAGGTTGCGAGGCGTAAACGGAGCTTTGCATTTTTGTAAGTGACCACGAAAAGTAGAGTAAAAACTATTATTGTAGCTGTATGTACACGTGTGTGCGTAAAAGAGGTCACATATACTTGAATATACGACCTGTACCTATCAACATACGATAGATCTTTACCTCGCTTCGAACCACTTTTTATGGATGAATAGAATAGAATTATAAATGTTTTGTAACAAGAAGTAGATTTAGAGCTAACACTTACTGCCTTCGCTGGCATAGTGTCTACTCCGATAGGAGTTAAGTTAATTAGGAGAAAAGCGGCAGGTTTGAGTCCTGCCGGTGGCATTAGTTTTTGCGAATAATAATTTTCTGTCTAAAAATTCTATCTCAGTCGGGTTGGAACAAATATTTATGTGACCCAAGTTCCGCTCATCAATAGTTTGAAATTAGATTGTATTGTATGTAAATAACCTAAAATAAAATAAATGTTATATGGGATGTATTTGTATGCAAATACTTGCTTGCAATAAATGCTTAACAGTAGGTAGTGTTTAATCTAAGCGCCACATTAATCCCAAAGCATTTCTACAACACAAATATCGATAAATAAAGGCCCTTCACTAACTGGTTGCGTTTAGATAAACGAGTGGTCGCATAAAAATCAACTCCTTTGGCTTAATCGAATTAGACCCCAGATATCGATCTATATGATTTAACACGTTTTGCATTCTTTTGTGCAACGACTAATAAAGGCAGCAGGTAGTCGTCCAGCTACAATATCTTAAATGTAGATGAACTCATCGCCGTTTTGTCGATAATGTATCTATCGACGAGGGTCAAGCGATTGGGTTTTTATTCCTCTTTTATATTTGGGTGTGTAATGTGTTTTGATTGGACGATGAATGCAAATTTAGTTGTTGCCTTTTTAGATACGAGTACTTAGAATAAAATGAATTGTTCCCGAGGGGTGAGATGAAAGTTCATTACTATCTCACAGTTTGTCAATGGGACGGTAGTACTTTCACTTGGAAAAATGCATTACTTAAATATAGCATTTTGAATTTTTATCCTATGCCTCGTATGCTCGATGATAAGAAACCGTTTTAACTACAATTGATGAAATTTTCAATAAACTTGTTGGAGCCGTTTTTGACAAATGAGAAAGAAAGTAATTAAAAACCTGTTTTTGGAGGTTTTTCATTGGCAACGCCGTGCCAGCTGTCCTACTATTAAAATAGACGTTCGTGCTGAATTTGAGCAAAATCAGTTTAGGGTAATCAATGGTTTAGGTTGTAACTCTCCGTACATACGTATATGCATAGTATTTAAACATAATATTTAACAGAAATAAATAAATAAATATTGTTGGACATTCTCACACAACGTCATCTAGCCCAAACAAGCTATAAGCTTGTGCTATGGGATCTAGACAACTGATAAACATACTTATATATTTCTAAATACATACATAGCATACATAGAAATCACCCAAACTTTGAAACAAACATTATTGTGGATCACACAAATATTTGATTCGACCCGGGAATCGAACCTGAGACTCCGGCCGATGCACTACCGACCACGCCACCGAAGCAGTTAAAAATCAAATTATGCTACCAAAGTACATAATACGAGTACCTATAACATACATAGTTTTAAGTGCTACTGACTAATGACTTCTAGCTATGCCACTCGAATTCTTTCTCTCTAGACGTATTTAAGTCGTCTTTACACTGCTGACCTTCATAATCAACAGTTTCTTCGAGAACTTTAACAGTAAAAGTCTTATTTGGTCAGATTGACATCTCAATAAAATGTATCTTTGGAGATGGACTATCAGAAAGTAGGCATTAATGTGCATTCTAGCCCATAAACCGATCTGTTAATTCTGATAGTCTTTCATTCCTTTGTACCTTCAATCACCTATAACAAGGCTACTACAGTTACAACTTATTGACCGAAGCATCGAACGAACTGAGAGAAGTATCTACATATCAAGATTAGACAATTTTGCTTTCGTCCGTCTGTTTTTGTCTGTATTTGTGTTATGGGTCATATTTTATCCGTTCTTGACGGAAGTGACCCGTCTGTCCGTCATAAATTTTTCATATAATAGGTATCAATTACCTATTTCGTGTTTTCTTTCATTTCCATTTTAAAGTTGCCCTACTAAACCATGCCTAAATGCCTCTACCATTTCGAGTATAATGTGTAAATTGCCAGTAGAACTTACAGGATGCTTACCTCTAACAAGTATTTTCCTCATGCTTCTTCTCTGTGTTGTACAATTCCACCTTCTATTCTTGAACTGGTGTGCGCACTCTGTGGCCCCAAGTGTAACTCCTCGTGTGATCTCTTTCACAAGACCTGTTTCGTTCCTACAGATCTGTGCAAGTCGACCTTTTGTACGACGATTTTTCTTGCAAATCATTCGAGGGTCAAGAATTACTGCGCTTCCAGACGCCCTGAAACAAAACATTATGACTTTACGAATCATATTTATAATAAGGTTGTAGTAATACATTTGTAGTAATTATTTTGACTCGACACTTAGTGGATAAATCTTCTTCCAAGCAGCCTTAAAAAATTAAGAACATACATAGCATCACGCCTTTTTCCCCGAAGGGGTAGGCAGAGGTGTGCAAACACACCCACATCTCGCCAGCTATGTTAGGTCCCATGTAATAGGGGGCGAGCCTATTGCCATTTACCGGGCACAAGTTCTAGACTCTGGGATAATTATCTGGGTAAAATTCTAAAGAGAATTATACATTATCCACCAGACCCGGGAATCGAACCCGAGACCTCGAGCGTGGCAGTCCGTACATAGTACCATTGTGCCACCGAGGTAGTCATCATAAGAAATCTCATAGATTAACTTATAAATGTATACACAATTCTGCAACATTGCGAATATAACGAAGATCATAATACATACAAGCACATCTGTGTCCGTTAAGGAGTAGGCAGACATAATTATATGCCCACAAATGCTCAATAGTAAGCTAAAACACATATAATGTTTCACTAAAATATCTTCAGCTCCCACCACAACATGTCCTTAGACGTTATGTTTAGTTGATAATACCAGATGAAAATTTCCCATCTCTAGCACATTCCAATCAACAGATACCCAAGTTTCATCATAATCACAAAAATAGTCATAAAAGTCGACTCACTCAATACGACTAGTGTTGTACAAAACTAAGTATCGATTTACGATACGCCACGGTGAGCGTCGACAGGCGAGCGCCAGGTCGCGATGAAAGATCAATTGTTTACTCGGGCTGACTTCATTGTCAGACTTGAGTACCGAGTGCGAAGCTTCTCAGAATATATTTAGAACTGTCTGTGAATGTTCTGGGAAGTGAGACGGTGAAAACTTATCGATAACAGTTAGTTACGCGAATATCATTCGTCTATCTGACACGGTGTACCTGATAGAGCAGGTACACCGATTAGGCAGGTTTTGATGGCAATCGGGCCTCATTATTTCGATTATTGTTTATATTTTGATTCTATACTATTCACGAACGTATAGTTTACATTAGAACTTTCCAGAATTATTGCTAGTTTTTACAGTCAGTATTGTGTTATTATTGTTTAGGATGTATGTGTATTAAATATAAATCAAATCTGTAAGGTGAAGTAAGAAGGAAAATAAATAAATAAATAATTCAGAATTCAATTGGAATTACATTGATTGACTAAATTGCGGTATTTTGCAATCATATTCTTCTGTTTTTGGAAATGAAAATAACCCACTATGACGTCACAGTGGAATCAATAGCTATATAACTCAATTGAAGATTAAAATTAATAAAATCATTATTGGACATTATAAATGATATAAATAATAGGTAATAAATATTTTTAGACATGCTCACACAGCCCAAATTAAGCTAATATAAGCTTGTGCTATGGGATCTAGACGATCGATAAACATGATTATATGTATATTTCTAAATAATATTATCATGGAGAATACCCAAACTCGGAAGCAAATATTTGTGGATAACGTGAATATTTGATTCAACCCAGATTCGAAGGTAGGACGTCAGGAACGGCAGTCGCATCCACATACCACTGCGTCACCGAGACAGTACATTCGAATGCTTTATTTAGCAGGTTTTATTCAAAATATATATTAATTATGTAACTTACTTAAGTGATGACTACGTGTAGGTACTTTTTGCACCATCACCATATTTTTTTTATTAAACTACTTACAAAATTAAACTACTGTCAAAATGTAGGTGTTCAAAACATCTGTTCACCATTTCAGGGAGAAACACTGTGTGTGAATATGATTTAACCAAATACCGAGAATATTCAACAATTTACAGAAATATCTTGTATTAAACCAATCATCTACAAGACGGCCTTGTTAGTTGTTACTACTATAGTAAAAAAGCCGAGTACAACACTAAATGTCAAGAGGTAAGTAAATTACGACCGCAACGCACTGAAATACAAGTTTACAGTTTACAGAATGATTTTATTAACCCCTGTTGGTTTAGATGTTTACATTTTCCTACGTTAGATTCAGGCGTTTCATAATACTTCATACATGTGTGATAGTTAATTGTGATGCGAATCTAATTGTGTTTGCGATGTTTATTTCGCAGTTCTGCGCAGGAAGTTTGTTTATATCGTGTTATTTGTTACTCTGTGTGTAAGTTCGTCTTAAAGACGACTTCGAATCGAAAGAAATATCTGAATACTCGAGGATATAGGTAGATCATTGCTATAACATATTATTATTACTTCACCCAGATTGACTTCGATGCATTGAATAGTTGAGAGTTACTATGGTGAATATTACGACTAGCGGTTATAAAATATGTTTTTTTATCGCTTAAAGAAGATTGCTCGCTTCATCCTTAAATTTTGTCAAAGAACGTGATGATTTTAATGTCGTACCACAAATCCAAACTAAGTCCATAGCACTGGTGACTAGGTTGCCTAAGGTTGAGCAAATCTTTACACTGAAGCATCTAGGAATAGGTATCAATAGTACAGAATAGGGAATAGTACTACGTATCAGTATTACTCTTAAACAAAACCAAATTTACAACACTGAGAACCCACTTAATCGCAAAAGAATTCATCCCCATCAACACCAATGGGTAACGTTACCTCAAAGCTACTACTCAAAAATAATATAAGTGCTACTTATGAAAAGCTGTTTATGATTATGAAACTACTCAAAGTACAAATCATCATTACGAGTGCTTATATTAGCTGAATCAATTACAGTGCGCGAGTGGCATCTCAATGGCCTTGCGTTGACAGACGCGATGTATGGTTTTTATGTAGACGCTTTAAGTTTTGTGAATAAAAGACAGTGAGAATGAAAAGTATTTATTTGAAAACAGTGTGTACGGGATAGGTAGATATGTTAATTTATGACCTTGCTTTACTCATCCTGCTAATTTAATTGAAAACGCAACAATGGCTATTAGAAGCCGTTGGTTTTTATAGTCAAGTAACTTTCACACTGGCTTTCACATTTGCCTTGTGAATCGGGCAGTAGAAAGGAAATGTAGACAGACACACCTCGGAGGGGCAAGCAGAGGTGCATTACACACCCACTCTTTGCCAGCATTCCAGCTGTTGCCGTTACCAGACAGTAGGTATGGAAAGTTCATAACGACTCTGTTATTCAAATAAAATTTCCGATAGGGCTGCAACTGCAGATTAACGGACGAGGCTCTCCAGTTAACGGCACACCCCATATTACGTGAAACCAATAAAGTTACTAGCTAAAATTAGGTGAGTAATAAGCCCCTGTCTACCACTTCGGGGCCACAGGCAGGATTATATATCTATGTACAACTAAGTTACCTTCTTAGATGGAAGTCGTAGGCGTGACCTACGCAATAAAGCACATATACAAATCGCATTCAAAACATTTTAGCACGTTGTTACCACCGCATCCATTTTTAGACTTTTCAATATTTACTATTACTACAATTTATTTGTCAAGCAACTAAAGTACTGTTACGAAATACTTAACTGTAGGATTTCGAATTTATTTTGGATACAATTTGTGTGTTTCTTACTGCAAGATTTTGTCTAAGAAGCTTGCAAAATATCCGCCAAATGTATCTTGTTCGGTATTAACAAGGTGTGTTTTTCATTGGAGGGCTGTTGACATGGAAATGTGCCAAAGTGGCGACACATCTCTGTATTCTCAGACGAATAAATTAGCTGTGATAAGTTGTATGTCAATTAATTATTCTTCAAAGCACCATCTGGTCTAATGGTGACGAAGCCGTCACAGATGAGAACTTAAAGTGTCGTCTGCAAGTCTACATTTAACTGTTGAAATTCAAAAATTTTCAATAAAACTTTAACGTTCTATCAACTGACCAAGACACCATACTTCAGTTCAGTTAGTCGTTCCTCCTGGAAAGGGAACAGTCGCAGGTTCGTATCCCGCTCAAGACTACAGTTTTTGCGATTCTAGTTGTAAAATTATTTGAGATAAAGTTAGCATACTTCATTGCATATAAAATATATATTCACTTCAATGACTGTTATTTAATGATATAAAATATACTAGTTATCCCGACGAACTTTGTATCGCCTCAATAAAAAAAAAAAAAAGAATATTTTAATATTTCAAGCAAATGTATGTAAATTGAAAAACGCGACGGACGGACAGACAAATTGTCATATTAAATATATAGATATTCACTTCAATGACTGTTATTTAACGATTTTATACTAACTTATTGGGATTGGAAGCGTGCCAGGCAGTAAATATTATGGAATCATTCATAGTGACGTAAAAGAATAAATATTTTAGAATTTTGGAATTTTTTACAATTTTTTTAGTTTCTCGTTCTGTCATAAAACTTGTGTTATTTTCAACCGACTTCCAAAAAAGGAGGAGGTTCTCAATTCGACTGTATGTTTTTTTCACCTATTTTTTATCAAAGTTACTAATTCCGAAGTGGTCCTATTTCAATTTGGTCCCATTCCGACAATTATTTGATCCCATTTCCGTAATTTGAAGCCGGTTGTTGTGTCAATTTTTGACGTTTATTTTTTATTATTTATGAAACTATGATGATTGGGGCTCATAGACCAACGCGGTCGTCGTATACGCGGTCATCGTATTGGGGCTTGACACAGGTACTACTTGCAATGAAACTGCTTAACATTTATAAGTGTCTAAGTTTATATTTTTTACAAGTTTAAAATAATTTGTCACAGGAATTTTTCAGATATGGCTCGATTATACACAGATCAAATAATGCAGAAATTTGTGGATACAGTTGGAATTAAGTCCATTCTAAGAGACATTTACTCTTATGCACTACTTACCTACCTATTTTTTTTTAATTCACCAATTCTGGTACAGCTGAAAAAAACACCAAACATTTTTGGTTCATCAATCAGCTGACAGTAATCAGTTGTTAATGTAACAACGCATCATTGACCCCGACCTATGTCAACAATGGAGTTGGCAGTTTGGCACGGCCTCTGGTGTTAAAGATATTTGTAGCTAACTGTCCGAGAATAATGTATTTAATACTGAGGGAGTAACTGTTTGAAGTTCAGTAGAATATAATAATAGGTATATCTAATTTATTATTTACTAGTGGAAGCCCACGGCTTCGTCAGTTTGTCAAATTATATATGTACACAGAAACCTTCCTCAAGAACCATGGATAGAGATCCATTGGTGATAACCGCATCAAAGACGGTGGAATAACTACCCGCCGTCCTTACAGAAGCAGGATAGAAGGATCGCAACCAGATTCACTCACCGACGCGGGATAAAACCCTACCCCAATGACGCGCGATTCTCATCCCGACCAAACCCCGTATAAAGACCATAGAGGTGGTCAAAGTCCGCCGGGCGCCACTGGAAATAACTTCTGCGTGTGGGCCAGAGACGACAGGCAACGGACGTGAGAGGAATTAAAAAAAAATACCATCATTTCAGGATCCAAGTCATCCTCAATTGCAGGCGATGCACCTGCTGATTAACGGACAAGATACCGGCAAGAATACTCAAAGGTGCTCTGAAATAGCGATAGACTCACCCCCTATACCGTGGGGCGAAAAAAATCACTTCTCATCGACCAAAAAGCTTCATAAAGTATATTTTCCACTAATTATTATATTAGTCCGAGAGTATAGCTAGTCCGAGACGCCCAGAACTTTAATTGGCTGTGTCATGGCAGCTGGACGTAAGATTTATTTATTTATTTATTTATACTTTATTGTACGCCAATACAGTAGGTATTAATTAATATGTACATTGAGCTTATTAAGTCTAAGAAGTCTAAGATTATGTTGCCATTCATCAACATGTCATCGCAAGGCAACGGATTTTAATTTTTTTTTCCAAATTACAATAATGCTGCCATTTTTTATTAAATACATTCGGCCATTTTGGACATAACCCATTATATGTGTGCCAGGTGACGGCAAAAGGCTAAAAACACGTGAGACTAAAAATACTGACAAATTGTGGGTGTATAATGTACCTCTGCCTACCCCTTCGGGATATAGGCGTGTGTGTTATATTAGTTCTTACCTACATACTACAAGAATTTCAAGTCATCCTGTATATTGTACATTAATTGTCAGTGTTGAAAGGCTTTTAGAATCAGGAAAGCCAGTCTATTCAACTAGCATGACAATGAATGACAGTGTTTGTGCACACCGGGCGAGGCGCTAACGTGCGACATCGTCCCGGTTAGCAACTCCATGACGACTTAACCGTAAACATTATTACCATTACAACACACAAATATATGTATATCAACTATATAAAAAACAAATTTAGTCTCTAAGAAAACGTGTTAAGGTTGATGTAGACAGTTTTCAGTAAGAGAAGCAACTGTCAATATAAAATCGTCATATTAGATCGTTCTGTCACACTGAGTCTGTAAACACTTTTAAAAGTTTATGTGGCTATGAGCAATGTTGTCGAAAGATTTTAGCGGGCGCATCATGGACTCTCATGGCGGGTAAGGCATGTAAGACTGTTTGCTATGTCGTTAAAATTGGGTCTCTGTTCGTTTCTGTTAGCCTATTTTACGCTTTCGAAATTGTACATTTGGACGTGCTGCTAGTGTGATTTAAGCATCAATATAAAAGTGAGGGTATGCTTTGATTATTCACATAATTAATATATTATTATGTAGGTACATTGTTTTAACGTCACTGTAATCCAATCAAAGAACTTTGAAATTACTTATCATACCTATCTTGCCTTTGATAGTATCACGACATACCAATAATAATTACGATTGAACACATTATTTATTAAAGGTACCTGGCTGACATAATATAACCTACCTAAAAAAACGAGAGTAGGTAGGTACCTACTCTCGTTTCTGGACTCTATCTAATAGGTATTAGATAGAGTCCAGATAAAAGCAAGTTTCATCATAAAATTCTAGAATAACATAGCGATGACAGATAGCATGAAATACACTTATTTGTACATACTATCACGCTGGTTTCTCAGACGGAGTAGGCAGAGGTGCATTGCATGCCCAAATTTCATATTGTGCGTCCCACGGTAAAAGTGGCGAGCCTATTGGTGCTAGTCGGACACATTTAATGTTTTAGCATGACGCAGGATTTCAAATATTTTATTTAATATTTGCATAAACAATTGTCATATTTTATTTGCATATTCGCCATCGTGTGAATGTCAGTATTGCCGAAGTTTATGTCAACCCGTAATGGGTTGTATACGATAATTTGGTGAAATACTACGCACAATAACGCAGACCGTCTTTTGTATGAAATAAATGTAGGCAGGTATAGATTATGATTATACACAGAAGAGTCACTCAATATTAGGTAATCAACAAAAATAAAACATTAGAATTTTGTGTCACTATGTACACTTAACAAAAACAATATGTAGATTAGCATAATGTAGGTAGACTGTGTTCTATCAAAATCGGATGGCACTAACAAAGTTATCTTCACTTATTCCTCGCAGGAAAAACTGTGGGCATACAGGTAGTTAATAGGACAATTACAAAAAATGTCATCTAGTCTAAAACTAAACACCCTATCTTCGAAACAAATAATGTGAGATCACAAATATTTAACTTGTCTGAAAAAACGACTTTGGAACCTCTGGAGTAGCAGTCTCACGAAAATCATAAATATGATCAACCTCAGCCGTTGACCAGTTGACTTGGAACCCTAAATTAAGCTAATAGGTATAAGCTTGTGTTATGGGATCTAGACGACTGATAACCATACTTATATATTTCTAAATACATACATATTATACATAGAAAACACCCATACGATTTGACACTTTACTTGCATATCGAAGCGGCATGAAACATTATAAATCAAATAATAATAGTAGAACGACTTAATAAAAAAAATAGTCTTGGGTAGCGTCTGGGTATGTAAGATATTCTTCTTCTCAAACATAGGTACTTTTCCCGAAGTTCCACTCAAGAACCCGCGTATTCTGCCTACCAACCCACCTGCATTATACTGCACTACACGAACGCCAGGTAGTTAGCGAAAGTACGCTAAGCGCACTGCAAACATGTGCGGGTGGCAATGCGACAGGGCATCGCACCGAGTGCTAAATGAACTAGTTTCATACGCAAAGGTACCTATGCGTTTGGTTTTTATCGTAAGTAAATTAGGTGTTGATAGTGATGAACTGACTGACGTTTCTTTTTTCTGATGATATAAAAGTTCATAAAAATAGAACTGCAACAAAGAACAGTTTCTTCCTACCCCAACGGGAAAGGCCAAGGGTGCCCTTTCGACCAGAGATGTGCTGTAGCTATGCTGCGTAGATGTGCTTGTGTACCAATGAAAATCATTGTGCCATGGCGTGATGTATGGACAATGAATATTATTGGTGGATGGCAAACACATTCATACATAGCACATCTCTGGTCGAAAGGCACCCTAAATGTGAATGAGTCTATGAGTCTGGCCTTAAGTACTATTTTCAGATTTCCGGTTATAAGAAATATTCAATAACAATTCTTGTTAGAAAAATGAATACTGCAGAGAAAATATATTCATCAGATTATTTTGTGCATAAACATACATCATCGTAATCATCAGTCTAGATCTGATTGAAAGCTAAACATAAACAGTTCGCCAATTATAACTAACATGAGGTACCTAAGTGTGATAAATTAATCTGTTTAGTTTCATACATTTCATAGAAAAGTCAAGATAAGTGCGGCGATGACGTCAGAAAATTCTTTTAAAAGAACCAAACTATACTTTCAGTCAATGAAAGAATAGTTTCATTCATTTAGGGTTAGGTATAATAGGATTATAATAAATAGTCCGAGACGCCCAGGACTTCAATTGGCTGTGCCATAGCGGCTGACACGATGATTATGTTGCCTTTCATCGACATGTCATTGCAAGGCAACGGGATTCAATTTTTTTCTAAGATTACAATATAAATGCTTTTTTTATTATTTTCATTTGGCCATTTTGGACATAACCCATTATAAATGTGCCCGGTGACGGCAATAGGCTTGCCCCCTATTACGTAGGTCAAAAACTGCTGACAAATTGAGGGTGTGCGCCCTCTGCCTATCCCTTCGGGAATATAGGCGTGATATGTGTATAACAGGATTCATTAAACTTTTTGACATTTGTGGACATACCCAACGGCAATAATTTATGCAAACCCTCTGTAGTAGGTATGTACCTACGTATTCATATAAATAATAGGTACATTTAGGGTGCTATCAACATTTACACCCCAAGGCAACGATGTACATTCCCCCTGAGTAACATAGGCTACTTTTTATCGCGGTAATGTGTTCCCACGGGAACCGGGAACGAGTAAACTAAATCACGCGGGCGGAGCTGCGGCGATCAGCTAGTCGGGGATAAAGACGTGGTTATGTGTTGTAAGACAAACGAATATCTATCAAGTTTATTGTCGAATGTAACCGGTATTATGTTGTGACGGCAATGTTGGTACAGCTAATACTACGGGTTTATTGCACTTGTTAAGAGCAAGACTCTTTCCATAGTTTAATGAAGAAAATAAAGAATAATTTTATAGGTATTGAATATACATAGAAATAGACCGCTATGGGACGATAGTATACTTTCATTTGGAAAATAACATGTAAAAATTTCAAACATTCATAACTCAAAATTTCGATTATTCATGGTTATGCCATGCCACTTATGCTCGCTGATAGAAGACTCTGTTACTTACCTACAATTTATGAAAATTTAAAGAAATTGTTCAAGCCGTTTTTGAGAAAAATTGATACCAGAAAACACTGCTTTCGACTCAAAGGAGCTCAGGAGTAATGAGGAACTCAAAATACAACATTTAGTGAAAGGTAAAAACTGTAGACTCCCCGCAATTCCCTCCAATTAATAAAGGCTCACGATTAAAGATTGTTTTAAAAATTGTAAACACTTTGGGCAATTTTCCTGTCATGCATTTTTTCACCAGCGTGCGGATCTCGCCCGCAATGCGTGTCGATTGCAACGTCACATTAGTTCGCGACTAGCCCCGTTACCATAAAAACCAGCATCGTGCGGAGACATAGGCAGCTCGCGCGACGCATTTCATTAGGATTGTATGAAATTTGACATTGACATCGACACGCATTGCGGGTGAGATCCGCACGCTGGTGGAAAATCGCTTGAGAGGAAAAGCGCTCTTATGTAAAGTTGTGGCCACCACCCTGGAACACTCATTCAGAAAAATAGACAAACAAGAGCAAAATTGTCCTGTATAATACTTTTTTAAACTTTCGCGTTTTGTACATTACAAACTTAAGACAAAGGGGTCTTTTACGCGATTATTGAGATATACCTCTTTATTACCCGACGTTTCGACCCTGTTAGAAAAGCCGTGGTCACGGGTGGACTGCGTGTGAGTCCTCTCGTGACCACGGCTCTTGTAACACACACATATACAGGACAGTTGAAAAATTGTCCTGTATAGTTTCAAAATGTAGACACTTCTCTCAATTGGTCAATTATCTACCTCTTAACAGATTTAATAGTACACAGTTGAACGTGAAGCAAATATATTGATTACATCGTAAATCTAATCGAGATGTAGAATAGACTAGATAAAACAACCCGTCCGTCCAATTCAAAACGGGAACACATCAGTATCTTGTAATTTAACTGTTACCGCTTCTTTCGTCTTATGATTATATCATCAACGTATAAAGGCTTCCCTATAATAAAATTGTTGAGGTAAAACTGTATTGCTACTGCGGATGTTGGTACTTACACGACTTAATAAAATAGGTGTTAAACTTTTACATTCACCAGTTGGTCAAGTTCATGCCCTATAAATAATTTAATGCAGTCGCTATATAGTTTTTTTTTTGTTTTTTATTCATTATTTAAGCATATTTTACATGAGATCTTAGCCTATTAATTATAATTAATTAGCTGTCATTAATTTAATACTATAAAACATTAGATTATTACCAGGAATCTACTTATTGTACTAAGCTTTAATTACATAGGTATTAAATGTTCGCGCCTGAACTAGGTAGTCCTGTATCTTAGGCCTGAATTTAAATTATTAGGAAGATTCTAAATTATTAGGAAGTCTGACGTTGTGTATTCTTTACTAAAAGAAGTACCTAAATTTTCCCGTTTTCGGAACATTATTTGTTTCTGACCCATTCTTATTGATCGTAGCCTAATGTTATTTTATATAGATACCTAGATACCCAGCATATCTTGATATATGGGTTACCCATTTTAGTTGTAAGTAGAGCCTAAGATTAGCGAGTGCAACGAAACAAAGTAGTCAGCATTATGACCAAGTACAGTACATACTAAGTAATTAAGTATAAGAATCTATTGGCTTAGTTAAGGATTATTGAATTAGATTTCATCATCATAATTGTGGTGTAATTTCGGTTAATTCTAGAACTTGCGAGATTTAATACTATAAGCACTCGTGCGATAAAGTGGGGAATACATCGCAGGCGACTGAGACTTGCGACTCAGTTGTGGGTTTAGGGTGGCCTCCTTTCGATATATCAACGCTCACTATTCACCCAACAATGTATTTCCCCCTTTACATAGTTAAATTTAGTAAGATCCTAGAAACAAGGTATAAATATATGTAAATTTATCTTAATTTGCCGACGATTCTCATGGTTCAATCAGTTATTCATAAGAACTATGAACACAATTTGTCCTAGTAAATACATTCAAACCATTATCTAATACTTTATCTAAAACCACACATTTTGATTACATTAAATAAAATTTTCCTAAACATTTTTCTAGGCAATTGTCAATTGTATGTCTGTTTTGTAACAACCGTATCTTGTCTAAATTACTAGGTCAATTTTGATGTTTTATATTCCAGATTTGTTTACTCTCGGAGTGTCATAGACTATGTAACATCAGAAAAAATCAATATGACAGAATTAGGGACGGTGTTGGGTTTAATTTTTAAGAATATATCTTGTTTACATAATATACTTCGCATCTTCTAGCAGTATATAATTATATCAGTAGTTTCATAAAATTTGCTAACAACTAAAGATTAACTACAACAGCAACTGGTTAAGATTTCTCCTAAATAGGGTTGCTACAGTCAAGAGGAGCTTACAACACTGCCTCGGTAGCGCAGTGGTATGAGTATGCGACTGCGCGTCCCAAAGGTCCCAGGTTCGATTCCGGGTCGAACTAAATTATTTGTGTGATCCACAAATGTTTGTTTCGGTGTTTGGGTATTTTTTATGTACCAATATGTATGTATTTAGAAATGTATAAGTATGTTTATCAGTTGTCTAGATCACATAGCACAAGCTTATATTGGCTTAATTTGGGCTAGATGACGTTGTGTGAGAATGTCCAATAAAAAAATCATAAAATATTTAACGTAAATAAAAAAAACGGACGAGGCTCTGGCTAATATAGAAAGAAAGAAAGAAAAGAGAATATGTTTCATTCGCAAACACAGATATGGCGATTATAAGCATCATATACTCCCCGGACCCGGCAATAGGTTCGCCACCTATTACGTAACGGTTATGGAATTGACAAAACGTGGGCGCACCTTTGTGTTCTTCGTGGGAAAAGACGTGATTTGTGTCTGTCTGTCTGTAAATCAAATAACTGTACATAGAGAAGGAAAACTCTATTCAAAAGTCCTATACCAACCCGTCTAGCCAGGGTAGTCTATGTAGTCTGAATTCCCCTTCTTGGGGGGGGGGGGGGTGGAGAAAAATGGGCTGAGCGATGATGTTGAAATTTTATAATCTGCAGTCACGAAAAAACAAACAAAAAATACTTACCCACAGTTTATAATAATGTTAGAATTTAGGTTCAGATTGCAGAATGCGTATGTATTGATTTGGATTGGTTTATGGTGCCCGTCGGGAATCATAACATAATATAAAACAAAGTCGCTTCCGATCTCTCTGTATCTTTATATCTTTAAAACTACGCAACGAATTTTGATGCGGTTTTCACCAATGGATAGAATGGTTCTCGAGGAGTTCTTGTGGTCTTCTGTAGGTATATATTTGTCAAGCGGGCGAAGCCGCGGGTGTCTGCTAGTAAAGGTAGGTAAAGTGTGTTTGCCTGTAAAATATACTTTTTACACGGGAATTAACACGAAGTAGGTATGCGTAGGTACAAACCTTTTTATTGCCTGACGTTTCGACCAGGTTACACCGGCAGAAAAAAAGTAAGAATAATAATAATATTCTAAACTAGCAACCCTTACTGCAAACTGCGCAAGTAATATTTTTTTTTTTTTTACTTTTTGTCAAATTTCTAATCTTATCGCACCACTTGAGACCACGACCTTTCCAACGGTGTGCCACACTTGACTGTGCGACTCTTAGTTTAGGAGGAGAAGCGGCTTCACTGGCGTATTAGTATATATATAGATAGATATCTCGTGGCTAAGAATGAGACAACCTTAGCAACCTTGATACAGGTTAACACACTCAGCCACTAGTAACAACCAAATTAATCTCTCACACATTTATCAACAATCAACACGAATTCCGAACAAAAATATAATTAACATTTTTGGTACCCATTTTGTATAGTATATGTGGGCGAACTGATTCCACCTACGTACAAAACTAATAGATATCGACATTTATAGCTAAGTAGTGTATCTAATTTAACGGACGATTAAGTATAATGTAACAGCTTATTATGAAATTCACTTTGGGCAGTGGACAGTTGGTTAACATAACTGTTAAACACAGATTAATTAACACCGAAAATGAAAGTAAGTGTCTACTAGTAAGTATTTGGGACTGTAAAATATAACAGTAAGTTTTACAATAGATGAATAGACGGCGGTATAGTCGCCTGTCCTTACAGTCATCACCGACGCGGGATGAAACCCTACCCTAACGACGCGGGATTCTCGACCAAACCCTCGAAGAGGTGGTCAAAGTCCGCCGGGTGCCACTGGAAATACCTTCTAAGTACGAACCAGAGACGTGAGAGCGGAATTAAAAAAAAACACATGTACGATATTTGGATGACGACTCCCTGAAGTTCTACTTAGATCTTAAATACTATCTACGTATGTACCCTACTTACCTTTCATTTTAATCGATTAAAAATAAATAAATAAATGAATTTTAATCTAGCAGGATCTACCAAGATCTCAACGGACCTTTAATCCATTCTAACGCTCTTTTCATAACACAGGGAATACTTTACCTTTTCACACAAGCTCTACCTATTGCCACGCGAATATGGCATTAAATGTAAAATCACTGACGTTAATAAATGTCCCTAATTAATTAATAACCTATATTAATAATTTTGATGAGTGATTTTCTTAAGACCGCGCAATCGCGACCGCTCTTACGTCCATTGCCGGGCGTCTCTGGTATGCACCAGAAGGTAGTTCCAGTGGCGCCCGGCGAACTTTGGCCACCTGTGTGACATGAATGGTAGTTTACAGTAGACAATAATTTTATTTTTGCCGAAAAGGGGGTGTAAATGATTACTCCCTTTTGAACGAAAACATTCACATCAAAATTGATCCATACGTTCGGCTGCTATGCTGCAACAGACAGACATTTACGTTAGACTTGCCTAAGTATAACGACCCTCCATCGGGCAATAGACAGACATTTTACAGTTGGAAAATGTCAATGCCATCGGGGAATAAAAATAATAGGGCAAAATACGATGTATTGAGTGATAAAAATCAAATCCCATAGCTTTAGGTACAAAATCATTGTTTCGCGGTAGCCAGTATAAAATATTGTTGTATATACTCGTATACTTACTTATATATTTATCTGGGCCTTAAATAAAACAATAGAGGCGTAAAATAACCACTTTTGAAATGTGGCTTTATAGATGAATGCTTTAAATTTCGTGGAGAGACCGTATAACGAATGTAGAAGTCTTACAAAGAATGAAGAAAAAATTAGAACTCATAGACACATTTACCGTAACAATAAATGTCACATCTTGAGAAGAATACTGGAGGGAAAAATGGACGGTCAAAGAAGTAGAGGAAGAAGGAAGCTAGCCTGGATTGATAATATCAAAACCTGGACAAATATTAACGACACTTCCAACCTAAGCAGGATGGCACAGGATAGGAATAAGTTCCGAGAGATATTCGCTGACGTCCGACATTTACGTACAATAAACATTTACGTAAGTAATCCAGGTGGGCAATAAATGCTATTCAATTCTAATATATTAATCGTAGAAACCAACAAGCTTTATGGTAGTGTTAGCAATACTACTTTCACCTGATAAAATGAAACAGAGACATAATCTGCTATCTGTACATGATAAGGTTATCTTGTGGATTTCTAAACATCACTTAGCACGCTTTAGAATGTACGTAGAATGTAATCATCACTAATCTCTCTTCGAAAACTAAAAAAAAACTATTAAGTAGGATAAAAATCGAGTGATTTTCAATTTCTGGGCATGTTAACTGTAGATATACAGACTTTTTATGAAGTAAAATGACTTTTTAGTAAGTAAGGAACAAACAAGGATAATCCCCTTCGAAGATTTATTGGTCTCTTCACAATAATTGTAAGTAAAGAAACAACAAATAAGGTTTGAAAAGGATTGTCTTTGTCATCTTTTATTTCTAAAAATATGAAATCTCAACCACTTAAGCAGTTACGAGTATAAACAATACCAGTAACACTAAATAGATAAATAATGTTCTTAGTCTCAACCCTTCGATTTAAAAAAATCTCTATACTTTTCTGTTTAAAATAGTAGTAGCACAGAAAATATAATTAGTAAGGTAGGTATTAGGTGCGTACTACTTACCATTTATGCTATTTTTAGTATGATAAAAACATATTACTTAAGGTGCGGTTTAAAAATAAATGTCAAAATTAAAATTCAAAAGAGTGATTCTAGATGTACATTTACTGCCAGATTCGCAAAGCAACAGGTAGAGCCTGTGAGTAAGAATCTGGCAAGAAATCTCACGGCCAATCTTATTCAATCATTACCTTTTAACAATACAAGTATAATCCAACTACGAGTATACAATACAAACAGTATATAGCACTAAATTGCTCAATCAATTCCATGTTTTTGTGTCATCTAAATTATCACTAATAGAGAATAGACCTTTCCTAATAAGTGAATCTTAACAGCAATTATTCATAAAAAGCCATGATATTGGGTATTTTATTGTAGAAGCGCACATCAATACCCACGAAAGAGCTATGAACTTTTTGCACACGATGTATGACTATGAGTGATTGTCTTCCAAATTAAGTAAGATACGAGATTACAACCAGTGCAGTAAGGGGATGGGACACTGGAGGTAAGGACCCAAGTCATCCTAACCTTCATGGGGTGCACCTGCTGAATGTCAGACGAAGCTCTAGTAAAAATAATCCAAGTGCCCAGAAACTCTCGAGAAATCGAGGACGAGCGGTCCCAACTCCGCCAGGATCTCATGGAGTCATGGAGGGTGCGACTTGAGCAACCCAAGTGGGGTACCACCATCATCGCGGTGGTGAGACCGATCATGGACTATTGGCTGCAGAGGCAGCATGGTGACCTCACGTACTGTGCGACGCAGATCGTTGCCGGGCATGGATGCTTCGGTAGCTATCTGTTTCGCATGCATCGTGAGGTCACACCCCGGTGTCAACACTGCGAGGTTTCCGACGACGACACCGCACTCCATACGTTGGTGGAGTGCTCAGCGTGGGCGAGTCAGCGCCGGGACCTCGTAGTGGGTCTGGGCGTGGATACCCTCTCGCTGGAGACCATGCTTCAAGCCATGGTCTCCAGCGGGAGTAGGTGGAACGCGGCCGTGTCCTTCTGCGAGCAAGTCATGCTCGCGAAGGAGTTTGGCGGGATCGCCACCCGCCGTCCTTACAGAAGCAGGCTAGAAGGGTTGCGTGCTGCGGGGCTTTTGCCCCATAACACGCAACCAGATTCACTCACTGACGCGGGATAAAACCCTACCCCAACGACGCGGGATTCTCGTCCCGACCAAACACCCGCAGAGACCACAGAGGTGGTCAAAGTCCGCCGGGCGCCACTGGACATACCCTCTGCTAGTCACCAGAGACGCCCGGCAACGGACGTTAGAGCGGACGCGGCCTTGTGCCGCGGTATAATAAAAAATAAAAAAAGTGCCCAGAAACGGGAATAGGCTCGCTTTCTATTACGTTGGACCAACACTATCTAACGAAATGTGGGCATAATGACCGCCTCTGCCTACTCCTTCGGGGATAAATACGTAAATATGTGTTCTGTTGTACAACCAGTTGCGAAACTGGATGACTGTTAATCCATTTAGGTAATTACCTTGATTTCCATGCTGAATTACTTTAATTAACTCAGTCCCGTCCAAAGTCCATTTATTATATCGAAACTTGTATTAAGGCTAACTACCAATTTATTTGAAAATAATCGATATAAGATGTAGCAAAAAATCATTTAAGGAGTCAATATTTTCTCCAAGAGATTAGCATCAATCCATCAATCTTCCACAGCCGATCAAATTGCTAAAATTGAGTCATTTTATACAATTACGGTGCGTTCAATGATCAGACTTGTGACGCCCATCGATTTTGATTCGTTTTATACTTATGAAAATGTTTACAAAATTACATTAATGACTTACGTAGTTACGGTTTATACGTTAGCGAGGTTGAAGGTCCATAATTTGCGCAACCTCACCTATAAACCTTTTCTTAAACTAAGTGAGAGTTTGAGGAAAGTTCCAAAGTAGTTGAATAGTGCTTGCTTCGGTGGCGTGGTCGGTAGTGCATCGGCTTTCGACTCCGGAGTCTCGGGTCCGATTCCCAGGTCGAATCAAATATTTGTATGATCCACAAATGTTTATTTCGGAGTTTAGTTGTTTTCTATGTATAATATGTATGTATTTAGAAATATATTAGTATGTATATCAGTTGTCTGGATCCCATCCCAGCTTAGTTTGGGCTGGATGACGTTGTGTGAGAATTTAAAAAAAAAATTGTCTTGACCTGTACCAATAGCAATATTGACCAGACTCAAAATGAAGACGCTTCGCTCAGTTAGAAACAAACATGTTTGAAGGAAGGTTTAACAAGAATGCTCAGGCATCTATATATTTAATACGACAATTTGTCTGTCTGTCTGTCCGTCCGTCGCGTTTTTCAATTATAATTAATAATACCTACATACATTTGCATGATTTTTTTTTTTTTTTTCGTATATTTGAGGCGATGCAATGTTCGCCGGGATAACTAGTTTTTCTTAAAACAACAAAAATTACGGCAATGAGAAGGTCTTGCAAAAGTCTCTGAAAATATTGTAAGTTAGGAACTTTGTTTCTAGAGTTCTCCTTATAGTTTCGTCATGTCCGTCCATTCGTCACTCCATCCGCGGCCTCCCTCCCAAACGGCCAGTGCTAGAAACTTGAAACTTTGCTTTGACAGTGGTAAAATAAAATTATGAAATCTATATTTTTTGGGGTCCTACCTAACACGTAAAGTGGGGATGCTATTTTTTTCTCGCGTCTACTCCATCATATGGTGTATCATTAGGTAGGTTTTTTAAAAACATTGAAAGGTTACTAAGAAGATTTCACGGAAAATATCGAAGTTCAGCCGAATCCTAGTTAGACTGGAAAGCCGACCCCAACTGAGTTGGGAAAAGGCTCGGCGAATGATGAATGATAAGAAGATTTTTTGATTTAGTATCCGTTTGCGAGATTAAAAATTAATACCTAAGTATTTTTTTTAAAGTATTGTAAGTATTTGTTTCTAATCTAAATGTTACACATCATCGTCATTATCATCAGTTCACTTCAGTCTATTACCGGAGATTTTCGACCAATTTCGTACAGCCAAAGCTCACCCTACGAATGCCTTCCGCCGAGTGTCAGGACGTCACAACGTTACCTCCTTAATTTTAGATTTGGGAACATTAGGGATAGGACGGGTGAATCTCGCTCCGGGTCCTTCCTATTGCAAAGGCTGTCCATTGCCATTCAGTGCGGCAATGCTGCTAGCATCATGGGCACTTTTGCGCTGGAAACGATGCGGGACGAGTTGTATATTTATATTATGTCATACATTGACTTTACTCATTCGAATAAGATAATATTGTAAATAAAAAAAAGTAAAATTATTAGACTTTATATTACAGAATATAAAATAAACAAGTGTAAGCGTATTAATTTTCATCCAGAACTCCTAATATACTACTCTTTCATCCAGAACTCTCGGTATGATTAATTGCAAATTAAAGTCCGCATTGCGGTGGTACTGTCCGATATGACTTTATTGAATTTCATGGAGCTGATAAATGTAGCCAATGTATAAAATATTGTCAGGTATTTCAAAGATGAAGCTTTTTATTTAATATTAATGTCCAACTGTGTATTTCCGCGCGATGCTTGCGAGAGGAAGCATGTTAACGATAATTACAGCTCATTCGTTATATATTTTTATTTATTTTCAAGAGGGAAAATCATTAAGAAACTTATTGTAATATATAATGTTGTGTGAGTAAGTACTTACTGAAATATTGTCTAGTTTAAGTTTCACGGAAGATTTTAAGAGATAAGGAATCTTGCAATATATAATATTATTATACTTTTTTGGATTCCGTACCCCAAGGGTAAACCGGGAACCCTATTACTGAGACTTCGCTGTCCGTCCGTCTGTCTGTCTTGAGCGTATCTCATGAACCGTAATAGTTAGAAAGTGGAAAATTTCACAGATAATGCAATAAGTAAGTTATTGAGATAATGTATTTATGTTGCCGCTATAGCAACAAGTACTAAAATACAGAATAAAATCACTATTTCGGGAGACTTCTATATGTATAATATGTATTTTTGTTTGTCTTCTTATGAGATGGCCGGGTCTTTTTAAAGATTCCTTGAAATGAGCTGTCGAAATGGTAAAAATTTGTAACATTTTTTCTACCGATCAGACTGTTTAAATATATTTATGTTCATTGGAATTCCACACGTCAAAGAAAACAAAAAAAACCAATACCACCTAAGTTTCCACTTTTTAAAACTGGTAGTGGAAATTTCTTCAATATCTCATCATCAAAGTTTGATTATTGATGCAAGCGTACGTTAATGTACGGGCAAACTCATCCTTCACATGCGACGTACAACACACATTACCGGATCTGGCAATAGGTATGGTAACGAACACACTGGTCATTCACCACACTGTCTTACGCGTCACCGCGCCAGATTTGCGTATTCCCACGCTATTCCACGCGTACGACGCTGTCACACACGTTTAAAGTGTCATAGCGCGTAGATAACGTAAACGTCCGACGTCGTAAGACGTAAGACCAGTGTGTCGCTGTTTCCCACGTCGCGTGGCATACGTCGTATGTGAAGGAGTAACTATGTGTTTTAAACTTAAGTCATGTACCTATCTATGTTACAGGATATAGATTGTCTTTCCAATTTCTTCATTATATAATATCTTCATAAAATAATGTTGAGTTATTGCGCTCTTAATTTATTACAAGGAAGTGCAATAAAGTAGATTTTCGTCGCTCCAACCTAAATCACATCTCAACCTTTAAATGTAGTGTCGAATAATTACTGTCCGATGTTTTTGTGACGTCTATTATTCAAGTGGTTGATATCTGCTATTAATTTATAATTGTACCTTTGTTTGGTGATTCACGATTTTGTAACTTATATCAATTTAAATATAGTTTTAATTGGTATAGCTAGTACATTCTGATTGTCGGCTACCTGCTTTAAATGTAAGGATGTACTGTCGAATTTGAAATATATACCTAGAGGTAATTGAAACAAGTATATAAATATGTTGATTTAGAGATCTTGATGTTGTAATATGATTCTTATTTGAATAAATATAGTAATCATCACTCACCGAGCCTTTTCCCAACTCAGTTGGGGTCGGTTTTCCAGTCTAACTGCGATTCGGCTGAACTTCGATATTTTCCGTGAAGCGACTGCCATCTGACCTTCACATATATAGTGAATAAATATAGTAAAAAAGGTAGGTAATTATCATGTGCAGATTAAACGTAATTTTTTCTTACAATAAAAATAGAATAGAATAAAGAAGACCATGGTTTTGAAGCTTTAGGAAGCTTAACAAAATAATTATACTCTTATGACCCTGAGTTTAGTATCAAAATGTCATCACAATGATAAGTAAAAAGAAATATATTATTATTTACTAGCGGACTCCTGCAACTTCGCCACTTGACAAATTATGTACACAAAAACCTTCTTCGAGAACCACACTATCCATTAGTGAAAACCGCATCAACCACCCGAACATGAATCTTTCATAGTTATCCAACCGAAAAACGCGCGAACTTTTTAATTTTTTTTTTCATAGAAGTAAACTGATTTATTGTTGTCGAAAGTGCTATTTTGAATCGCTCGCTACGCTTAGGTCAATACTATAGAAACCCTCGCTACGCTCGGGATTCTAACACTAAATCATTTTACTCTCTTGTCATAAAATCTATGTACTACGTAGGTCACACTATAAGTTTTGCGTAACTTAAAAAAACAATGTTAAAACCAAAATATTATGTTTATAGCTTTTCAAAATACTTTCCTTTACATTTTAAACATTTTTTCATGTGATCGAACCCGAAAAAAAAACAGCTATCTTGTGAATGGGTGTTTGAAAATGAGAACAATCCAACAAAAGTGAGGCAGGCGAGAAACGTTGGTAAAAATTGATCGCGTTTGATCTTCAAGTGGAATTGTACAGATGGGACCCGTAGCTGAGAAAAAAAACGCGATCAATTTTTACCAACGTTTCTCGCCTGCCTCACTTTTGTTGGATTGTTCTCATTTTCAAACACCCATTCACAAGATTGCTGTTTTTTTTCGGGTTTAAAACAATAAATCCACGTTTCGTCTCCTGTGACAATGTCATAAACAGTATTAGAATGTCCGTGGTCGTACTTCAGTAACATCTGTGAGCACCAATCCACGCGAGCCCGCTACTGCTCCGCTGTCAGTTCATGAGGGATTCAACGACAACAAAGTTTCCGAACTTTCAATTCTTCGTGTAAATTTTCTGGGTTTGACTCATACTAATTCCCAATAGTCCTCGAATTGTCTCATAGGTAATCCGCGGGTTTTCTTCAATTAACCGCTTAACAGTAGCCACATTATTTCCGTTGACGGCAGATGAAGGCCGCCCTTCATGAAATTCGTCATGTAAAGAAACTCGACCTCTCTCAAATTCAGCAAACCATCGCCTCACGGTGCTCAAACAAGGTGCTTCTCTACCAAAAGCATTTTGAAGACAAGCGGCACAGTCTTGCGGAGAGAGAGAACTTTTAAAATCATAAAAAATCATCGCTCTAAAATCTTTTCGACTTAATTCCATTTTCGTTGCAACTTTGATGTGTGATAAAAAACAATTGACAAATGATTTCCCGCCAATTGTTTATTTTATTACTAAGACGGTTGCAACGTTTAAAAAAATATAACATTCGAAATTCAAATAGTTCCGATTAGCTAGAAGTGCAAAACTTTTAGTGTGCCCCATGTATTTTAGCCTAATAATTAAAGCGGTAGGTATATTTTAAATCCGGTAAATACTTCTTTAAAAATATATATCTTACCATAGTCGAAGTAACAATAAATTGGCCAATCACGACACACTTTATATAATATCAGGAAGTGAAACTGAATCAAATAACCTACCACTGTGTCATAAAATTTAAATGATCTACAATTAAAAGAATATATTTAGATATGTGATATTTTTATTGGTCCAATTTGGAAGTTGATAATTTAAAATATCAAATAAAAATTAGAAAAACTCAGATAAAGATTTTCATCATAAAAAAATATCAATTAATGAGTAATTAAATTAATGTAATACCTTCCCATCGCTCGCTGTTAAGTGGGAAGATACCAGTTAGACTTACAAGTTTTATACCTGGTGTTGTTAAAATAAGTAAATTGAAATAGAAATAAATAAAAAAAAAAGATTTAAAAATAAATGTGAAACCTATCATTTCTTAACTCAGACTTTTATTTATTAGCCATTAGAATAGCTGCGATATTCCTGAGAAAAACAGGCTAAATTTATTAGAACCTATAGGTACCTGTGCGGAGCCTGGACCACAGCAGTCTGGATTGGGAATGGACGTAGGCCCCGGAACTACTTAAAAGAGGTATAATTTAATTGTAACTGATATTCAAATTTATTAGAACTCTACTTTTTTGAAGTACGTAGTCATGGGACTCGATTCACTTGGGAAATGGCATGTAAACAATTCATAATTTTATAACTTAATTTGTTTAATTTTCATGAAGATTCAGCCTATGCTCGATGATAGATGAAAATTTAAAGAAAATTTTGTTATTTTCTCTCTCCTCAAATTGGCCCAGGAATAGTTATGTTAATGAGTTTCCCCATCAGTTGCCCCACTATTAAAATACCCGTTTGTGCTAAATTTGAGTGAAATTGGTTGAATGATGCAGGCTGTAGCTCTCCTTTCTTACGTACCTACATACCATACATAAAATTTCCAGCAATCACTTTTCCGTATCGGGGGACCTCAGGGGTCATGAGAAACTCAAAATCTCAAAATCGATTTCGATTGATCGAAACGACCGCGATACTTTCACGTATCATCACTATCTCTACATATTATAAAACAAAGTCGTTCCGTTCTGTATGTGTGCTTAGATCTTTAAAACTACGCAACAGATTTTGATGCGGTTTTAACCAATAGATAGAGTGGTTTTCGAGGAAGGTTTCTATGTAAAATTTGTCATACGGGCCAAGCCGCAGGCATTCGCTAGTGGAATATAAGTGAAAGTAAAATTAGGGTTCGCTAAACCTCTGAACGTTGCTTCTCCTGACCAAAAGCCAGACGGCTGTTTATTTCCAGACTCAAAGAGTCTCTTTGCCAAGTTGAATGGTGATACTAATATTACCATTCAACTTGACAAATAAGACAGCATTCTGGAATTCCTCTTCAAGTTATATAACCACGTACGAAAGTATAGCGGCCGTAATCTAACGGTGAATTGACGTCAATAGAAAGTTATCAATGTAAACAAATTGGCTCGGCCTAGGGAGCGGTAATTAGCATTGTTGTTTACTTAGGATATATTCTAAGGAGGTCCTTCACCGCTGTGTAACGCCCGCTATATATGACGGCACCGATATCCTAGGAAACCAAAGCATAAGTAAAGGTTTTATTAACCTATCCGGTTCATTCTAAGTTATGTGTTTTTAATAGCCACAGATTAAGGAAATAACTTATCTCAACTTCGGTGTTATGGAATACGGAAATGGGTTACTTTTTCACACCGGTGGTGGTAAAAAGAGTCAATTAATAATGGAAGTAAAAAAGTAAAGGAAGTTAGTAAAGTAAGCATAATAATGGAAGTAGTGTTGTTAGTTTAAAATGCATGTTGAAAACACATACAAAGGTGGAAGGGGTATTACACACCCAGGTTTTGTCAGTTCTTTTGTTGGTCCCACGAGTTGGACGATCATATTGCTATTGCTATTTACAATCAATAGCCGTTCTGTAATCATCATTCACCTAGCCTTTTTCCAACGCAGTTTGAGTCGGCTTTCCAGTCTAACTGCGCATCGGCTGAACTTCTATATTTTTGGTGAAACGACTGCCATCTAACCTTCACAACCTCAGATAGCAGTGACATGACAACCGGGACTGACGGCTTAACGTGCTCTCCGATGCACAGAGTGGTGTCAATGTCTTGAGAAATAGTCACCCATCCTAAGACCGGCTTGGCTAGATGTTGCTTACTTAACCTTTGCAATGTGTTAACATAGTCGTTTACCACTAGACCACGAGCCGTCTGTAATAGCCGTTCTGTTATCCGAACCTTAATTTCGACAGCCAGAACTGAGTCTATAAACCGACAATCTCTCCAGTCTAGGCACAAGGCTTGAAAATTGTGTGAAAATGAAGTTCTCAGTCCTTTGTGGTCTGGGTTCTAATGTAACTCTATGTCTAAAAGTACTACATAGAGTATTAAATTACATTAATACATTTCATTATCAAATAATTTTACAATAGCTTTATTTACATTATGTCCAAAAAAAATTCACAATACAAAATGAATCACAAATAGTCTTGGCCTGGACTCGAACCAGTGTCTTGGTCAGTTGATAGAACCTTCCTTCTGGAAAAGGATCAGTCGCTGGTTCGAGTGCCATATAAAATAAATACAATTAATTATGTGTCAATCAATGTTTATATTTGTTTGTTTGTAAACCGTCGGGGTGTCCCGGAAGGAGATATGTATATGTAACTTTCAAAAAGAAAATGAAACGGGGGAACCCCGAGTACCTATTAACTAGTATAAAAAATAAAAATCTAGATAAGTATATTTCATAGAACAACGTTCTAAAGCAATCTAAATTAAAATACAAATTCTTTCATGTAGCTAATCAATTTGCCTTCAACTTTGAATCGCGAAAACAAATTAAGTGTTTACCTAAAAATTTTCTTCTGCGTAAATGAAATCAGGTTTTCTAAAACATAACAGTTTACTTAATGTGCAATAGGAATAGTATGTACATATATAACCTATAATAAAAATATGAAAGTTTAACGATAAAACACTTAGTTTATATAAAAGCTTTATATAAACAAAAATCAGCTGATTATTGAACTAGGCGTCGGTGTTATGTTTGAATTGAAGATATTTATGCAATTTGTATTTAGTTTATTAGTAGGCTTATTTGTCTGAAGCTTTGGCTGTACTCACCACCAAGAATCGGTGATGGGCGCGAGCAGCAGCAAGCAGGTGGCGATAACAACAGGTCGCATTTCTCGTCGGACATCACTGCCCCAAAACCCTGCCTATAACCATCTTCTATTCCAAAAACTCCTAAAATAATTATTACTTAGAAATAAATCGCCCCATTCTGTTCTCTAAGCCGTTTATAAGACTTTTTATTTAAAATTTTGATTAGATTATGAGATGAGTTCGATTTTTTTATTCTTTTTCTAAACAGCTCCGAAATTTCGCGGCGTGTCGCGTACGTGGATCCCTGTCGGCGGGAGAGCGCGGCGCGACTGACGCTCACCTGAGCCCACCCCGCCGCACGCGCACAGCAAAACGATTTTCGCGCTATTTTGGCGAAGATTTTAGCAGATTAGGCTTCGCATGATTAGATATACAAGGAGGGGATATAATATGAATATGTTACAACAAGGATATTAACGATGCGTGTGGGCGAAACTTTAAATTATTACTTGCATTAATTAAATTATAATGGTCCTCGTAATCCGGTTTTATGAGGTGCATAAATGTTTTAAATTTGAAATTTACAGTTGCATTTTACCTATATTGAAAAATGGATGAAGACAAGTGCATATTTTTACAGCAATGCACAGCTGTTATTCTTTCGTTAGGGCAGCACTAATATGAACCAGACATTGCCTGATTTCGAGTGATGGACAGTGAGAAACGTTCGGTACACACTCTAATAATAGATAACACGTGCAAAACTCTAATTGTGTTAAACAAACAAACTCGTGTACGTACACCTGGCATTTTGGAACGTTGGAGTATGACATTTGGAAGATTTACCAGCATATTACACGACACATCTAATAAATCATTGTTATGAATTAAGATTTGTACTGTTTAAACCAAATTTTCTCGGATTTTCACTGTGATTTTTTCCTAACTTCAACACATCGTCTGCAATTGGTTTAATTTGAGTGGTTTCTATGTAGTACTAGCTGACCCCGCGAACTTCGTACCGCCTAACAGTCAATGAATGTCGTGTTACTTTTTAGCTGAACTAATTTAGGCTTTGATGAACGTAAAACAATGATACAAAATAATATATTTATATAGATAGAAACAAAAAAGTATTTTATTATGATGAATGATGATGAAAACATACATACAGAATGAGAATAAAAATAAAAAAAAATAAAAAATAATAATTAAGTACTTCAAACTCATGTCAGAAAAAAATGATTGAAAACTATGTTGTGCAGATTGAAAAAAAAATTAAACTCGGATTAATTCATTAATAGGATTTTCATTCAAGCACTTTGTGGTAAACGACATTCTTTGTTTTTTGGTCAGGCGCAAGAACAAATAAAGCGGATGGTTTGCCGACACGTGAGCATGCCACGTACAATTGACCATGATAAAAACATGCATTTTCTAGATTGAGGCCACAAATAGTCAAAGATTGGCCCTGTGATTTGTTGATCGTCATGGCGAAGGCAAGACGAATCGGGAATTGAATTCGTTTAAACTCAAAGGGCATATCCGTTGGGATCATCGGAATCCTTGGAATAAGAACTTCCTCATCTTTAAATTTTCCTTTAAGTATCGACGCGTGAATCACATTGCTCATCAGTTTTCTTATCACCAAACGCGTTCCATTACACAGTTTTGGTTGGTTTAAATTTCTAAGCATGATGACTACCGAGCCAACTTTAAGTTTTAAATTGTGCGGTGGTAAACCAGGCACATCCAAGGAGTTTAAAAATTCAGTTGGATAATTAGTGGCTTCTTCTTCGTTTGTTACACAGTCGATAGATTTGAATGAATACAGAGTACCTACGATTTGATTTTGAATTATAAAATTGAGGTCATCTACATCTTTATTTTTAGCGGCCAAAATTGCTCGCTCACTTAACCATTTAGTATTTTTGTGGTTAGCAATGATATCCGGGAATACTTTGTTGATAAGCTCGTCTTTTGATGATACGAAATTGCAAAAATTTGGAGGAAATGAAATCAAACCGCTCGATTTGTCAACAGGAACACGGTCATTACCGATAGTCAGCAATTGCTTCGAGAAATCATCAGCAGATAGATCGTTCAACAATGCAACTCTCATATTTACAGACAGTTGAAGTTTCTTTACATATCGCCACAGATTTGATGCTTTGAGGCAAGCGTTTATTTCGTCGGCAGCAGTAGATCTTGGAATGACTGGTAGTGTTTGTCGGAAATCGCCAGATAATAAAATCATTGCACCACCAAAACATCTCGAGTCATTGCGCAGATCTTTTAGTGTTCGGTCTAGTGCTTCCAATGCGCGTTTGTGCGCCATTGCGCATTCGTCCCATATGATGATTTTTGATGCTACTAAAACTTTGGCCATTGCGGAGTGTTTCGAAATGTTACATGTCGGTTGTTCAGTAGTTTGAAGGTTTAATTGCAATTTTAACGCTGAGTGAGCCGTACGGCATCCGTCTAACAATGTGGCCGCTATTCCAGAAGAAGCAATTGCTACCGCAATTTCGTATCTCGCACGTACAGTGGCCAAAATCAATGACATGAAGAATGTCTTCCCAGTTCCACCAGGGGCATCCAAAAAAAATAAGCCGCCATTTCCATCATCAATTGCATTAATCAGTGTATCATAGACTTCCCTCTGCTTAGGATTCAACAGAGGTACATTCGTTTGAACTGATTGGATTAGTTCATGTGGATCATATTCACGTTCACGTTCCAATTCTCTATTAAATGCGTCATTCATTCCGCGATATGGCGCTGGCATTCCTAACCTAACTAACACCTCAAGATCGGAATTTCTTGAGCTGACGCGAATTCGATGTAAAATATCTTCTGACATGTTATCTTTGTATTTGTTCCACAGGTCACATGGGTTCGATGGGAAGGATGTTGAAATGATGATAGCAAATAATGTGCGTATCTGACTTGGAGATGCAGAAATAATTGCTTCAGCGATTGTCGTGTCCCAATGAGTATCGTTTTCAAGCAAATTTAGCTCTTGACATGCTGCACGAAATGTGGGGCACACGATACCATTAACAGTTCGTAGTGATTCAAATGATGTTGGCCCTCGAACATGTACCAGCAACAACCGCAAATAGAAACATTCATCATTCTTCGGATGAACTGTGTAAATACGACCAAGAGCATCAGTAGAACGCATATCTGGATGACCAGGAACTGCATCGCCTTGCTTCCGACGTTGAAATTTCTTCGATGTAGCGTTCCAAGTGTAATAACGTGGCATTTCTGAGTAAAGCAAAGTTCGTGCGAACGCATCGCTTTGACAAATCGCAAAGAAACTGGTCAGTGTTGTCGCTGGAGGTGTTTCGGCACGTTGAGCAGCATTCGACGCTGTGAAATATACTCTCTGACCGTTCTCTAGATGCACCCCCAAATGTAAAACAGTTGGATGACGTTCGTGAATAGGGAATGAAAATATACGCCAAATTGCTTCATTGCAGTTCACATATCTACCAACTTGATAGCGCGTGATTTCATCGTTGGTATTGGATGTTTGGATACCAAAAACCGCCATGTCGCTCCCTTTCGTGACATATTTGCAAATGTATTTAATTGACTTGACCGAATTGCAATACTCAACATTACAATGTGCTTTGAATGTTTTGGAAAGAAGTGGCGAATATGGAACAATCCAACTGTTGTCAACTACGAAATCGTTTCCTTTCACTTTAGTTGTGATAGTTCTACTATTATCATCGGGCGATCGACGCCGATACAGTGGATAACCATCGTTGCCTGTAATGGTCTCTGCCGTCAATTTTCGTGGATACCGTTTGGAACACTTGCCGTCGACCATGCACGGTGATTGTCGGTTGATAGTGCCACACGGTCCATGAATCATATTCGTGACTACAACATCATGTAGGTCTGGATCGGTTTCAGGAGCAGGAATCTCCGCACATATGATGTCATCTATTTGATCTGGCCGAATTCTTTCGACTAACCAAATCAGAATGTGAGCATGCGGTAGGCCTCGTTTTTGCCATTCGATTGAATACATCCAGCATCGAGTATTCCCAAAGACGTGTTGCTTAACAATGTAATTCATTAGTGACCGAATTTTTTGCCTGAAAACACGTGCGGTGATGTCGTGTCGATCACTTGATGTTTGTCCGGGAAGGAGCAATTGAATAATTTCTATCCATTTCAGATTACATGTAAATGTAATGAATAGATCTGGCCGACCATAATTACGAACATATGTCATTGCATTTTTGCAACAAATGCAGTGAAAATTGTATTTTAGAACCCGTAATAGGTTAACGACTCTTACAGCTACTCTCTACTAAATTAGAAATTACAACTTTTTTTGAGTTCTAAAAGCAAACAGAATAAAATGTATATCAAGTTAAAATGAAAACAACAATATTGATCTTACCATTCAATGGATTAATTATTTTGATATTAAAGTGATATCCATCGTCTCCTTTCCAAAACATCAGCGGGTATTGTAACGCGTCATATGAACGGTGTGTTTCATATATTCTTTGTAGTTGCCCAGTATTGCGTCGTGTAAGTACAATATCACGTGTTTCCAAGTTTTCACCAACAATCAGGATTGCCACTTCATTGATTGTTGGAGCATTAAATGTGCGTTCATGTGTTCCAGCTGGTCTTTTATCTGCTCTGATCACAACTTTATAGTCATCACTTGGCATGCGCTCTAAAGCAGTCTTGAACAGCCTGACCAATGCATGATGTTCATGAAGCATTTGCTGCAGATCTTGGAGAATTGTTCTTTTCGTAGCTGTGTTGATCCCTTGACGCCGGTTAAGTTGTTCTTCCATATTGCCCATGAAGTATATTTCCAAGAAATTATGCTGTGCATCTTCTATAGGTTGCAATGATCCAATGCTATGGCAAATCTGGCCTTGAATCTGTAAAGTCAAAACCATAGTTATAGTTAGATTTACAAACACTTTTTTTATAAACACTTTTTTTTTTCAAATAATAACATGCCATTTTATTTCAGAGACAAATACAGAAATCTAACAAAATACATTCCAGATTTTTTTTACAATGATAGAAAATAAAGTTTTTAATGTAAATTACCTTAAATGTCGGATTATATCCGTGTTCTTCGATAATTTCCGCCCCAAATGAAGTCATTTGGAAACAGACGTTGTATTTTTGAGTGTTCGCTAGAAAATATATATATATTAGGACAATGCACACAACGCCATCTAGTCTCAAACTAAGCAGAGCTTGTGATATGAGTACTAGGTAAACTGATATAAATACTTATAAACATTTTTTTTTGTAAATACACACATATTATACATAGGAAACATCCAGACTTCGGTACAAACGCATATGTCAAAATGTCGTGATTCTATTGTTTCGCCATAAAGCAGGGAGCACAATGGCTCTGGTGGCGTGACCAATAATGGCAATTTCACTTTACCACTAAGGTAGCAATAACAGGCGTTTCACCAGCAAACTTCAATGCTCCACAATGCTGGCAAACAACGTCCATTGGACCAATGCAATCTAAACGATGCAAGCTGTAGTCGATGGTGCAATCATACAGAAACGCTACTCGATTCAAATCAATACTTGAACCATTTCTTCTTGCACTTCGAAGATTATTCCTCTGTTCATCTGTACGATAAGCTCGACGATTTCTCGTTTCTAACCTAGCCGTTTCACGGGCTGCCTCTCTTTGCTCTTGTGTTGGAGAAGCACGAATTTAGGCCCTTCTTTGCTCCATACTAACGCGGCGCTGTTCTCGTGCAATTTCTCGTTCTCCATCAGATAATTGACTCGCGATATTCCGTTGCCTAATTGCATTACGGCTTCGCTGGGAAAGATTAGATCTTCTAGGACGCGGCATTGTTATTAAAATGTGCACTCGCATAAAACCACCAAATATAATAACAGTGACAACTTTCGAGACATAGACAATAGCTCAAAGAGTATATAACCACTACGTATGAATATCTTATCAAGAAAAATCATATACAACCTATAAAAAGACATTTACACTTTTGTTAACCTGTAGATTTTTTTTCCTTATTCTTATAACCTTTACCAACTGATTTTTTATTCTTTTTTATTTTGTTCCTTTCCGATGATTTTATGTTTTTACTTGAATACTTGGAATTAAAAATTAAATAATTAATAAATAATTTTCGAAAATTAATGGCTAAAACAAACAAATATAACACTACCTGAACTTTGTAGACATTTTACAAAAAATAAATTTATGAACGCACACATGATGTCTTCAGAAAAAAATTAATTTTTTGCTTAAAGTTCTCAGCAACCAGGCCATAAGCTCCAAAAAAAAAAATAGTTGTTACACAATTTGACAGGATTGTACAACTAATGTTTTACATGTAATAAACAAATCAGCATCTATTTCATTGTTTTTAAGATGTATTCTGCTATTCGTGACGGAAACAAATCCAACAAATCAAAAACCATGGCAATCGGTCCAACCGTTCTTGAGTTATAAGTGTTGTAACAAACACGACTTTCTTTTATATATATATATATATATAGATTTATTTAGAATTAAAGTTTGTTTATCAGTAGTCTTAATCTCAAAGCACAAGCTTATATTAGCTTATTTTGGGCTAGAGACGTTGTGTGTGAATGTCCAAAAATATATTATGTAGATTCACTTATTTATTTATTTATTGATTTATGTACACACATATCTTTACATATACAACAATAGGATAAGTGATAAAATGTATACAAAGGCACTAATTATCTCCAAAGAGATCTCTTCCAGTGGGCTTGAACGTTAGAATGTTATTAAAAGCTTTTTTTAGTTAAGTTTGCAGTAAATGGTGTGCTGCTGCAACTGTCTTATCTACAGCTAAGTTAATAATCGGTAGGCATACGTTCTGACTTACTTACTGGCAAGTGGTGCACCTGCTGGTTAATGGACAAGACTGAAGCTGGGTAGTGGCAAAAGCTTGAGCGCTACTGCCTCTGACCGGCAACGTAACTGGTGCAAAATTAGCCGTAGAATAAGCCCGAACTGCAAAGATTATGGGTAAGACCGGTAATACTTGGTGGCACGGTGTGTAGAGGAGGTTTCCTACACGCTTTCCGTGCCGAAGTCTCGGGTTCGATTTCCGTGTGTGTGATGATATGACACATATATCTTTGTGTGGTCTGGATGTTTCCTATGTACCTATAATAAGTATGATGTATTGTAACGTTGTAATGCAATGATTTTAAATACAATGGATTTCGGATCATCGCTCAAAAGTGTCCGAACTAAAAGAGAAACAAAACGCTAAAAGAGAAACAATCGCGCGCCAGTCTTGATTTTGACAACTGAACGACAACACGTTGCACAATGCCGTACTGTATTGTAAAAACGTGTAAAAACTACGAAAAAAAAGCAAATTGAAGACGGTGTATCATATTTTCAGTAAATAAGCTTTTGTTTTATTATTTGCAATTTATTATTTCACTTAAAATACAGTATTTCGTCGATAATAAATTAAAAGACAAAAGTAAATATTGCAATCCAGTCCAATATCGAAGTACCTATCTGTCTCTTTCGAACTCATCCCAAGCTCAGTAAAAAGAAAGAGACCATTTCATTTTCACTGAATAATGTACTAACAAAATGACCATTCAGATTTATTCGGATTACCGATAGCGATAAAACTATTTGGAACAAAGATTATAGTGGAGACGCCTTGGCTCTTTATGATTTTTTTTTCGTTATATGAACCAACATCTATTTCAGTTTTCCTCGGGATCCAGTACACTGTGCACAATGGAAAAATATTATTGCCCTAGCACGGCGAGAAGAATATTTTGATCCAAAAAATAACAATCTTGTTTGTTCGGCTCATTTTATGGACATAACAAAAAGAGGTCCGATCTTTATGAAACTTGTACAAGAATCCCTTGATTGAATGGAGGAGATAAGCCCAAAAAAGTTTTTAATTTTCACAGGGTATCATTGTTTTGTCATTAATATAATTACACATGTCATTTTATTTCGTGTATGTACTGTTATTTTCTTTTTATTTGGATTCTCGGTAATGTATTCCCACGGGAATCGGGGCCGAGATAACTATATCTCGCGGGCGGAGTCACGGTGATCAGCTAGTAGCCAATAATTTCGTATCCCAAAAATTAACCATAAGATAAAAATAAATTAATGATGCGCAGTTTTAGCAACTAATTCAGTCACTTGAAACACGGCTATCTTGTAGTAGACGTAGCGACATAGCGTTATGAAAATAGTAATGAAAGCGGAAGAACTTTGACACCCGCAAGAAGTTTGGCATTTATAATATTATAATTAGTTAAATTCATTAATTCCCTTTTTGTTATTCATACACTACAGTTACTTATTATGAAACTGACTCGAAAAAAAAAATCTTTGTCAGTCGTTAATTAGTTTTTCAGCTTATTTCGTCTAACATAAACAAGTAATTACAATTTATAAGATTATGGAATTTATTGTAGTCTTACATTAATTATTACGCCTACGTAGGTACATATCATGGAATCCTTAAAAGACTTTAACAAAATAAACCTACTCCATTGTTTCTATGTTCACGTAGTTCAAGTATAAGCTGCATAAGGTGAATTAGTCAGGTGGACAGATAGAAGCTACGTAATGCGATAAATTAGTGCAAACAAAAGTGAACACTATTCCGTTGAATCAAGGTTTAAATTTTAATATGAAATTTGTTTATATCTATGAATGCCTATGTATAATGTATAGGTCGACTCGGGACATTATTTTCTTGCGATTTGTTCTAGATCCTATGTCCGTTGTATTATAAGGTCTTTGTTGTAATGTATTTAAAAAAAGTATAATTATACTTTTTTTTAAATCCGGTCAATTACAGCGTTTCTATCAGTCTATTTGGCACTCACATCACAAGCTCTGCTTAGTTTGAAAGATGGCGTTTTGTATGATAATTTTTTTGTCCTTTTTTTGTTTAATTTTTAATTACCAAGGCCGCGGTCGTCGTCCACACTCTCGCTCTGCCTACTCCCGCTGGAGACCATGGTTTGAAGCAAGGTCTCTCATGGTATTATGAAGACTAAGCCTATTTAATTTGGTCAATAATTTTGATATGTATCATAATATCAGTATGTTAACGACAGTATTTCAAGTCAAAAAGTGAAAGTCTTAAAAGGTATCAGCCCCTTGTCACTTACGAAATTTAAAAATACGTGGCATCCGAGCATACGGCATTTTCACAACTTACCCATACTTTTTTTTAATTTTTTTTTTTTTATATTGGGTTCGCCAAATTGACGCCGCCCGCCTGGTGGTAAGTCGGCCACTCTCACAGCATACAATACTATAGAGAGTGGCCCTCAACTTGACGACCTACTGATGTGCCTCTTCACGCTCCGCTTACAGAACCCAGGATTATATGTGGGAGGAAACACGTGCACAGGCAAGGCGTTCCAGGCCACTATCGTTCGGCAGAGAAACGAACGTTTAAAACGCTCGGTTCTCGCGAACATTCTATCCACTGTGTGGGAGTGGC